>VZSR01000692.1:3894588-3942511 GCA_013398615.1 Brachypodius melanocephalos
CCTAATATCCAATCTAAATTTACCCTCTTTCAGTTTAAAGCCATTCCTCCCTGTCCTACCAGTTCACACCCACATAAACAGAAAAATCAACACCTTTTGATGGCAGAGTGAGTTTTAACTGGTGCCCATTTTAACTCCAGGCCACATCCACTCTCTGGACAATTACATCCCTTACAGCAGGCATTAGAGTCCAGTGTCATTTTCACTTTTTCAAAACACAACTTTTTCCTCCAATTTCCATAGGCAGCCCATTTGTTCAGCCCTGTGCTAGGCATCCTCAGAAGTACCTGCACACAGAGCTGGCTTGTCATCTATAGAAGCTGGCACATAACACCTACAAACCCATACCTGGTAAAGAAGGAGCAGATGGCCTCATGAAAAGGACTGTGTTGGAAACACTTTCTCCTATCCAAAACCTCAGATTCATTTTTTCCTCTGTGCACAATCTGATTTTTTATTCTGAGCAGGCAAAATTGCTACTCCCTGATTTGGAAGAAAAAAATATTTGAGTGAATCAAAAAAAAATCATCTGTAAATTGTCATAATTTTGTGTTTCAGTTTTGTGAAATTGTCATAACTTCAGACAAAAAGAAACACTAATGGAGAAGTTATGCATTCCTCATGCCAGAGGAATGTCAGAATTTCCTCCTGATGGTTTTCCAACTGAGGGGTGGGGCTGATGGCTGTGGCACTCTATGAGGAGTTGGGATAGGGGGTCAGAAATAAGGAAGGTGTGTAGGTCCTTGGCTTTCCTCTCTGCTCCTGTTGTGATCCTGTGTGTTTGTGGGGATGAATCTTTCATCGCAGAACCTAACACTGACCAACACCAAAAGAGATGTGATAATGAGTGTATCTAGACAGCTTTGCTCTGGGTTCTTCAGTCATCCTTAGAAAGATGGAATGCATTGCCTTCACCTTTTAATCTAAACTTAAAGTGTGGCTCCTGCAAAGTACCCAGGGAGGGGCTCAGAAGTCTCATTTTCTGAAGTGCTGCCCTTTCATCACTCTCCCTTCTCATCTTCCCCACTTCTCTCTCTCTCTTCTCTCCATTATCATTTTCCCTTTGACCCCCTGATTCTCCAAGCAGAGAATGGGATGGCTGCCTGTCCTCAGCCCTTCCCAGGGACAGCACTGTGAGTACTGAGGGACTCTCGCCCTGGTGAGCACCCAGGTGCTCCCTGGCAGCCTTTGAGCACCTGGAGCACACCTCAGGACTGCTGAGCCATCCCCAGCTGCACACTCCTGGCTGCTGATGCTGGCACACACCTGGAATACTGAGCAACCCACCCCTCACACTGGAATATTGAATGACCCTCAGCCTCCAGCGTTGCCTGAATACCAAACAGCTCTGCATCTTCACAGAGTCTGGAGGGAAACGTGGAGACATGGCTCAAAACCAACCCTCCTGCAGCAAGAAAGGAAAAAAAAAAAAGGTTTGAAAAGACAGAGTCAGTCTGAAGCTGTGGAGTTGGATCCTGAGCTGGGATTTTCTGAAGATGGTGTGGAATATAAAGTACCCGAATGTTACCGGTGGATGTGTTGGAAGCTAAGCACCTAACGCAGTTTCTCCAGCTATTTTTTAAAAATTCAGTTTTAAATTGAACACGTTTCCTGGTGAACAGAGAAGGGCATTGCTATTCTTAGCAGGTCCTGGTGTCAGCAGCACAAGGACAAGGAGATCTCTGCCCTTGGAGAGGCCGGGTCAGAGCGGCTGCAGACCTCGTTTGTGAACTTTAAATGACCTACCCGTGAAGCCAAAACACTTCCTGATTTTTTCTTTCCTGGGGTACCACAGACAGGAGATACACAACAAAGGTTATTTGGAAACTCATTTTTCCCCTCCAGGGTATTAACACAAGCTTTACAAAGGCTTATAATCCCTTTAGACAACAGCAGCAAGAGCAGCAGCAACTACAAAGCCCTAAGCTTGGAACTCAATCCCCTGGTGACGGGCTGAACCCTCTGCTGAGGTTGCAAAGGAAAAGAGAAAGGTGTGAAGATATTTACATCAAACACACGGAACAAGAGGGGATTTTTAATCAAACTTCTCTTTTTCATCTCTTCTTTCTTCTCTTGGATCCTGCTTTTTCTTTATCCTGATGAAACTCAGCGCTTGCATTTTTTTCCCTTTTTTTTCCCTTCCCCGTGCATAAAGGAGGATTTAAAAAAAAAAAAAAGACATAAATAATCACAATCCCGCCTGAAAACTCGGAGTATTAAAACTCCAGGGCAATGCATCTCCAAAATCTGTAAGACTGTAAGAAGATAAGAGACAAAAACCCCACAGAAATATTTCCTCCCTGTGTCTTTGGAAGTTGCAGGCGCGTGTATAAACCCCCTAAGCCGGGGTAATCTGCTTGCCTCCTCCTGCCTTTCCTGGTGCACACGGATGTTCTTAGCATTAATATTCCTCGCACTCCAGCAAATGAACACCCAGGAGGCAGCTGACTCAATCAGTGCTTGTTTTACTTACTGTGTATCGCTGGGAACAAACCATAAACCAGAGCACGGCAGATCTGTAATGCTCATCTCAATCTGCTTCCCCTGCTCGTTCCAGCCCTGATGAACCTTCCTATCCAGCCAGAATCAAAGGAAAAAAGAATTAAGAAATGCATTATAGCAAACACATTAGCAACGTGTGGTAAATTACCGTCGGAGTTTCCAGTTCCTCGTGGTAAGAGGGTTTGTGGATAAACACATTTGTTTGCTACCCTTTTCCTGCTGTCACCTCCAGCCTGTGGTTATTCCTCAGTGATATCACAGCTCCCAAGTCTGACATCATGACTGTTCCCACAGCAACAAAATTGAATCAAGGACCCATTTGAAACATAATTTGGAAAAGGTATTTGTCCATTCTTTCCCATAAAATTGATGGGCTCCTATGACTGCTGTTTGGAAGTTGGAATTTGCTTTGATTAGGGTGGCACAATCACAAAATGCAGAGGAGCTAGCTGTTATTTTTGGAACAGATAGAGCTGCAAGGGAATTGAGAGAGAAGCCTGTGCAGACCATACAGATGAGCTCACTCCACACAGACAGGATCACATGCCCAGGTGGATGGGCTGTGATGTATGGCCCTTGGGTTTCTCTGATCAATTCCTGCTATCCCTGATGGAGATTTTCAGTGCAGCCAGCAATTGGAGGGTGTTGGCTGGATCTCCAACGACTGCAGTGGCAGCACAGGCCCTTTAAAAATAGGATCCTACACTGTACATCCTAAGTGAGGAGTGATGGATTGCACCTCTCACCTTCCTAGCATCAAAGCCTTCCTATCAATTCCTCACAGATCTTCTCACCCTAAACCTCACTTTAACCCATCCTACCACTGGTCACTGTATTGACTCGCTCATGAGTCTCCCAGAGAGGCTTTAATTGAATTTGCAGCAGAAGATATAGATCCAAAGAGACAGAGAGGGAGATGATGCTGGGGCAGTGGAAAAAGCTGCAGGAGAAAATTACCTCTTGGGAAGGTGATTCTGTGGATGTTCCTTTGATTCGTGGAAAATAGAGAAGGGCTGAGGGTGGTGAAGTAAACCGTAGGCACAAACATGACAGTAAAGTCATGCAGCAAATTGGTAATACAGAGAGGAAATTGAACAAAACTTGAACCCAAGACACAAGATTTAGGTAGGGAGATATTTCCAGCCAATTTCCTAACAGATACATGGAAGCCTTTCAGAGGGGAGATGAAAAATGAAGGGCAACTCTTAACAAAACCTAAACTGGATGTGTGAGGGGCTGGCTGGCCAGTGGGGACTTGGGTATAAATTTGGCTTGAAAGTTCAGTCAGCATGACTGCAATGGGAAAACTTTTGCTGACAGTGAGGTTCCTCTTTGCTCAGGCTCCTGATCCTCAGGGAAAGGATGAAGATGGCCAAAGTTTAGTCAAGCCAGACTCCATCCAACAGCCTTTGCTTGACTCATGGGCAGGAGGAGGAAAGTTAATGCAGCTGCAGCTGGAGGGGTGCATTTCATGCTCTGGTGACTCTCCATTCACTGCATCCATCAGCTCCAAAGCCAAAAGCAGCCTGTGGGATCCCTGCCCCCTGCCCTGGGAGCTGGATGTGTCTTTGCCCACCCACCCCGTGGCATTGTTTTCCAGCAGTGTGTTCTTGGAGCAGGCTGTAGCTACAGAAGGGCTGGGCAGCAGAAGGCCTGGCAGTGCCAAGCTCTAATCCAAGGGCTGTGCATGTTCTTTGTGTCTGATAAACAAACAGGGAGTTTGCCTGATTTTACTTGTTTTGTGTTTTAAGTGAGGCTCAGCAAAACTGTCTCAGTACTGTGGGATATGCCTGATTCCCAGGAATTTGTGTCTCACAGCGTTCCAGAGTGTTCTGCCTGAGGCTTGGTTCAAGCTGATCTCCTACCCGTAAGAAAAGCATTCTGGGGGCCTTGGAACAAGCTCTGTTGTGATAATTCTGTTTTTCCTTCCCTCAGCTTTTGTTTACTCTCCTCAGTCTCCTTGCTCAGAGCATGCGAATAATGACAATGCAGATACGTGCCCCAGGTTGCTTCCTACCCATTCTTCCTGAAAGGACATCCCCTATTGTTCTTTCTAGGAATTCAAAGTGGTTTTCAAGGACCTGGAGAGACATGTAATAGCTGGTGATACAATGCCTGAGTGCTGTAAAGCAAACAATTTGCCCTCGAGCAAGCACCAGTTCCAGCACGACTGGGGCCAGGTCTGACTTCCCTCCACTCTGAAGAGTTTCTTCAGTGCATTGTTCGGAAGGTCAAGCACCTTGTCCTTGTTATTCTTTCTGAATCCCAAATAAAAGAGGCAAAAAAATAGGTGTCTCTGTAGGACTAGGTGCTCTGAAGGTCAGGGTAAAGACTGGCAGGTCACAGGGAGCTTCTCTGCCACTCTTGCCCCATGCTTTGATATCATCTCTGGACATATGAAATAGTGGAAAAATTCCCACCTATAGGTATGTCTGTAATGCAAAGATTTGGCTTCCTTCCTATAAATGAAGTTTTAATCACTTGCTGTCTGCTCAAAATTATGGAGCACACACTCATCCAGCTGAGCCATGGCAGTAGCAGGGATGGAGTAACCTCAGTGCCAGCCCAGTGCTGGCTCTCCCTGGCTGATACAGTGCTCTAGGATCACAGGAACATTAAGGTTGGACAAGACCTTTAGGGTCATAGATTCCAGCCTTGGACCTCATACCGCCAGGTCCACTCATCATCACACCTACGTGTTTTTTGAATACTTCCAGGGTAATTCCACCACTTCCCTGAGCAGCTTTTCTCACAGGCCCACGCCTCAGTGATGGAGAATGCCCAAATTATTGACAGGAAATGTTGGGAGTACGTGAGAGCTCTCAGACAGTTCCTGTCAATTCAGTGTTCCTTTAACTTGCCAGATAAATCCATCCTGTTGTGTCACTGGATGGATGCTGCTGGACCCTTCCAGCCCACTCCCACTTGAGAAATCTTTGCACCCTTTCCAGCACACAGCATATATTTTGCAAAAGCTGGGGAATGAAGTCCAGCTTCCCCAGTTAGATTTGGAGGATTCGTGGCTCCAGAGCAGTCAGCCCTGCTGATTTGAGAACCAGGAGCAGGCATGCACTTGGTTTGCTTAAAATAGAATGGTTTCTGTGTGTCAGCACCTCCTGTTCCTCCATCCCCCATGACATTTTCTGATTACATCCTTGAAGTGTCACCTGCACACCGTGTTTTGGAGAATGGCAGCTGAGTCCCAGGTTTGGAGGAAGACTAGGAGTACTGAGGAGGAAGAGAGAAGAAGAGTCTGAGAGAGAGGGGAAAAAGAGGAAGAGAAAGGAAAATATCAGTCCCAACCTCTTCCCTTCAACAGCAAGGGTCTTGCCTTATTACCTGATGGGGCACAATTGCAAATGTTGGGAGAAGTGTCTGGGAGCCACTGGGTCAGAATGAAAATCAAGGACAGCTATTACTGCCTGTTCTGGGGTGAAAAGAGTGCAGGAAATGTGATATAACCCCCAGGACCTGGCAGTGTGTTATCAACAATGCACTGATTGCTGCCTGCACTGACTGCAGAGCTGCTGCTCCCCTCACCACCTCCCCTCCAGATCTGGGAAATCTTTAAGGTGTGGGATTTGCATCCCTAAATGCAGGGACTTCATCCCACACATGCCACACGGGCCCAGAGCCCCATTCCAGCCCAGCCCAGGGCCACTAGTCCCTGCTCCAAAGGTTCTGTGGGATACTGGGCTGCCCAGCCTGTCCCCACCACAGTCCTGCTCCCTGGCTGGGATGGTGGGATGGATCCCAGGCTCTGGCACTCACTCTGCCAGATCCCAGCCCCAGGGAGCCCCCAGCTCTGTTTGCAGCCTGACTCTCTCTCTGAAGGTGAGAAGTGCATGTTGGATCACCCAACCCCAGCCACAGACCCCTCGGAGCAGAGACTCTCCCCTGTGTATATAGAGCACTCATATCTCAGATCATCTTGGCTTCCTAAAATAAAACTAAGTAATACTTAAAGAAATGTCCCACCTCCTCTGCATCCCAAAGATTGTCTGCTTTTGGGATCAGACACCATTTTTCCCTCCGAATGCTCGTTGTTTACCACACAATCCATAATGGATCGTACAAAAATATGTTGTTTTCTTTTTCTTACAGGCATCCAGCTAATGGATGAAGTAATTTAGTGAGGCTATTGTATTTCATTCAATAGCCTGTATGTAGATTTGTTGTGAAGGATAAAATGTTCCCTCTTCAAACACTAACAATGGGAGCACAGTCTACCACTGACCTTGTTCTCTGCTGCTGTGCTGTGTGTGGGGAACAATGGGAGCCCTGGTGATGGGCAATGCAAACACAGAGATGTTTGTTTTCAATAGCAGGGACCCATCCTCTTGCACAGAGCATGTGTTAGTGTTCACCTACATACATGGTACATATACCCACAGTGTTTTAAGGTTTAATGAAATCAGAATGCCTCTGATTTCTAACTGTCCTGAATGTAAGAGTTGTTTGTAAATACCCATTTCATAGGTCTGAAAATCTAAAAACGGTGAGTTTCCACTGCTTTTTGTGTGTGGGTATGTATGTTTTCAACAGCTTTATTGTGAGGGACCTGGACTGCCTTCTCTCCTCTCAGAAATAGTCGTATTTCTGAAGAGTAACGATCAGCATTCACCCATTGGCTTTTAAACCCAGTAGTTTCTAATTACGGGTGCAGTAAGTTCTGTTGAACATGTCAAAGAGTTTCATATCTTCCGAGGTACAAAAAGATTAGCTGAACTTCTTGTAGTATTATTCTACTCAGTCTGTGAATTAATAGACAGCATTAATGGAGGTGTTCTCCAGTGTCCCTGGGATGGGATCCATCGGGTTTCATCAACCACCTGGGAGTTACAGATCTTGTCTGGGCTGGTTGTTCAGGCTCTATCTAAAGGCTGTGCACAGCATTGTACACCCCACAGGGGTCATTGTCACACCAGCTCTGGTATCCTCAGAGATGGGACCAAAAATCTGTCTGCAACAGAAGCCTGTCACACTCTGGATTCACCTCCTAATGTCGCTGAGACTAAACCCATAAATTTTAGTTGGCTACATGTAGCTCAGAAACTTTCCTGCAATTAATTAACAAATTAATGGATGTGTCAGTGACCTGGGGGTAAATATGGCATGTCCTTAGTACTCAGCAGAACATGAGTGTTTCCTGAGGAGACATCAGTTCTTCCACTCCTTGCATCATCCCCTAAAAGCCATATCCCTGAGAAAGAAACTGCCTGACAGGTTCCCTCCTTCTGCTTTGGCTTGGATGCTAAACCAGGGGAGGTTCCACCCCATATAAACACGGTGAGAAAGCACCAGGGATGATATTGTGGTCACATTCCTGCAGACTTTCATACGGAGTTTCATTTCCATTCTGATGTTCCCTTCTGTGCGTGTTCTGTGAGATTCCTTCCAGGCCAGTGGAGAGTACCAGCTCAGGTGAGAACATACGGGTGTGATGGTAATTCCATGTCCTGTGGCTCTTCCTGGCCCATAGTTAATGCCTAACCTCAAGCCATCAATTGCACCAAGGGAGCCCTGCTGGCTTCAAATACTTGGATTTGCAGATATGAATAAACCCAGAGTCCTGGGAAGCTGTTTGCTGCCCTGAGTTCAGACATCTGACTTGGGTGTCTGATCTAACTGGCTGGAACCCCTAAAGCTCCTTGTAAAACCAGCAACGAAAGACTTGGAAAAAAAAAAAAAGGAATCCGTGCCAGGATCCTGACTTATCTGTTCCAAATCTGGACGAGCTAATCCTTCTTTGCTGGCTGCAGAAGGAGCCTGGGAATCTGACCCACTCAACTTGGATGCCCAGGATGTCTCTGTCACATGAGTCAGTGTGAATGAGAGATGATGCATTAAGACTTTATTAGTATCTGACAGCCTTTTGATCATGGCAGAGAGCAGTTACAAGTAAAGACAAGAGGGTGGGATGGGTGCCAGCCTGTCTGATTCTGGGTTTGTTCCAGCACGTCTCAGCTCATGTCCTGCAGCCTCCTCTCCACAGACCTCTTCCTCTGTTAATTAACAGACAGAATCCCAAAAGTATTACAACTGTGCCTTCCTCTCCTGGAATTTAATTTCTCTAACTTTTCTCAAAATAAAGTTTCTTCTTTTGCTGTCGTCAAGACAAAGCTCTTTCTTCCACAAACTTCATCCTCCTTTTGTTTTCACTTCTCCCTGAGCAGCAAAAGTCTACGAGGCCTCAGAGGAGAGATTCTCCTCCAAATCCATTCCTATCTGCACTCTCCACACTCAAAATCTTGCTCTCCAGAACAATGTTTTCCTGGTCCCATGCTGGAAACCTTCAAGCTTCTACAAATTTTGTCCAACCCAGGCCCCCACCAGGCTTCCCACAGCTCAAATGGATTTTTTTGTAGAGTACAGGGTACCAAATTTCTCTCCTGAGCAGATGAGGCTTGTGACCTCCACTTCAGGCCCCATAGGTTTCAAAATCTTCCCAAATAACCCTCTCTGAAGAGGCTGCCCTCTCCTCATATGGGCACTGATAGTTTCTGCTGTCCTGTATCATTCTGAGGGTGTCATCATGGAATCATTAAGGTTGGAAAAAAACCTCCAAGTCCAACCTTCACCTGAAGGTTGCCTTGTCAATTAACCATATCACCAAGTGCCACATCTACTCATTTGCTGAACTCATTTTCAGTGTTGGTGACTCCACCACTTCCAGGGGAGCCTGTTCCAAGCCATGCCACCCTCCTTTCTGACTGGGAAGGATACAGATTTTGCACTGCCTTTTCCTAGTTGTCCCCTGCAAGTTTTCTTTTGTGCCAAGCAGGAAAAATGCCTGGAGAGGGGCACAGGAAGGAAAACCTTGGTAAGTGTGTTTAGGGAGAAAGTATTCCTGCAAGGAGCCCTATTTGACTGTTGGAAAATGTCTTCTTCATTGATAGCAGGTAATGCAAAGCACACTGCCTGCAGCTTTTTCTTTTAATGTAGACATCTGAAAGTGACTGTATGATGGAGGGAGAGAGGGAAAGGTTATGTGTCTTTGCAGGCCCAAAATGGCAGTATAATGAATATAAAAGCTATCCTCTCCTCCTCTAATATATTCACTCGCCATTCCACCCTCTTTTCTGGTGACTGTAAACAACATTTGTCATCAGCAATGGGCTACTTTTCATTATAAAACTGATCTGGAAACTACATTTTTATTTCACGTACATCAGCAGTGACAGGAGAAGAAACAGGCAAGGGGAAAATATATGTCCCTAGCAGGAGAGGGACCTGGGACAAGTGTTGCCTGCACAATTCTGGGATCATTCACATGTCTGGCCTCCAAGACAGAGGATGGTCTAATGCCTCATTAAATCCTACTGAGCCAACGATGATGTATGGGATCCTTTCAATCTTCCACGAAGTAATGCAGTAAAAAAATCCCCTAATTTGCACGTTTAATGCGTTCATTAAGCTATTAGTCTTTCAAGAAGAGATTTAATAGCAAATTAACAGTTTTTATGAAAGAAAAAAACAACAGCAAAACTCCCCACTTAGTAGAATTACTTTTGTGTCAGAGCACAATGCAGGGTAATGGGCAATTAGGGGTTTCGGAGGGGAGGATGGGAAGATGGCTTTAATTTGTGTTTGGTTTATAATTAGCTGGTGCTTGGTGCTTGGAATGAAATGAACTGGATCCCCTCGATGGGGGAGACCGTGACTTGGGCAGAAAGCACAGAGGGTGATGAAAAGGAAGAAGATGAGAGGAGCTGGAGGAAGTCAGAGGTTCATCCCTGAAAATCTGTTCTCATGGGGCACATCTTCCCATGCCCAAGGAACACTTTCCAGTGGTCAGAAACCAGGGGCTGTTTGTGGTGCCTTGGGATTCATGCAGTTCCTCCTGGACACCAGCTTGCATGACAAACTCCTTCCAAGCACAAACAGGTACTGTCAGAACACTCAAAGCCCAACAAAGTCGCTGTCTTTCTATTGAAACCTGTGCCTAAAGTTGAGCAAACTCTCAAGTGCTTTGCTTAATAAAGACGGATTGTTTATTTAGGTCCAAAGCCTGAATTTCAGCTTGGCAGATATGTGTCAGTGCAGATGGCTGGCACGAGGGCTGTTTTGTAACTTTCAGTTTGTGTAAATCTCTTGGGGGGGAAAAAAATGTCTTAATGAGAACACTGAATTCCAAGGAAGACTTTGGTGAGGGAGAAAGAGAATTGCAAAATCAACTAGTTATCTGAACTTAGTGAAAATAAACAATACTTTACGTGAAAAGGACAGAAAGAAATGGAGCTGTGTTTGTTTGCTTGTTTATTTTTAAATGACATTTCTAAAATGCTATTTCTTTGCAAAGTCAGTTGACAGAATATTGAACACCAAATCCACAGGATTCTGGGCCCTTTTTTCCTATCAACAAAAACTTTAGAGAAAAGAAGTCTCCTTTTTTCTACTTTTTTTTCCTGTATCAGAAAAAAATTCTTTAAGGGATCCTACACTGAGCTTTGATTTTCAGCTGGAATGAGACAGAAAAAGGGAGAATAGTCTAAAATCAATTTCTTAAAGGTCTGAAGAATCATAAATACAGTTTGAATCAATATCTCATGTGTGAGAGTTTGTATGTGTGTGTGTTTTCCCTCACACACATTTATTCAAACAACTGCTTTCCCTTAACAGAATATTCAATTCTGTAGATATAATAAATTGGCTTTCCAAAATGGAATATTAGCATCAGCCAGTGGATCCTTTACATTTGCTTTTCCAAAACTTTTCTCCTCACAGAGGATCCTCTTCTGTTCCTGACACTGATTTAATGTACTGCTCGTTGCATTGACATTCAGGGCAGGAAAACATCCCCTATAAAAGGGCTTTTGTGCAAATTCTGAGAACCAGCCTAAAATTAAGCAGGTGCTTAAGCCTTGTCACAAGTGCAGCAACATCTCAGTGTCCTTGAATTTCTGTAGGTGAGGCTGAGTTAATTCTTGTATCACCACGGACTCAAGGAGCAGTTTTCCTGCCTAAAAATTCAGAAGGATCTGAGGCTGATCACGTTTGCATCCCAGAGCACGGTGTTGTGTGAGCTGCTCTTCCAAAATTTATCCCAGCTACTGGAGAGTAGTAATGAGACTTTGCACTTCAGGGAGGTGCAGTTAGAATTAACCAGCAGCATGTGCAGCTTGGCGGGGGGAGCTCCTGGCAGAAGATGTCAGAGGTTATTCCAGATGTTTCACAGCTGGAGATTCTGGGCTGCTGTTTGGCTGTAAAGCAGAGGCACAGAGCACATGGCTCAGCCAAGAGGCTCCTCCCAGGAACACAGCTGGGCTCTTACAGAATCAGAATCCTAAAATGCTTTGGGTTGGAAGGGACTTCAGAGTTTATCACATTCCATGCCTGCCATGGGCAGGGACACCTTCCACTATCCCAGGCTGCTCCAAGCCCTAGTGTCCAGCCTGGCCTTGGGCACTTCCAGGGATCCAGGGGCAGCCACAGCTGCTCTGAGCACTCTGTGCCGGGGCCTCCCCACCCTCATAGGGAAGAATTTCTTCCCAATATCCAAACTTTACCCACCCTCTCTCAGTGTGAAGCCACATCTCCTTGTCCTGTCTGTCACTACTGAAAGGTGCTATTATAAAGTCTCTTCAGAGCCTTCTCTTCCCCAGGGTAAACAACCACCACTCTCCCAGCCTTTCTTCATAGGAGAGCTGCTCCAGCCTTCCAATAATCTTTGTAGTCCCCTCTGGAGCTGCTCCAACAGCTCTTTCTTCCCATCTGTATTAGTGCCAAAGGGTCCATTCCTCTAATATGCAACAATTTCTTGGGCATGATGTTGAAACCCCCCTTAGGACATGGATTTCCAAGCTGTGGCTCCTGCCTGTCTGGTCCCATGGCAACAGGAGCAAGGGATGCTCTCAGCATTACCCTGAACCTCATGCAGTAAATGCTGGCAACTTTCACTTTTCATGCCCTGGAAGCCAAATGCTGTTTTCCCCCTAGTCCCTTCCCTATTATCCCTCATGGAGCCACTCCAGCAAGGTGGGTGTGGGTTTCTTATCTTCTTTTCTTCTGTTAGAGCTGGGATAAATGCACAGTAGATGTAGTTTCATGTTTGGACTCAGTTTTTTATTCATTCTTATCTTTAGCACAGTCTCACTGGTTGTGAACTCTAACAGGGTAGGAAATGGCTCTGTCTCTAACTCTTTCCAAGGTCCTTTAAGCATGAATTATACAATAATGAGGTGACACCTATATTATTTTTACTTTTAACCCAATAATCACATACCCAGGGCCCACAATGTGAATTTTTTCACTCAATTACAACACATCACTCAAACCCATGAAGAAGAAGGTGAAAGAAGGACTTAGCCTACACCTTTAATCCTTCATTTTGCTTTATATCTATTACTATATACCAAAACATTAAACTCTAAGCTTTGCACCCTGTGATATCACACACTTCTATTCAAACTCCACACCCACAACCACAGTGTTATCACTCAATTTTGGAAGCCTTTCCCTCAGGTCAAATGTAATGTTTGCTTGAGTGTCAGTGCCTTTTAGCACAGAAAGGCTGAAATTCTCATCTTCCAGGGTTCCAGCAGGTGGGGATGGACTCTGCTGTGCCCAGTGCTGTGTCTACAGGTCCATGGGTGCTGAGATCCAGGACAGGGACACAGATTCATCACACCCAGCTCCAGCTCTCTGTGGGGAAAATGCATCTCAGCCTCATCATGCCATCCCTTCCTCTTCAAGCAGCTTGGTGTGTGGGCTGCTGCCTGCTCTCTAAAAGCTTCTGAGATATTTGTAGCTGCTCTGCTTGTTCTGATTTCGCTGGAACAAAAATAATTACTGAAAGGACAGGGAGAAAAAAGCTGTATTTATGAGTACATATATATATATTCTGAAAAAAAACCAGTTTGAAGTGTGCCACAGGACTGCACTGGGTTTTAAAGTGATGTCATAAAGGAGACAGATTTTATCTTGCTGTACACTGAAGGTTGTGAATTAGGAAAATATCACCAAAGAAACACTGCAGGTTTTGGAAAATACACCAGGACCACAACTCTGCCCTGGAATTTCATTAGAGTCTCCTGTGTCCCTGGCATTCAATGGTAAGGAAGTGAGAGTCCTGCCAGTTTGTAAGGGTTATGGTTGAGTGTGTGGCTGGAGGGCTGATCCAACCCAGCTAATGCATATTGCTGATATAATTCTGAATATTTCTTCTGTCTGGCCTTCAACTTTCTGGCATTAATTTCACACCTGCAGAGAGAACTTGTGACTTTCACAACTTTTACTCACCTGGGTGTAATGACAGGCAGATGTGCCCATTTCCCTACTTGCCCTGGTGCTATGACTAAAGATATTTTAAATCCTTCCAACCTCAAATCAAAGAACTGCTTTAAATTTAATCTCTGAACATTTTCAGCTGAGTTTAAGGGTGAAATTTGCCTAATGGGAGTCCTCAAAAGTGAGCTCAGGTGGGACTGAAATGAAGTTCCAGCTTTTGCAATGGGTCATATCCCAGGAGTTAAATTCTCCCTGTCTTGGGCAAACCTAGCAATCACTTTGCCTCTGAGAGATCAGCAGCAGAAATTACTGCACACACATGCCTACAAAATCTGTCTCTCTGTTATCCCTTCCCCTTTGAAGCCCAGCAAAAAGCTGGGACTGGCACAGCCAGCCTGATGTAATTGAATTTCCCTGCCTCTTGCATTATATTTTATCAAGTGATGGCTTGGAGGGACATTGCACAGAGCTGCTGTGGGGAGTGGCTGAAAAATGCTGTGGAAATGCTGATAAATAGTTTTAAATGAAAGCTCTTTTAGCAAGAGCACCTGTAGTCTCCTTTTTGGTGACTGTCACGGCAAAGTGGCAGCTTCCAGCAGCAACAGGCACACAGGGAGAGAGGTCCCACACAGCACCTGAGGCTGCAAGAGCCAAGGAATGCCTTTTCTTTGCCTTGCTATTGAGCTGGGTCGAATTAGTGGCCAGATCAAAGCCCCAAATCTCTGCTGCTGACCCATTCATGATTTCCTTTTCCCTTGTCAATGGGAAGTGGATGCAGGACATTGGCGTTAACAGCCTTGGGTGACACAGTTTTTTCCTCCTCACACCGAACTATTTATTGGAAAAAAGGTGGGGGCAACCTCAGCTCCTGCCAGCTGTATCTGAGGTCTGGTTCCTGAGACAAATGCTTTAAGGGTCAGAAAAACTCTAGAGAAACTCAGGCTTTGGTGTCCTCCATTGTGCTTCAAGTTTCACATAGTTTATTCTGAGATCAGAGCAAGGAACCTCTAAGAGGGGCAGCTGAGACTCCACCATGTCAACTGGTCACTGATGGGTGGGAAAAATGTTTCTTTCCAGGTTATTATTTTCTTATATTTGTATTGAGACCATTTTCAAAGTTCTTTTGAGATACACCTAGCACAAGAAGAAACGGCTGGGTTTGTTTCTAGGCTTGCACTAATGGAAATGGCATAAAGAAATTTGAAGCTAAAAGTACTTTTTAGTTTGTTTGGGGGGTTTTTGGTTTTTTGTTTGTTTGGTTGGTTTGGTTTGGTTTTGGTTTGGAGGGGTTTTTTTATTGTGTTTACCTCCAAGTATACATGGAAATAGCTTACTCCAGCTCCTTGTACTTAAGGATCCATTTGTGCTGCTGCCTCAGCTCCTCCTGTGAAAGGCAGTGAGTTGAAAGAGTGATTCAGACACTGTTAACACAAACGAGAGGAGACAGGCCAGTACTTAGCACAACAGACTCCTCAGAAAGTGTGGACAGGGAAAAGCTGTTTCTTTTCTCTCTGCCGTTTCCCCTTTGCAGACTGCAGATGAGAATTTCATAGCAGGATAATTCCAGGAGCAGGAACCCCCAGGTAGTTCAGCTGCCAGTCCTTACAGTGCCTGCCCTTCGTGGTACAGCAGATGCTGTGGATCAGTACATAAAATAGAGGAGGATTGTCAACAAGGCATATTCTGAGTATCCACTGCAAGAATTCAACAAGGAAACCGAGAAAACATGAAAATGAGAAGGGCTGAGTGGTAAAGTTGCTGCTCTGTCCAGTCTGTATCCTAAAATAAAGGTCACAGAGGGTGAAGTAAAATGGGTTATGGGACAGTGGGCTGGCTGTAAACCATGTTTAAAGTGTAAAAAAACAAACAGCAATTGAGGTCCATAAAGTCTGAATTAAAATCTAGTGCAGGTCTCAGTTTTTTCCCATCTAATAACCACAATTATATCTAGTTCTTAGACGTGTGTTTCAGTTTAAGACCAAGAGGCAAGAAACGGCTTTACCTACTAAAGTGAGATTCATCTCTGTACAGAACACTAGGAAAAAAAATCTTTGCTCCACATGTTACAAATTTATTTTGGGTAAACTTATATAATTCACGAATGAATGAATGTACTTCTGCTTGCTCTCACTTTATAGGAGCAAATTGGACCTTAATATTCAAAATCATGGTTTTTGGATTAACTTGACCTCTGATACAGTGTCCACCTTTTGGGTACACAGGAGAAATCCCTCCAGCTGCACTCAACACCCTGGGCAGCCCCTGAATTTCTGATTAGAATGAGTAACTCTATTTTAATTATTATTATTTTCCTTCCCGTAGAATTCCTGGGGAATAAGATTATTCTAACTCTAGAAACAATTCTATTACTATTTCTGAATGTAACTGATTACATTGACACAAGGGAAATGGCTGGAGATTCTGAGATAAAACAGAATCTCTTGTGCAATTCTCTAGATTAAAAGCATCAGACAACAAGGTGCATTTAGAAAGTCAAAAGGAGAAATGTCCTGTGACAACAGAAAAATCAAAGTTTTCCAGATACCCACTTGGGTGATGAGTAAATCTATAAAGAAAGGGACTGATCAGCAATGAGAGCAACATCTGAGATGAGCTGGGGAGATAAAGCGAGACTTGTAAAATGTCAAGGTTTTAATTTCCTCGAGAAGGAGATCCTTTGTAGAGGAAATTAAAACAAACAGTAGAAATTCCTTGCCCATAGTAATAAGGAGTTTATAAGAAGACAAGAAGCACTGACACCATGTAGGAAGAATGGGGCCAAGTTAGGAAGTGATTTGCATTTGTCCTCAAAACAAAATGAACAATTTTCTTTCAAATTCAGCGAGGATGTTGATAACGACTGTGGCAAGGCGGGGTGTGAATGGGAAGGAGTTTATGGACATTTAAATTACCCTAGCTGAGGTAAAAGTCAAATTCAAACTTCTTGATGTGATGATAATGAGGGGAACAAACTGCTTTTGTTTCTGCTTTCTGAAAGAGCTCTTTTACAGAGCGTTGGTGCAGTAGCAAGTTGGTATTATTTGATACAAGAATTGTAAGCACATGTATTTAAAAAAAAATGACCAAGGCATTTGCAAGTCCATTGGTGTAACCCCCGTAATTTGCAAAACCCACTTGGAATGGCAGAGTCATTAAAACAGTGTCAGATGGATCACAACACCTTTCCTGAGAAAAGACCAGGAAAGAACAAAGTGGTATCTTGCTTTGAGAAGTTAACTAATTTTTATCCATGTGGTAATTTACATCTGTGTCCAAATAAGCCAGAAACATTTGAGGCATGCAGTATGAGAAATTCCCACTAAGACAGAGGTAGGTAAAGTGAAGTTAAATCTGATCAGAAGAATGTTACAAAAAGAGAATTTCTCCAAGAAGGGAAGTATTTCTGTGAGGGTGATTAGTAGTGAAATTCTTTAAACAACTGTCTTGTCTGAGCTAACTTCACATTTTCATTAATAATGGAAATTACCCGTGATGAATGGTGTTGGGAAAAGCTGGTATAAACTGGGTGGGATTTGTTCATGCTGACGTCCTAATGAATACTGGACAAGTGACCCGAGAAATCTGTGTAGGAAAAACAAAGTCTGTGAGCCTGAGGAGTACCTGGAGCTGTCAGACAAGCTGAGAAGGGTGTGCTGAGAGATCAGGATGTGATGGAACTGCAGAAAAGGCAAATTCTAAGATGCTTCAGGCAACGTGTGTCTAATAAAGCAAGAGAAATGGAAATATTTTTGTATCAGAGCCTGGTACACATCCATCTGTAGTGCCAGGTAGTGCTCCAGACATCCGTGCCTAATGGAGACTAATTCAGGTACAGGTGGGTACAGAGAAGGACTGATGGGATAATCAAGTGGATGGAGAGGCAAAGACTGGGATTTTAAAGACAAACAAACAACGGCTGTTACTAAACAGAGAGTGTTGAGGGGTATGTGAAAAAGATGAACAGAAGGATTCAAAATGTCAGAGAAGGAGATGATTTGTTGAGCTCAGGGGTAACATTGACACAAGAAGAGATGAACGTCAAGAAGCCACGATTAAATACAAGCTGAAAAATATAAGCAGGCAACTCAAAGTGAGAAAAGAGAGCAAAGCCTGACCAGAGGAGAGAAAAGCTGAGATTCTTCCCACCAAACTACAGACATTAGATGAAGGTATTTTACCCTCGGGATTCATCACACTAAAAGACACCCTTTAATTAATGTGAAGAGCCTCCTCCAGGGTGTGACTCAGATCTTGGGTGTGTTCAATCAGCTCAGAGGTGTCTCTCCTCACCCTGACCTGAGGTCTAAGGTGGCTCATATCCACTCCTGTCTCCTCAGATCCTTAAAGAAGGGTTAGGTGATTCTGCAAATGGAAAGGCCCAATTAATTCTTAGATGAAGGATGATTATTTTAAGGATATTACATGGAGTAAATGCCTGCACAATATTATAGATTACCTGCAAGAGCAAATGTACAATTTTGAAGGCTCAGTTCTGCTTTACATCAGATATTGCAAAATTCCTACTTTAGTAGGTACCATCACAGCCAGCCTTGTCTCACATTTAATGCCCAAAAACAATTCAAAAGAAGGGTTAGCCTGCCATAGACATTCTGTCCTAACTGTGTGCAGTCTCTGGATTCTGCACTGAATTATAACACGGGCTCAGGTGTCACAGGAAATCATGGGGAGTTTAATTTTGGCAAGAAGGATGGGCTGTTCAGAGCGCCTGGGGGCAATAGGTTTTGTCTCTGTTGGAGAAAGAGCAGAGTTATTGACTCCCAGCTTCTAGAAACGGAGTCCAGATTTATTACAACAAATTTTCTTAATTTTACCTGGATCTCTGAGCTGTTTATAGCAGAGGTGAAGCGGTCCCAATCTTTTGGCTATTAGTGATCCTATCACCCCTCTATTCCACAATGGATAGTGATATCTTTTTTGGAGTATAATAGTGTGGCTGTATCTTGATGGTAAAGAAATTACACTTCATTCTCTCGAGCCTAACCAGATCAAGCCTCTGTGACTATGTTTCCTACAGCAAAACATTAAAATGCTCCTTTCCAGGCCTCTCACTGATCTCTTTCTCCATTTTGTAAAGGGGTGTTAATTTGAATGCATTTTAAAGCACGCAAGGAAGAAAACTGCAAGTGGAAGTTTGAGGGTGAAGTTTGGGCCTCCAGTGAGGGTGAGGAGGAGGAAAGGGAATCTCAATAATGCTGCCCTTCCAGGGATTCTGCCATTAACTGATGCATTATTTTGCTAAGCTCATTAAATAACCCTTAGAACTGTGAAAAGGTCAAAAGAGAGGGGAAGGAGCTGAAGCTGCCTGTGGATTTTTGTTGTACAGCAATTTCCTGACCAAGCTGAGGGAGGAAGGAGGGGGATGGAAAACTTAAGAAAGGAAGGGAGTGGAAAAGCACTGCTGATTTTTCTACTGATTTTTTTTTTTTTTTTTTTGTAAATAAATATTTCTCCTCAGACTTTTCCCTACAGCAGTCATCTATCCAAATCCCATTGTAGCTCACCTGCAGTAGCTGCTCTCTGATGAAGCCACAAGCTGTTGTTTATAGCAAACAACAAATTGCAATCATCTGTGGATCAACTTAGACATGGGGTTGATGTCTTTGGCCATCTCTGAATGTCTGGGGCAAGAATTGTAAGGATTTTATTGTTCTTGCTCTAGGAAGCCCAGAATCTCATTAGAAGTACCACATGCAGGGAGGTGTGAGGTATGAAGATAATTTGTCACTTTTTAATGGGTTTGTATTTTAAATCACATTCCAGGACACACAGATATGTCTTTGGAAGTCGTAAACTTTCTAAAGAGACGGGGAGAAAGAAGTACAGAGGAACAAGGTCTGCAACTCCACTGATGCTGTGGGAACCTGGGACATGAGGAACATCTTTGCTTCTTCACAGATCTGTCCCTTAGGTACAGCAGTCAAATTTACTTCAACGAAGAAAATGTTTCCTTTTAAGTGCTTGTTGTTTCTTAACTCATGAAAGAGGAGATGCTTGTTTGTTTCCTTTCATTTTTTTTTTTTTTTGCTTTTGTTTTCCATTACAAGGTGAATTTCCAAACTGAACTAATAGAAAAAAATATTTATGCTGCATTTTATCAGAATCATGAAGTTCTCCCCTTTGCAGAGCAATGGGTGATATCTTTGGTACTTTTTTGTGATGTTAATATAACATCAAGGTGAAATGTGAACCTGAAATGTCACATAATCAAGAGTTTATGAGGAATCAGTGAGCAAAGAACATTATTTGTGTCCACTACTCAAAGAAACCCTAAAAAAAACCCCAAATGTCTTCACTTTTTTGCACAATCCACCGAGGCTCATCCAGTGAACCAAACACAAACCTGCCATTTGATGCAATGTTACCACTTTCTTTAAAAAGAAATTACTCAAAACTTCTGCACAAATAAGAATTCAAGAAATTGGATTATATATGAATAAATACATTGTGTTGTGACATTTAAAAATTTGGGGTTTTTCCAGAATGGAAGAATATAAAGTACAAATTTCTGCCCTTTGCCTTTAGAAAGCTGGGAAAACGTGTGTTTATTTATCTCAATGCAGAAATTGTGTGAAAGCCTCATTTGTATGGGTCAGACAAAGACAAAGATTGTTTTCTAAATTCAAGGCTATTCCCATATAGGACTAGATTTTACTAACTGGTGTTCCAGTGCATTAACGTGAATCCACAGTGCTGCTGATGGGGTCTGTGTGCAATCAGTTCTCCTATCTGGGTGTCACAGCACCCCATTTTGCCTTTTTTTAGGCTTGTTAATCTTATTACTCTGCTGACAGTGCATCATTGTAGCAGCTGGACTCCGAAAATGCAAATCTCAGGGTTAATTTCACTCAGCTCCACCAAACATACTCGCCTTTGGCAGCCCACGAGTAAGAGCTGGCTTGGTGTTCAGTGTCCAGTGCAGATCTGGTCTTTGCCACGCCTTGGTCCTGTGTAGTAAAAAACCCCACACCCAAACAGGTGTTTCCATAGAGGGAAAGGTTTGAGACTCCCCCCAGAACCTTTTAAGGGAAGAACACTAGAAGTTTCTTTTTTATTTGGTTTGTGTTTTAAATCACATTCCAGGACACCGTAATTGTGTCCTGGACACAATAATTGGCTCAATGCCAAGACAAAAACACTGATAGATCTCTTCACCTGCTCCTCAGAAAAGTAACTATTCTCTGTTGGGCTGTTTGCCAAAAAAACTTGCCCAAATTTTTCAATATTCAAAGAAGACCACAATGCTTCCCAGTGCATTTTTAGGGTGTTTTAGCAGGTGTGTGGGATCTGTCTGTACACTGTGAGCAGTTTTGTCCTTTGTTTTCCTATCATTTTTTTCTTTTATTAAAATCTTTTTGCTTTTTCAAGACAGACTCAACCATGCCATCTCACAAAGTTATTTAAGCCATTTTCTGTGAGGTGCTGGACACCCTCAAAGGTATTTATTGAACCCTGGCAGAACTTATTACACCTGGCTCTTCAAGAACCCAATAGTCCTGGACTGCAGAAACACAGGCAAACATTCCATGTTTCTGCAGGTCTGTGGGCAGGTTCTGGCCTGTGGGATAGGGGCCAAGACCTTCCAAGGTTCTTCTTCCAAGCCACACACAGAGCAAGGGTCAATGGAGACAGCACAGGGAAGATTTGATCACTTGACCCTAACAGGGAGGTGGTTCTGTCCATCCATTCCTGTCCCAGAGAGGGGTTAACATCAATTTATCCATCCTAACTTCATGTAGCAGATCCTGCTGGGGGTTTTAAGAACACAGAGCAGGGAAGGGATGCCCAGTGTTTACAGAAGGATGGAGATTGAGGTCAGTGGGATTAGGGTGCTCATCCTTGCTGGGCACAGTTACAAATCCCAGCTGGCACTGCTTGTCCCAGCTCACACAGAGCAGGAGAGCCATGTCTCTGTGTCAGGACATGGATTCCTCCACCCAGGAGAGTGTGAGGGCACAAGCAGCACATCTGTAGAGCGGGGGAAGTGTTTGGCAGGCATTTCCCTGGGGATTAGCACTTGAGCAGAGTGCTGTGTGGAGCCAGAGTAACACATCTCTATTTACTGAGCAGATTTTGCATGTTCCGTTGTGTGAGCGGGTAAGTACAAGAGCGAGAGGAGCTTTTCCAGAATTGGAACAGCTTCTTTGTCAGGGCTGTGACTCCTCCATTTAATTCCACAAATCTGCTCTAATCAGAGTGGCTTCACCCATCAGCTCAAGGGAGAGCAAGCACAGGAGGGAGGGAGGGAGCATCTCCCTCTTTCCAGCTCTGTATGTTCTCAGGCATTGCATCAAAGTGGCACGGAGCCTCCTGGGAAGGGGATTTGCTATCACTCATGTCAGCCCCAGCCACATTATGTTTATGGATATGATAGGCTGAATACTAAAATTACCATTTGCACAAATGATCCCACAATTCCTTCAGGCCTACTGTATCCCTTTAATAGTCCAATCTTTCAATAATGAAGTAGAGATCAGTCAGGACTCCCTGAAAATCCTATCTTTTTCTTTCATTTATCTCTTCTTTTTTTCCTCCTCTTTTTTTGGGGGGCCTTTTTATTGCACACATCATTTTCATCCTTTCTCTGAGCCGAATCCATTTACCAAGCGGTTTTAAGGGAGATCAAGAATGAGATTCTCAATATTCTGTTAATACTCCAGAAGTAGCAACGTGGCAGACAATTCATTGCTGCTTGGGGCAGTGAGTCATGCAGAATTCAGAAGTTTGGGAACTGCACACAAGGAAGAGAGATGCTCTTCATGAGGCCTCAGGAACAAATATAGTGCAGGAATGATACTTCAGAAAGCAGGCTCTTCTTGCTTAATGCTCTTCATTGCATGCTCTGCTGCATCTCCTTTCCATGATATTTCCTGATGTTAATATCCAGGGAAAAAACAGTTGCCTGATAGTGCTAAACCCAAGAAACTATTAATTACATGGATCAAATGAAGGCCTGGACTAAGGTCTATGCAAAAACAAGGAGGGGTTTTGATCTACTTAATTTTGTTTCTAGAATGGTTCTGTTAGAGTTTTATTCACCTGTTTCTCATGAAAAAAAATTCCCTGAGAATCAGGATGAGTTTTTGTGAAAAGTGTTTTTAAAGACTCAGCCATGGTTAAAGGGTGTCAGGGACAGTTAGTAGGAGTGGGATGTGCAAAGCAGGTTAGATGATAGACAACTTTAGATTGGTCTGGCAAAAAATTCAGTGGGCATGGACAGACACTGAAATCATGGCTGTGTGTTTGACACAAAACATGATCTGGAGAGGTGATGGGAATGGGAACCCTGCTGACAAGAACAGAAATTCCTGTCAATCATATTTAGTAAATAGTCTGGGGAATTGGGAGCAATGAAGAGATTGTGTCCTCAGAAGGAATGGTGCTGGGTATGATGTATCCTTGCCTGGACTGCAGCCCACAGGCTGAGGTGCTGCCAATCCATAAAGCTCTATGAAATCCATAAAGCTCTATAAAAGGAGCTTTAGGAAAAAATATTTGGAAAAATTTCACTGCCTAAAGGATTGTCAAGCACTAGAGCAGGCTGCCCAGGGCTGTGGTGGAGTCACCATGCCTGGAAGGATTTAAAAGATGTGTAAATGTGGCATTTGGGGACATGGTTTAGTGTGGCCCTTGCAGTGCTAGAGGAATGGTTGGGATTGATGGTCTCAGAAGTCTTTTTCAGCCTAAATGTTTCTGTGATTCTCAGTTGGGGAACTGGACTCTCACTGGGGATTGATGGAGCTGTACCAGCACATATGGATGGAAAACCCAGATCTGGCTTTTTCACTTTGTATTCATGCATTTGTTTATTTTTGTATCTCAGCATTTCATTCTGTCCTCCCACTTCCCCATTTTTCTCCTTCACTCTCCTTCTGTTGCCTGCAGTGCTTCTCTCACTCTCTCTTTTCTCCTAAAATCTTCCTGTCTATTTTATTTGACACCAATTTCTCTTTCATCCCTTTTCTCTTTGTCTCCCTTCACATTAGTATGCTATTCCTGCTTTCAACCAAAACAAGGAGATGTTCCTGCTGAGGGGAGATGATGTGCTGGACGTAAAACCCACCCAAGACTATGGTCAAAGCCATGAGATTTCAGGGTGAACACAGTCCCGTTCAGCCCCTAAACATCAAAGTCCTGTGCTCAGGGACAACTTTCTGCCTGGAGACCAGTTTGCTTATTTCTGTGGGAGGCTCTGCCAAGTACAAGAAGCAGCTGCAGAAATTGGGAAGGTGCAGCTCAGAATTTCAGCAGTCCCAAGGTGAAAGATTCCACTCTTGGGAAGCTCCCATCTCCCACCTGCATCTCCAGTGGCAGGAAGCTGCAGATGTATTTTTTGTTAATTATTTCCCCTGTTGCATTTGCTGTGTTTTCTTGATTATATTAACACGGCTCCTCTCGCTGCCTGTGCTCAGCTGCCTGTTTCTCATCTGTGCTGTTTGATGGGTCGTGGAAATCTGTGTGCACCCAGCCTGCTGTGCTCTGGGAGTTACTGATGGAGATCCTGGTACACAGAGGCTGTTGCCACTGAAAGGATAATAAAAAGAAAAGCCTCCTTGACCCTGGCCAAGCAGCAGAATTCTCAGCTCTGGACAGTGGTAGCTCCACTCTCCTCCATAGGATGGGCAGGAAAGAACCCATAGAGAAAAAGCAAAGCAGAGAGAGGGACTTGGGGTGCAGAGGAGCTCCAGTGAGTTCAGAAATGAGTGTGGAGTTTGTGCAGAGGGGCTGCTGAGAGCAGCCACCAGGGGCTCAGGCACAGCACCTTCTCCTGGGCAGCACCATAAGTGCTGGGAAATTGTGCAACAAACCCAAATTAAATTAAGTGCCTAAAGCAAAGCACTTAAATCCTTACTTAATGGCCCGATTCCCAGCAGAGTGCAGCCCACGGACCCAAAAGGCTGACTCTGACACATGGCTGTGGCCTTGTGTGTATTTTTGTGTGTTTTAGGATGAAGTATTTTAGGATGAGTAACTGCCACGGTTTAGCCACAGCCAGCAGACCAGCCCCACACACTCACTCACCCACCCTTGGCAGGATGGGGGAGAGAACTGGAAGGTAAAAGCAAGATAACCCGAGGGGCTGAGATAAAGACTGTTTAAAAGGCAAAGAAAAAGCCACAAATACAAACAAAGCAGGGGCAACTTGTGCCACTTTCTCATGGCAGTGCCAGTGTCAGGAGCTCACCAGGGCCCTGCACAAAGGCATCCTCAGGTGCAGGGAGGTGCTCTGCTCCCTGTGTGCCTTGGCAACTCCTCATGCCTCCCAAGAGCTGCTCTGAGCCTGTGTCTGTAATCCTTCTGCAGGATTTCACAGGAGCACGAGGAACAGGGCTGAGCTGAAAGGGATTAGCAGGAGCAATTTCCAGGCAGGGATCTCTTTCAAAGGTATTCCTTCCATGGGTTAGAACACACCACTCTGTGGCTTTTAGAGTCTCTGATACCAAGAGAACTGCAGTGCCTGTCACCTTTTACTCATGTTTGAATAGCCAAAAGTTTTTTAAAACTGCTTGTTCCCCATTGTTTGACAGTTATAAACCTGAGCAGTTTGCTGTTGGAAGCTAAAAGTGTTTTTTTATAAGGTTTCACAGAACCAGCTCAATTGAAATGAAATGTTTGATGAAGAATAGTTGAATTGTTTTGACTTCGTTTTGGTAATGACAAAAAAACTTTGTTTTGATAACAGAAAAACACTTGTTTTTCACATTTTTCTCCAACCTAATTTGTATGGATCTTATATTACACTCGGCATTAATTTTAAGTAGCTTGTAATGGCATAGAGTGCCACACATTACGGCATTTTGATGTCTCTGTGTGATTTTTTCTTCTAACACAATTTCTCTTCTGTGGCAAGCTTTGAGAACTTAAGCTGCTGCTTCCCATTCAGAAGAAGAATTTCCTGTAGAAATGCAAGTTCACTTTATTAACTGCAACTACTACCCCAGCAGCTCATTCTTTCTCTTCTCAAAATACCCACCATCCTTCTTCCCTCTGTCTTTAGCACTTCTTCCTCATTCTTCTTTCCTCCCTCCTATCCTTATACTCAGTAAAAATCTCCTGTGCTGCAAAGGAATACTGAAGGTGTAGATATAAACCAAATGTAGTAGGAAGAGACAAAATGGGGCTATAGGAACATCAGGGTTAGATTTTTTTCCAGTGCTCAACTGTTTGAATCTTGAATGCTGTTTCTCGGGGCAGCAGGAGCTTTGTGAGAGGGTGTTACTGTAAACACAACTTTTCTCTTGATGAAATACAGATTTCACAGGGACATTGCATTTTGCAGGGTTGTCTTCTGCAAGTCAAAAGGGAGAAAAAAATCCTAATACTCCTAAATGTTAGTAGAGACAACACCTGGAAAACCTCTCTGGCTGTGCAGCTAAAAAAGGACTGCAACAAACTTGTTCCCCAAATAAATTGTTTACACTTTGTCTTCTCAAATACATTAGATAGCTGTTTGATAACAGTCGAAGTCAAACATAAACAAACACATGTAAATATATGTGTATGCACACAGACACACACAGAGTGTGTGTATTTATTCAAACTGTAAATTCTGTTTGTTGGCTACCAGTGGATTCATTACTTGCAGAGATGCAGCTGGGAGCCCTCTAACCTGGCACAGCCCTGGATGTTTCCTCTAGCAGAGCCCACCTCTGCCTGCAACCTGGCAGATGACCAAATATTACAAAATTCCTACTACTCAGGCCCATCCAATTCCCTGTCTCCAGACCCTTCTGTCCTGGTGAAAGGGCCAAACACCTTTGGTGGAGTGAAACCCATCCCCAAGACCTTGTGAGTGTCTCCCATCCTTCAGCGGCAGCCAGGCGGCCGCGCTCCATTTCCCACGGAGTTTCAGCTGCTCGGGTATTTATCAAGAGCATCTGTTAAACAATCTGGAGGGGAGCAGAGCTGGTGCCATTAGTGTGGGGGTGAGCAGGGAGCTCCTCAGCAGCACAGAGAGCACATGAGATGAGGCTGTGCCTGCTGCTTCGGGGGGGTGTCGTGACCTTGACTTCTCGGTGGTGAGCGATGCCGAGCGCCTCGGAGCAGAACTGACAGGGATAATGTTCCTCTGAATGGATGTGTCCTGGTCACCAGGGCTGGAGAGGGATGAGCAGCATGGATTGTTAGAGAGACACAAACAATTAGAGTCTCAGTGTTGAGTTCTCATAGAGGCACCAGCCATGAATGTGAAGAAACAACATGCAGGAGTGTTTATCCCCTTTTCCCTAAAGGTCATCTTTCATTTGGAGCCTTTTTTGCCCTCCCTGACCCACTGTTGGTACTTTTGGTGTCCACAGAGGGTGAGCAGTAGTGTGCATGAGAAACTGAAATCCAGGAAGATGATTAAGGGACGCTCATGGAATGTAAATCCATTTTGCAAATAGAGCAGCCCAGCTGGACCTGCAAGGCTACTGATATTCCCCTGCAGGGCCCTAACCCTACGTGAAAATTCACATCCACAACCTCTATGACCTTCCCAAATTTCCAGCAGCTTCCTGTAAAATCAACATCAAACTTCCAGTGCCTCTAGTTTTGTGTTCAGTCTGATGCACTCTGCAAGGTGTTGTGCAGGAATCCTCTTTGCCCAACCACCACTACACAAAAATACTTGGCAGAGCAGATCCCTTTCTTTTACCCCAAAACCAGCCCTGATGGGATCACTCAGTCTCCATCAAGGGCTGCCCAGTGTCCTGAGCCCCCCAACAACAGCCCCACTTCCTTTCTCAAAAGGAACTGGATTCTAACAACAAAGTTTTGCCTCTGACATATTTTTTCTCTTTCCTGTTTGTTTCCACATCTGCACATGTCTAGAATCCTAATTCATTACTTTAATAGCCCTTCAGCTGTTATACTTTTGCTTGTCAGGGTGCTTTTTTAATTTCCCCCCCTTATAAATATATAAAACATTTAATGAAGAAATAATGATATTTTCTCATGTCACTGCCTATTTTTCCTGTCATATTTGATGTGTTTGTAATGTGGGCGGACATATTATTTATGACGAAGGAAATTAAATATTATTTCACTTTTTTTCCCCCTAATGCAATATGTGTCATCTTCCAGTTCCCAATTTCTTTCCATTAAAGTTATTGTCTTTGCAGTTCCACTTGACCGTTTGCTATTGGTTTTGCAACAGCGCTGCCAGAAAATGCAGAAAAACATAATGGGGAAAAGAAATGGCATAATTTGCAGGAGATACTTTTCTCATCTCATTTAAAAGAAGATCGTTTGTTCCTGGGTGTCAAAAACATCAAGAGCAACAAAAATATGGAAATTGGTAATTTCTTGCACTAGGAATACTTCCAAATCTTTGGAGATTCTGTCTGATTCTAGCAACTACTAAAGATGCGTCCAAGCCAAACTTCCAGCATAAAATAACTTCAGACCTCAGAAGCTTGAAATCTGGGCCTGAATTTTTTAAGTCTTTGGCCCCAAATGTTTCTCTCATCTGTTGCCAGAATGTCCTCAAAACTGGGAGAGGAATCACAATCCCTGAGATATTCCTTAATCTTTTGGATGAAATGCAGACAAAATGGAGCTGAACAAGGTGATCATGCTGTCTGACATAGCCTTTCTCTGCTTCTGCATTTTGGAGTCCATCAACATGGGATGAGAGCATGGGGCAGAGCCCTGTGTGCTCCCAGATTCTGCTCCAGCCATAAAAGACTTCTCAGAGGCTCCTGAATGGGATGTTTCTGACTCAGGAGAGGTAACATTAGCTCTCCATTCTGAACTCATCCCGTTTGATTTTCTTTTTCTTTAATCAAAGACAGATGAGCTTCTCTAGAGCTGAGGCGTCTCTTCCCTCTTCATTGGTCACTTCTTTTATTATAGGTGGAACTGGCTGTTGTGGGTGATGATTCCTCCGTGGATTCTAGGAAGCCTGGAGGACTCCTTGAGCCTTGTCTATCAGCTTTAATTTGTGTAGTAAATAATGGGGGACGAATCCCATCCAGTCTTTCCATCTTTCCCATTCCTATTTTCAGCCACAACACCTCCAGCTCCAGTCTCCTGTAGGAAGAGGAGGTGAAGGCCAGTAACCTCGAATGCTGGAGGAAGAGCACCTTGACTCCTCTTACACGGAATATTTTTCCCCAAAGCTTGTATATTTTCACACTTTTTCCCAGTTGCTCCTCATGGTGCCAGTGTATTTTGCAGGGGAATTTTTTTTCTGTTTCTTTTGCTGTTCCATGGCTTTGTTTCACAGTTCCTACTACTTGTATCCAAGTCAAACCCAAAGAGCTTTCTAACACTTTTCTTCTTCTTTTCCTTTCACCCCCGCAAAACATCTCAGCAAGGCTGCCTGCTAATCTCTTCTTTTGCAAAGATTAGAAACGTGGCTTTTCTATGACCTTTCTGAACAATCAGGATCTTGGAGTCCCCAAGATGGGTCGCCGTTATCTCATCTTTTTGGCTGTTAACAATTATTAAGCAGGACAAAGGATGTGCTCAGAGCTGTGGAGTTTCAACCCCTCCTTAGGGAGCACCGGGAAATAAAAGCAAGCAGAGTGGGAAAGCTCCTGCAAAAAGAAAGGTTCGACCTTTAGAAAACATCCTCGGTTGGTGCTTTCTCACCTTTTCAAATATACATAAGAAAAATTTGCAAAAATAGTCCTGTAAGTGCAGAGTGCCTCTGGACTAACTCCCCAGAGGGCTGCTCCCACAGCAGGTGCCACTGGACTGAGCATTTCGGACTTGGGAAAAGCAGGTCACAAACAGAAATGCAATTCGAAACTGTTATTTTTGCTTATGATCTATCTCACTGTCTGTCCATCCATCTGTGTGCTGCCATCTTTACAAGTTTTTCCCCCGGTTTTGATTACCTGAGTACAGCAGCTCTGAGCGAGGGATGACTGATACTTCCACCACTCTCCATCCATCTCACAGCAGAGCTGGGAATCTCCAAGCTGCAATTCCTTTACCAGCTCCTATTTCCAACAGCTTCTCATCTGTAGCTCACGTTTCCCAGGGATAAAGAACACCAGGCAGGACTAGGTGAGTGAGCAGCAGGGGAGTTACCAGGAGCATGGAAGCTTTCCCATGCAGCCCAAGGATTCAAAGGGCTGTGGTTTGGTTTTGTGGACTCAAAATTCTTGCAGTGCATGTGCAAGAACCTTTTGTGTTTGTCACATGTTGGTGTCATCTCATAAAGGGCAAACAACAAACCAAACAAACCAAGGATTGATTTGGAATATGCTGTTACCCTTCCTTGTCCACAGAGCAGGGGGGGAAACTGAGAAGCAGACACATCTCTTGAGCAGACCATGGGCAGAGGTTGTCTGAACCAGGTCAGATGGCAGAGGGGTGTGGATAAAATGAGCTGGCTCATGCACACATTCACACCTGGGTATACAATGGGATGTCCATGGAGACACAGAGAGAGAGGGAGATTCGGAATCACAGAACACTTTGGAAGGGGCTTCAAAGATCATCTCATTCCACCATGGGCAGGGACAACTTCCACTATCTCAGGTTGCTCCAGCCTGGCCTTGGACACTTCCAGGGATCCAGGGGCAGCTACAACTTCTCTGGGCACCCTGTGCCAGGGCCTGCCCCACTCATACTGAATAAAAGTTCCCACCTATCCAATTCTCTATGTTTTCTCTAACGACTTTCTTTCTGCCTCTTTAGAGCATCCCTGTCAGGTGGCTGCAAGCAAAGGCAAGGAGGAGAGTCATTAATGGAAAGTTTAGAAGAGAGGAATAAAAGATTTTTCTTTAAATGGGCTAAAGTGTGAAGAATGGCCTTTGTGAACAATTCAGTCATTTATCATTATTTCATTGGCATTGGATGAATTATACATTCGAGACTATAATGGAGTAATATCTCATCTCCTTTCCCCCTCAGTGGGCACTGAATGAATGGCCAGGTGAGCTGCACTTGGACCAGCACCATCCTCCAGGAGTGTCACTGTTCACCTCCTGCTGCTCTCCTGAATTTCTGTTCAATAAGTGCATGTTGATCTTTTATCAATCTTTTCTGGGTGTTAAAATTAATGAGTACTTAGAAAACAGGTTTTGTCTTTTAATTTTTTTTAAAATTCTTCTTTTCCTATGGAAAAATAGAAGAGTGGAAGGGCAGAGAATCATGGAAAAAAAAAAAACCTGGAGCCAAGTAATATGGACAAACTTTACAGTTTGTCCAAGAGCTAAAGGGTAAGAGTGGACACAATCTCTGTTATAGGAACTCAGTTGATGGGGGGAGAAATGCTAAATTGACTTAACTCACCAACTTTTTTTTTTTTTTTTTTTTTTTTGGGTTGTTTCGTACTTGCATAGCTGCCTGTAAAAATACTGCCTCACAGCCATGATGTACATGGAATTTGCCCCTTCAAAATTGGTGTTGCACTTCAGAAAGCTCTGACTTTTTCCCCCAGTAGAAAGGTTGACTCAAACACACTAAGAGGGTTCATAAAAGTATTCCAAGAGATTGGAGGAGTGGTGAACTCTGGTTTAAGGGGCAGGCAGTGAAGTGTTTGCTTAGCAGACTATCAGGATCCATCAGAAACTAACAGTAGCCATAAACCTCAATAGATTAACTTCCATCCATTTTGATTTCCAGCTGTATTACACCTTGGCTATGTCGCTGCCAAAATAAGAGATCCTAAATAGAACAGCAATTATCTCAATATCATTAATTCACTGGACACTGTTTTCAATTTTCTCTGTTACGTGTTGATTCCTGCACTTCTTCCCTGCTCCCAGGTTTCTCTCCCTCTTCCACAGAAGGGTATTTCCTCCTCCCAGCTGACCTGTTAGGGAGATGGAGCCCTGAGGCACCCCAGATTTTGGGAACAGAGGTCTCTGATGCAGGGTATGTAGGAAGGAACATCCTGTCTTAAAAAGAAAATTCCACAATGTACCATAAGGAATTACTGTAGAATTGTGTTTTCCCCTGGGAATCTCACTGAGCCTAACTCTCAGTTATGCCATCCTCTTTCTTGGAGCAAGAAAAAGGTGGATAGAGAAGGAAAACGGACTAGGAGCCTTAACTCAGCTTTGTGATCCTTCAGCCCCAGGGCTTTAAAGACGCCTGACATCTGCATTTGAAGGGGTCATTCCACTCAACCTTTGTTTCTTAAGTACATCGCATTTACACGGAGCTCCCGAGCACCTCCACGCAGAGGCTGATAAAAGACTGGCAGCAACACAGAGATTATTTTGTTTGAATTCGAGGTTTTCCAATAAATACACCTAGACCATGTCCTTTCAAAAGTCGAAGGGTTAAAACTTTCCATCAAGGCAAGTTATTCCCCAAGCAATCTGCATCCAGGGCTCTCTGAAGCACGAGAACATTGTTGACCCAGACACCACTAAGTTCTTTGCTTCTGAAAAGTTCTGGCTGCTGATAAACCTTTGTCCTTTTTCTTTGATTAGCTTTACTCTGGCTGTAAATCCTATTTTGTTTTGTGCTGGGGTCTAGCCAAGGAAGTATTTCTATTAACCTAGAGCAGCTGGAGAGTAGCTGGCTCTTACCGTCAGGGGATTGCAGCCTGAGTATCCTGTAACACTAATGTTTTTCACTGCTGAAGCCCCAGCCTAAAAAGAAGGAGATCCATGTTCCCTCTGCGGTTATTTTTCTACCCTGGAAGATGGCAAAATTGTGTGGGCAGGGTGTCATTAGCTTAAAGATGGCAGCAGTTAGAATTTCCATCTAAAATCTGTTCCCCTCCCAGACTCCATGTCTGCCGTCTTTGCTGGGAGCTTTAATTTATCCATTCACAGAATGAGAACATACTCCTGCTACTTCCATTACCCAATTGGCTTTAATTAAAAAATCTGTAACGCCTCCTGTCTTGGAGGGCTTTGAGTTAGGTATCCTGGTGCCAGGAGCCCTTGGAGGAGAAGGGGATGGCAGCCAGGTGCAAGAGCAGCAATTCCCATGCTGGGAGCAGGGATGGGCTGCACCAGTGTGCAACCCCCTCATTCACATTCCTGTGGAGCCACCTGTGAGCCCCGGGATCCTCCACATCTCCTCAGCCTAAAGGAGGAAAGAGAGCCTGCTTTTACTCCCTGATGCTTTCTGCTCAGTTACAGCACTTATTCTAAGCCTTCCTGCCCCGAGGCTGTGGAGCCTTGCTAAGTTCACTACCCTCATTACCAGAGCATCACAGAAAAAAAAGAAAGAAAGAAAAAAAAAATCTCTCTGTCTGTGTCTTTTGCCCAGGGTCTGTGACATCGCTCCATATCTCACAGGTGTAAAATGAGCACCAAGTAGGCACAGGAAATGTTAAAACCCCTTGTCCCCAAAGGCAAACTCTGTAGTGACTAATCCCTGGGAGACTCTGGGATTTTAAAATTGGTGCATTTTCTGCTTTCTCTTATCTCTACTCTCTCTGAGCCTTTTGCCATGTATTTACTATCCCTTTTACCATGTATTTACTGTCCCTTTTTCCGTTTCCCTGTGCCACCTCCCCACTCTGCATAGGCAGTGCCCTCAGCCAGCAGCACTTTTATCTGCTTCCAATGTAGCGTGCTCTAGAAAGAATTATGGCATTGCCTTTCTCTTGACAGCCAGTCATCTCTCAGTAACATACAATAAGCTGTACTTGGGCCAAAGGAAATGGGTTTAGCCTGGCGGGTAATTAATTTTCTCAGGGTTCAGTTTCCCACACTGAAATTGGTCTCCGTCTGATCAATTAGAAGAACATTTCGCAAATGAAACTGATTATGAATCATGGGTTTCAGCTCAGCTGTGGAAAACCTGATACATGGCTATTGGAGCAAAAAGTAGAGGGAAGCTTCAGCCCATTTATCCCAGCTACTGCTCAGGAGTGAAAGCAACACTCAAACACACACCCCACTCACTCCTTCAAGAGGAAAAGATGCTGAGACTCCATCAGTTCACAGCATAGTTCTGAATATGCTCCTCAAATCTCCAGAGATTGTCTCCCTGAACATGGAAGTTTATCCACTGGCTGAACACTGTCCTGGGACCTCTCCTCTGAGCACTGGCATAGCTTAACTCTGGCAGATTCTGCTTCTTTTTGATCCCAGAAACACAAATTAAAAAAGGAAAAGCTTTTGGGTGAGGAGCATCCCAAGACGTCTCTGGTTCAGATGTAATGGCTTTGAACAAGGAAAGGAATGATCTCAGACATGTGAGGGCTCTGTATCACAGTGAGCCTCTCCTTCCCCTTTTCCTCTGCTGATAATAGTCCCAGAAATGATGGCAGTTGAAATTTAACTTTTAAGAGAGTGACATTTCCATTTCAGCCCTGAGCAAGCCTGCAGGATGCAGATCGCAGCGGGAGTAGATACCCACTGTCCCACATCAATAAGGAAAACACTCTCCATCCCCTCTGCCCTTCTCTCTGCCCCATGTGCCCTCCAGCAGTGAGCAGAACCATTGGTTCACTTTCTCCTGTCTTTAAACCATGCCCAACACTTTAAAGGAAATAAATAACGTCAAGTGTTCAAACGAAATTTTGCTGAGAACCCTCTTTTTCTCCTGAAAAAGCCATGACACTAAACTTTCCAGTCATCTCCAGCCTTGAATAGTTTTTCATTTGTGTCAGATTAACCAAGTTAAAATTCCCTCTCACGAACTTGGCATTTAGAGGTATTATGCCAGAAGTAGCTTAATAACTTTCACTTCAAAAATAGAGAAAAGAAAAACAGAGGGGAAAGAAAGGCATTTCTTGGCATCACACAGAGTAAACAAAGAAATGCAATTTCACAAAGCAGGACCTGCTAAAGGGGACGTGCTGCAGACAGAGAGGGGACTGAGGCTGGACTTTGCAGTGAAACAAGGCTGCATATGAAAAATTCATCATCTAATATCCCAGGCAGCAAGCCTGTCTGTTTTCATACACCAAATTGGGTCAAGCCCAGTTAGTGCCTGGGCAGGACATCCTCTAGAAAAACTACATCAGTGAAAAGAGGTGCCATGGAAAGTGTTTGTCAAAGGGCAAGTGTGTACACAGTTTCTACAGTTTGATATATATAAAGAATATGTTACTATTTTATACAGCTCCTTTTTCCTCTGCCTCCCTGACAAAGACCTCTCATAGATAAAGAACTGCATTTGCAGAAATAGTCTTAATTTGGAGTTGAAATGTGTAATGCATTTGCTGTCTCATAGACTGACCTTTACTGATGCTGGAGAAGTGGATTTGGAAGGGAGAAAAAGGAAGCTTTTGATGCTTAAAAGCTTCTGCAGGAGGAAACTCTACACACCAGAGGTCACACCTGGGACAGCTTTGTCACCAGCATGGTTTATTCCTAATGAAGGAAGTCTCGTTGTGCCAAGAAAATGGAAGTGTTGACTGTGGCTTTTAGTGTAAAACACAATATTTCTGTAAACCCTCAAACTGTGGAGCAAGACCTGGAACATAAAGAAAGACAAACCCGACTATTATCCTGATAGACTCGAGTGCAAAGAAAAGAAGGGCTGTTGCTCCTGTGGTAACCCCTGTTAAGGAATGTTTAAAGATGGAATTTCTGAACTGAACAGTCTCAGCTAAAATAGTATCCTAGCTCCAGGCTCTTCGAGATGTTGCTTTTAAGATGCAATGGAAAACTGATGCCCTGACCTCTTGTGGTCACTGAACACACAGAGCCAAATTTCCCAAGCATATGACTCTCTTCAACACAGTCTCCTTCCAAGATTTCTATTTGCTTTACTGAATAATGTTCTCTCCAGTGCTCGCTTCACAGTTTCACCAGGCCAGGGATTTACTCAGCATTCCCAACTCTTTTGTAGAAGGCACGGTGTGATGTGGTTGGAAGTTCCACTCCCAACAAATTCCAGAACCCACTGCAATGGGCTGCAGACAATGAGATAATACTGGAATGTGATCTGCTGTCCTGCAGATCTGCTGCCAAGCATTCCTTGGGAGCAGTGCTGCCTTTTGGGGCATGTGAAATAATCCTTGGATGTAATTTGGCAATCAAAGTTCAGAAGAAACCACAGGACCTTTCAGAATGAGAGGATGCAGGCTGACTGTGAGAATGTATTTTTGTCACTGCCTTGAAAGGTTTCAGGAGGTTTTCAGCAGAGAAACCATTCTTGAAGAGCTGACAAAAGGAGTAGGGTGAAGGATCTTTTGCATGGGTATCAGCAGTCTGAATTATTCGAGATTCAAGTTTCCAACAGATCTTATGGTTACTGTCTGTGTCTAGTGAGTTTTGCTGTAAAGAAGTGATGAGTTCTGAGCCAACCATCTGGCATGACCACATGGGAAACCAGAATTTGATTCACACCTCTGCAGGCAAGAGTCAGATGCTGGGAACATTGAGGACCTGACTACAGGGCTTGAAAAATATCGTTCTTTTCTCTCCATCTTTGCCCAGTGCTGATGGGGACCTACAGACACAAATATAGCCTGTGAGATGACCACTGAAATTTCAGAAGAGGCTGAGGGTGAATAGCTTACGTTGCTAGGGGAGAATTAAAGACAGTCAGAAAGAAAATATAATAGATACAATACAAATTAGTTGTTAATGTGTTTGACCTACTGCCTTTTGGGTTGGCTTCTGGGTCTTTTATGAAGGAGTCCCCAGTGTGAGATATGATTTTCTTCATTCCATAAAGCTGCAGGAATAACTTCCTTGTATAAGGACACAAGTGGAAGGAAGCAGGATGCTTCCCAGGGGGTGGTTAATTGGCAATGTTTTTACTTTTAAAACCAAAAGCTTGTAATTTACTATGACCATGATAAAGTGGACACAGTCTGAGCTTCCTTCTTCCTTCTTTCATAAAGAGAGATTCTTCTCTCTCTCGTGGCCATCAGCAGAATCTGTGATTCCTGTCTCATGTGCTGGTGACCTCAGGTTCAGAGAGAGGATGGGATAATTCCCAAGGTATTTGAGTAAGATGCTTGTCTGGATGAGGCTGCTGAAGGGCTCAGCTAATGCTGCTGGGGTTAAGAGGATGTTTGTAAGTGCCAACCCAGTCTAGCAGTCCATGGGCTCCAAATAGGGCAATGTGAGACAGAGTGAGGCTGTCACTCCAGGTCCAGCCACTGAACACATTTCCCGTTGTGTGCCCAAACCCAAAGCCAGTGGCATTCCCCTTCTGCAAGGCTGGCTCAGGGACAGAGTCATGAGCTCTGTGGTCATAAAGGTCTGTGCTGCTGCTGGGAGGTCACCCCAGGATGAGGCACAAACACTGTAAAATGAGGGAGGAAGAGACCACTTCCTACCATAACACATTATGCACAAACAGTAAACAGATCACCTCGGAATGTTTTTGTCTGAGATAGGGAATAAAGCAAAAATAGTCAGCAAGACAGAAGCAGAAGCCTGTCTCTCCTTTAACAATCTGCACTCAACCATGTTCCAAATAGCCACTTGGCAACAATTATCTCAGAGGGAAAGTGGTATGGAGTGCAGAAAATAAGGGCAAAGCTGTAACAAAGGCAGCAGAGTCGAGCCAGGGTGTTGTTTTTGTTCAGTTCTCCTCCTGAAGCCAGTCCAGGTTGGTTTTGCCTCAAGCTGGTCATGCTCTGGGATCTGCTTTAAGACCTGCATGTTTTTAAAATGGCAGAGAGGTGAGGCAGGGGCTTGGTGGCAGCACACAGGGGCTGTCAGAGCAGGGCTTTGACCAGCATCTCCTTCTCTGCTACAGTCTGGGCTCGGGCTGTGCTCCCAGGGAATTCCTCTCCAGCAGGCAAAGTCCGCTCTGTGGCCTAATGGGTTACTGAGGAAGATTCCAAACTTTTTTTATCCTTCTTTGAACTAGAATTGAAAGCAAAACAAAATGCCCACAGGGACAAGGAGTTTTCCTACAAATTCTGTTTCCATGAGATATTTCAAGATATCCCTGGCATACCTGACTTCCAATATCAATAGACTATTTAAGTTAGAAGGTGGAACAGGACGTATGGACTGTTTGGTACTGATTAGAAACTCTGAAGAAGCAGCTGAGGTAGAGACTAACTCATGCTATATTTTATTTTATTTTATTTTATTTTATTTTATTTTATTTTATTTTATTCTAATTTTTTATGCAGATTCCATGGTGAAGGTGACAGAGAGTAGAGAGAGGAAGCATGAAAGAAGCTCTTTCGTTTGCCACAACATTAGAGTGATTTGGCATCCTCATCATCTTGGATATCATGCAGGAATAAGCAAGATGAGGCTGGGATTACAGTCCATTAATGCCCCTCACGTTCCTGGTGGATGCCCACCAGATTCATAGGCCCTCACACAGTCAGGAATGGCTCCTGACCAGCTCATTGGGGTGATATTTCAAGCAACAGAATAATTTTGAGAATGGTTTATCTCCTCTCCAGCCTGCGGTCAGATAACATCCCTGTGGCAACCATTTCGGTTGTCTATGTGGAAAAGTAATGTGCACAAAGTAATTTAATGTAATGGATTGTTTAGCTTTCTTTTAATTAAATGTAGCAGCTGGAAACAAGGAGAAGACAGCTCTGTGTCACTAAGCAGGTCTCTAATTGCAGGCATCCCCCACAGACCCTACTTAGAGTGCTGCACTTTCAGCCCAAGTTGAAAACCCAATACTATCGAATACTCCAGAACCTTATGGGGTTTTTTCCACCTTTCGTGAAATATTTCAATGGGTTGATTTGTTTCCTTTTGCTATTTCTCTCTCTCCCCAAAACTCAGATTGCTGGTGATAAATATGTGTCAAAGCAGCTCAACCAGCTCCAGAAATCATCTCCCAGAGGATCCCAGCAGACAAGGGAGGACTGTGCTGACGTTCCTAGGGAAGCTGTCCTTTTCAAATCACTGACTGAGGAGCTCTGACTGTTTATTCCCACCAAATGATTACAGCTTTTTGAAGATGACTGAACACATTGCTGGGCCTTTCAGCTGAGCTCCTTTCAAGTGAGAACAAAAGGCTGCTTGTAAAGTGTATCAATGCAATTGTGACTCCCGTGGTCACTGTGGGTGTGATGCTGTCCTGGGAGCAATAGTGACTTCAAAGCAAGACCATTTCATGGCATCGTTTGCTCCTTAGTTTTGAAATGGATGGCTTTGAGAAGTACATCAGCTGGAAGAACTGGGGTTTTTTTCAGTATAAAAAGGTCAATATTCCACTGGTTTAAAGGATGGGGTAACTAGGTGTTAAAAGTGTTTATCTTCCCTATGGCATTTCCAGGGAGAGGCCTGGAGTGACAGCTGAGATGGAAGTGCCCACATGGCAGATGGCTAAAGGCAAGTGACATAAACCCATAAATCCCATAAACCCTTTTTACCACTCACACTCCCCTCTTTCCTCCTCATTTCAGAAGGGTTTTTTGTGTAAACAGAGAGATGGAATAGTTTGTGAGGTTTCCCTCCAGAAGCTTGGTCCAAGGAGGTTGCTGTAGGAAGGATGTGTTCTCCTGGCTTGCTCCTCACCCTGGCTAATTGCCCAGAGTCCAAGGCCATGGGCAAAAAGCCCAGTGGGTCACATTAGAGCCTACCTGAGTCTAGGTCATAGTCTGTGCTCCTGGAGAACAGCTTGCACTCCTCCTCCTGCCTGGATCCCCACGAATTTCCTGCTGGCTGTGCACAAGGCTAAAGACAGGTTTGGAAGCAACATCTGTACTCGCTGGGAAGCTGGGCCAAGACTCTCAGAGTTTGCCAAGCAAGCCTTTTGTCCACGGTGTGTAAATCTACACCTCTTGCAAAGGGAGAGGAGCAAGGAGGGAAAGGCAGTGCCAACTTGCAGATTTGTAAAAGAGGCTTTTAAGCTCTCCAGAGGGGTAACTTGCAACTGCTAAATATACTTCTGGAGAAACACAGCCAGATCATTTCCCTCCTCAGCCTCACCACAATTCTTTATGTTTTTTCCTCTGGAGAGGGGACAGGAATGCAGCATCGGCAGGGAAAAAGCTGGGAGGAGCAGGGGGTTTGGTCTGTTTGCTGCTAACTGCACCACATGCCTAATCAAGGATTTTTCCAGTTCTCCTGTCTCCATCCACAGGGAAAAAAGAATTGAGAGGGAAAGATGCGGAAAAGGAAAAAATGAAGGGTTTCTGTGCGTGCAGGGGAAGATATTTTGACAGAATGGGTGATGGTGACTAAGAAAAGGGGGGAACAGGCAAGTGTTAAATGAGTTTGTGTTCCTGGCTGCTGAGTAGCCCCAGGAGGTTCCCAGCAAGGCTGCCGCTTTTTTATTGGAGTTTTGTGCCGGAGTTATAAACCCTTTAAATGAGCCTAGATCATTAGGGAAGCTTGGCTGATCACTGATGAAAAAATATAACAATTAAAACAAAGGGCTGGAAGAGAGAAGCAGAGGGAGAAGGAGCTGAGGGTGAGCAGGTTTAATACTTAATAACAAATACTAATAATGGTGCTGAGTTGGGGACTAATTAAAAGTTTCTAAAAAGAGAGAGGAAGAGAGTGGGATAAATCTGGAGTGTTTTGTCTGGCAGCTTCTGGGAGTGCTTGAAAAGCCACCCTGGCAAGGAAGGTGGGAAAGGACACTGGGGGCCAAGCAAAGCTCTGGATAAAGATGGATCTGAGCCATGGTGGAGCCCACCTCCCCCTGCTCTTCTGAGCTCTGTGGTTTGGTGTCTGCCCCACTTTTCAGGACTACCAATGGTCATTCTCCCACATGGAGCAAAGGGAGGAGGAGTAAAGGAGGGAGTTTAAAGGGTGGAGAGAGCAAACTTCTGTGAAAAGGGGACTGCTTTGGCCAAAGAGATCTGGGTGGCAGCAGCATAGATCTGAGAACTGTGAGTGCTGTGACACCCACAGCCATGGCAGGAGTCAAGGAAACAGAGCCCAGGAAGGAGCTCAGGGAGCCACTGCCATGCAGCTTTCCAGAGGATGGAAGGGCATTCAGAGGAAGAACTGTACACTGTCCCTCTTGCTGTGCTGCTCTCAGCTGATGTCAGGATTAGATGGGTGTCCTTGGCTGTTCCTCTACCATCCCTTGACCAGTGCTGTGTCCCAGTGCACCTTTACCCCCATAGAGATAAATGCTCCCAAGAGCAGCAGTCTGCCTCCAGCTGTGCCTCCAGCTGTGCCTCCAGCTGTGCCCTGAGGCCTGGGGTTGGTCAAGGCTGAAATAACCAAAGCAACAACTCCTTGCCTTTCCCTCACCAGTTCAGCAGCTGCCTGAGGGACAGTTCAGCCTGGAGAAAAATCTTTTGGGGGTAATTTCAGCTTGCAGGCACCACCACTGCCATGTCCTGTGCTTCGTCCTTGTGGATAAAGGACCTGGCCGTGGGGAAAGCCAGCCTCACACACCATGCTCCTGCCAGCATGAGCTCCTTTTACTTTCTCATCTGTGCAGGAGACTCTAAGTTTTAATTATTATTGCTTTTTGCTGTTCTTTGTCTTAATTAAGTCTGACTTGCTGATTATTTCAAGGGAGATGATGTCTGGGAAACACCTTCCTGCCTTGAGTTTTGGATTGTGGAAGGAGAGATATGAAGCCTATCGTCACTGGATCTGCCAGGCAGAAGAAATGCCATGCAGTGAGACTGGGCAAAAACTCAGTTAAAATGGGACAATCCACCTGGAATGACCACAGGGCAAGAAAGCCACAGGGATGTGTGCCTGGCAGGTAGAACAGATTTCCCAGAAAATTCCTCTGTGTTAGTCTGCTGGGATCTGACTTAGAATCACAGAATCATTAAGGTTGGAAAAGACTTGTAAGGTCACCGAGTCCAACTGTTAACACCACCAGATCCCAAAATGCCATATCCAGATGCCTTTTAAACTCTTCCAGTGATGGTGATCCCACCACCTTCCTGGGCAACCTGTTCCAATGCCTGAAAATCCTTTCAGTGAAGAAATTCCTGTTGGTGTCCCATCCAGACCCTCCCCTGGCCCAGCCTGAGGCCGTTCCCTCTCCTCCTGTCCCTGTTCCCTGGAGCACAGCCCGACCCCCCCGGCTGTCCCCTCCTGTCAGGGACTTGTGCAGAGCCACAAGGTCCCCCCGAGCCTCCTTTTCTCCAGGCTGAGCCCCTTTCCCAGCCTCTCCTTGGGCTCCAGACCCTTCCCCAGCTCTGTTACCCATCTCTGGATATGCTTTATCCCTCTTGTTTTCTGTAAAGCAGCACCAGGTAAATTCAGAGGCACAACACGAACACCTGCAGCATTCCCTCATTCCTCAGCCACCCAAAGCCCCAGCAGCCACAGACAGCTTCCATGGCTCTGCTGGGCATCATTTCATCCCCACACAAGAAGAGCTGAGGTGCTTGTGATGGGCTGAGAGTGGTTCGGCTTGAGAACTCTATCCTGCTTCCTGCCACAGCCCTGGAGCACCCAGCAGGAGCTTTGCTATTCTGCACCAGGGCTCTCCCTGTCTGTCTGTAAACACTTCCATTCCAGCATCCTCTCTCCAGCCTGATAGATTTGCTGTGAGGAACCTGGCAGCAAAGGTTTTACCTCCTCTCTCTCTCCCGCTCTGACAAATGTATAAAATATATTAGCTTTTCTTGTTCTAATTTATGATATAATAAACTCCTCTGTGCCCTGGCCTCGTTCAGGGATTGGAAGTGAATTGTTCCACTTGCCTGCATTGGTGAAATTCTACTAGGCTGCTGTGAGTTGGAGAGGGACGGGGCAAGGCCTGGAATTGCAAGGAGGAAAGGGAAAACCAGGATGTAGAGGATGTGAGGCTTCAGAGGCAGAAAGGGGAGAGGGGAGGTAGAGATAATATCTCTATTTTTTTTTTTCTCATTTTACTGGGCATGATGTGTTTCCCTGTGGGATTTACACAGCTCTGCTCCTGATCCTTGAGGAACTTCTCCAGGTGACAAAGCCATATCCAACTTTGGACCTCCGAGAGAAAAACAGCATAAATGCATAAATAATATACTGCAAGAAGGGAGAGTCTGGTCAGCCTCACTGAGGATGAAAGGATGGAATGCAGGAGTGGGATGTGAGAAGCAAGAAGAAAAGCTGCAGTGAAGGACAAGACACTTTGGAAAAGAAAAGGAAAGAGGCCCAGTGTCCATCCAGTGCTGTCTGGGCTCACACTTGGCAGCACCCTGGACAGCTGCACAGAAACCAGAGCTCCGAGGCAGATCTGCTCGTTCTGTCACCACAAATCTGCTTTTCTTCCCAAGCTTTTCCTCTCTTTTGTTTGCAACTCAATCTAGAGGGACCTTCTGACAAGGCACCTTTATCCATCAGACTGCCAAGAACTTAAAAACCTCTCATTTGTCCACTTAATGAAACGGGCACTGCTGGCTTGGTTGTTTTGGTTTTCTTTGCTCTGAATAAATGATTGCCCCCCATGTGTAATTTTTTTCTCAAATAAACAGATTTGGTCCTGATATTTTATTATTACTGCTAGGGGGGAAGGTGGTATTTTCAGAGATGATGGATATACACCCATGATGTGCAGGTAGATTTACACAGAAGGCTGCTCTATGATAGACATCCAGAGAGAATGAGAAATCACATAAAAATGGAGGGAAAAGGAAGTCTTCACAGGAAAAACACCAACATCAGCTAACCAAAATGGGGGGAAAAATTAATGAAGTGGGCAGACAATAAAAATGAAGAATGATTGTCTATAAGGTCTACATCCTCATCTCGATCAATTCCAGATCTGTTCAAATCAAGGGATAGGAATAATCCAAATCCCCAGACCAACCATTTTAAGTGTTAAAGCTAAGACTGAGACCTTTCTGAGTACCTGTAAGATCTGACTGATCTTTGCTGATGTCAGTTCATTGACAGGTTTGTGGATTTTCAGCACCTTTGAGCTGTGGGCTCAAAGCTGAGCACACCTTTCCCCCTGCTGCCCTTTCCCCTCAAGGCAAAGCACGAGGTGTCCAAGCCAGTTCCTGGGATTACAGGAGCAGCCTGTGTCAGCATCTCTGGGAGCAAAGACAACCCTGACCCCCTGGAAAACCCAGCTCGTGGCAGGGCTCTGTGCCGTGCCGAACCCACTGGGGTTACTGTGGGGCAGAAACAGAGTGCAGAGTTTAGGATAGTCAAAGCTGCACCCCTCACCTGCAAAGATAACCACATCCCTGCTCATTCTCCTTCACCAGAGGACACAGAATTTCCTAACACTGCACAGGAAGTTTTAAAAAATGCCCTGCTCTTTTTTTTTGTTTTTTTGGTTGTACAAACAGAAAGGTGGTGAAGTTATTCCCACCAAACCTTCTGCAGAGAGGAGCCCATCCATCAGCCCCCAGGGACAGGTTTGCTGTAGGATTAGCTCAAGCGAAGGACACACAAAGGTGTCTGGAATGATATGAGATGGATTTGCTGAAGGATTTGCTCAGGCAAGTGCTACAGGTTCAGATGTTTGGGGTCTTATTGATGGATTTGCTGTAGGATCTGCCAGACAATAAATCTATGCCATTTATACCAAAGGCCTCAGGTGCAACAGTCTTGTAGGTTTTTCTTGGGCTGTACAAAAGTGCAAAGCTATATAGACTATATAAAAACTATGTAAAACTATAAATAAATACTGGAGAACAATTACTGCTGTAGGATTTTTCCAGAAGAGAAACAGTCTCACAGGCCAACCTCTGTAAGTGCCTTCTGCATTACCTCAGCACATGTTGACAAACCAAGATGACTTGTTGCTTATGGAATTTCTTGTGATCATCAAACCAGCTGAAAGGCTGGCTTGAGTAATTAAAATGCTAATTGGAAATTCACCATTCATCAGAGGAAATAGCTATGAGTTCCTTTCTTTTTTTTTCCTTTTTTTTTTCTCCAGCATTTTCTCTCTAGTGGTGGCAGATGTTGGGGTTGTGAATTCATTGTCTGTCAGAGACACAGCAAAATCCTCTTCCCAAACTAGTTTTCTGTATTTTTGTTGATTGTCTGCTTAAATTAACCTTCTCTAATGAGATGAAGGTACGCAGGGTACTCCTGTAATTTACGGGCTGTGAAATTAGTGAGCACAGATATAACACATCCTGATGGGTGACAGGGGCTGCAGAGATCTGAGGTGCCCACGCAGAGGAGAGGATGGCAAGGTACCTTTAATGCACGGTTCCCAGTGCTGTGCAGGATTATCCACAAACAGTCAGGACCATTAGGCACAATGGCTGCTGCCTGCCCTCTCCTCTCACAAGGCCTTTACAGCAGGAAAAAAGTGAGTGTAATGTGGATGTAAAGTGCTGCCACAGTTCTCAAGCTGAATTGAAATTGTGAAGTCTTCCCTGTGTTGGTATGCACCCCACACCCCCATGAGTATTCCTATACAAGGAAAGGGGTTTCAGTTTACCTCTAGACATTTTATGAAGTTTACCTAGAACTTTCTATCTCCTTCTCATAGCAATTGGCTCAGCGCCAACCCAGGAGACTTGACTGGGTTTTAGAAGTGTAACTCAAAGCCTGTTACCTATTCCATTGGGCAAGGTGCCAAACAGCCCACCTCAAACATTAAATATTTAAGAAAAGGCACAAAGGAGCTCAAGGGGTTTTGGAGCTGTCTTTGCAGGGTGCCAGAGGTTTCTCTGACGCCTGTGCTCAGCTTTCTCTTTTGTTTCTGTAATGTTTATTGTTTTACATCTATTAAACCTTTTGCTTTTACAAAACACACCTGAAGAGCCACCTCGCTAATAAATAGACCATTTCTCTGCAGAGGTGTATGGGTAAACCCCACATCCCTGGGAGGGTGGGCAGGCCCTGGCACAGGGTGCCCAGAGCAGCTGTGGCTGCCCCTGGATCCCTGAAAGTGTCCAAGGACAGGCTGGACAGGGCTTGGAGCAACCTGGGACAGTGGAAGAGTGTGGCTGAAATCCCCAAGGAAAAGTGAATGCCTTCCACTGAAGGGCTCGAGCTTCTGGACTGGACACATCTTCCTCACTGCCCACTGCCAAAGCTCCCATTCGGAATATTTGTAGCAGAAAGTCAGACTTCAACATTTTCACTTGATAAGAGGGTGGTGTTTGAGTTAATTCTCACTCAGGCACGGATCAATGTGCAAACAAACAAGAGGAGCCTCCTCTTGAGATATCACGCCAAGACATCCACCAGCACAAACCGACCCAGGCCGGGGGGAGCACAAAGTGTGCACATCTGTGTTTGTTCTGCAGACTGGGGAAGGGAGATCAGAGACTTGCAGGGCTACCAGCTCCCATTATTTTAGGGCTAATTTATGGTAATAGATGTCTGAAACACTCTCAGCCCTCAAGACATTAGTACACACCTCGGCTTTCATCAAAAAGGAAAAAAAAATCATTCTTTGTTTTCATGCTGAGCAGATAATCTGGATATTGTCTGACAGATTCAATTTGAAGCCCATAACAGAAAGACAAATAAAAAACCTCCTTCCCTGCTACCCCTGACAATTTTTTCCCTGTGTTTGGGATATTGTGATAATGGATTTGTGCCTGTAGGACCCACTGGGGGTTGAGAGACCCTGGGCTTGTGTATATGCCAAAGATGTTGCACAGAATGGTGAGAGTCTTGAAGAAAATGAAGAGTGCTGAAGTCCTTTCTAACAATATCCGTTGCTTTAATAGAAGATATTATCACTGTGTGTGAATCTCGTCACACTTTAGGCCTCAAATCAGATGAATTTACAGCCCTGTATTTTAAAAAGGTAGAAGAGCAGCACTAGGAATTTGAGTTTGGGGGGTTTTTTAAATGTTTTTAACGTAATTATTACAAAGGAAAAAAAAAACTTTTACTCGGGTTCGAGTTCTGATGGGTTTTGGATCAAATGGCCAAAGTTATATCCTGAAACTTGTGAAGATTCACATCGTTCATATCTATGTCTGTATTTATTAGGTGAAACGAAACAAAACACATAAAAAAGCTGAACAAACAAATACACAAACAAAACCAAAGCCAGATCCCTGAGCCTGCTGCTGAATCCAGAATGAGAGCAGATCTAGGCAGAAAATTCTAATCCACCCTCTCATTTCCCCTAATTGTCATTTTTGATTTTGTTTATGTTTCTAACATATGCCAGTTATTTGTCTTTTTATAAACACGGTCCTTGCCCAGAGGTGAACAAGAAAGAAGAAAGACAAGGAAAGGATGGCTCTGCATCCCAATTTCCCTGGCAGCTAAGGCAGATTGAGGGTGTCTCACCCTTCTCCAGCCACTTGTTCCCTTTTTCCACACTGCTCCTGCTGTGGATGGGTCACTGCAGTTCTGTGGAGGGGCTCAAGTCCATCAGTTTATAAAGATTTCTTTTCAGTGTGGTCAGCCCAGCCCTCGGGGCAGTTCCCTCCTTGGGTCTGGAGAAGGAAATGCAGGGAAACACAGCCAGGGTGGGAAGATCTGATAAAGTGATTTTGCCCCTGAGAAATGCCCACTGTGGTGGGGTGGGAGAATGTGGTCCAGAAGGAATATAGTTCCCTTTTTTAGAATCGTGAATAAAGAAATCTACAAAATTTCAGCTATCATTTTTTTTTCTGATTTTTAACTAATATAGGAGTTAATGAAGTTGCTTATGCTTTTGTTCTGAGGGGGAGGAAAGGAGTCAGCTTCTCCTCAAGCCTGTGGCAGAGATGTTGGAGGAGGAAGCAGAGGACTGATACCACTGCTAAATAATCATATTGCTCAGGTGGTGTAAACTGGTTTAGTTCTGACAATGTCACAGTAATTGGCATGAGATGTGAATCAGGTTCCATTCAACCCAAGAATGGTATCAGGGAAAATGTTCTAGTAGGAGGTGAACATCAAAGAGGGGAAAGGAAATCAGAGGAAGGTGCAAAATAAGAGTTACTTTACCCTTAATATCAGTGTTCATGTCCTACAAAATTACTACAAGAAACAGCATGACATGGAGCTGCTTGAAAAAGGTCTGCATGTCCCAGGGAAAATATCCAGACAGAAACTTGAGTTTTTACAAAGCTGCTTTCTGGTTAGGGCAACAATAGAAACATTTCTGTGGAGTTCTCTTTTTGTCCTTTTTGGCCATTTTTGGCATTTCAGCTTAGCTTTAATTATTGGGAATGCTATAAGAGAACTCGTTTCAATCTGGGGAAAAATTAAGAGGGAACTTAAAGAAAATGTCAATTCTCCTAAAAAAAAAAAATTATTTAATCTCATTCTTTCCTGCAAATGGCTCTGATTTCCAAGAAATGGACTTTTCCAAGGAATAATAGGTGTATTGAAAGTCCCCAGGCAGCTCTTGTGCTGTCAGTGGTGCGGGTACAGCTCTGTTCTCAAGAGCTCTGCTGTCTGTGCAGACAAGAACCCTCCCTGTGCCCAGCCTGGAGAGGCAGGGCTGGCTTTGTGTGGCTGCTCCCTTCTCATGGAGCTCTGCCTCTGCTCTGCCTCCTCTTCTCCTTCTCCTGGCGCACTGCAAAGGTCACTCTTCCCAAAAGGAG
>VZSR01000692.1:3942611-4005295 GCA_013398615.1 Brachypodius melanocephalos
TTTTTTTCCTGGCAGTGATCCTGTTGTTCTTACTGTGCTTGGGGGTGCTTGGGGTTGTGCTGTAAAGCAGCAGCACCTGCCCATGTTGTGCTAGCACTGCAGGGTTTGCAGGAGGTGCTCTCCCTGGTCCCACACTGAACTCCCTCCTGAGCCCCTGGAGTTCATGTTGTATTACATGGCTGCTGTAAATTGGATCACAGCTGATCAATAGTCTTGTCCTGAAGATGAATGACCCTGGATCAGGTACAGTGCCTCTGAGGAGAGGAACCTGAAAAGCTGAATTTGAGGTGTGAAATGAAGGAAGATAAATAAGGATGGGCAGTTTATTCATCGTGTTGCCAGTAACTACTGAGCCCTGCTTTGCCGACAGACTGTGGGGCAGTTCATACTGACCAGAGCAGGCACAAAGGACCCTGGAAAATGTGATTATTGGGATGGAGGAACTGGAAAGACACTTATCTTGAGCTTGGGACTTGTATCAAGCTTAGACTGGTACACACTGTACCAAACCTCTTTGGGACTGGGGATGAATATTCACAATGCAAAGCCTAGAGCACAGAGCTCTGCCACTTAAATGACACAATTTACCCTGTTAGATAAATTACAGCAGGAGCTAAATGTCCTCGTGGGTCAGCCACTTCAGAGGAATGTTTTGCAGGAGTTGCTTGTCAATGCATGAAATCATGAATACAGTAGACTGAGTTTCCACCCAGCCTGATCAGTCTTGAGTTTAAATAATAATATTTCATCTTACTTAATGAACTGTCAGCCACCTCCTGAGGGAGACACTTTAATGAGTGGCAAATCATGCCCAATGCTTATTTATCTAAGTCAGGAGCACAGATCTGATAACGATTTCTCTTCATCTCCATGTCTGTGTCGTGTATCTGTCAGGCCACTTCCTGATCCACACAAAGATAATTTGCATAAGAAAGGAGGAACAGGCTGGATGGTCACAGAGTTTCAGCCTTCACAGGCTGGGAACTTCAGCTTCTTACCAAAGTAGGCTGGATGTCAACTCAGAGGGGCTGAAAGAAAGAAAAAAGGTGGAGGAGCTGAAAAGGAACCAAAGGGTGGAGACCAGGGCTTGGACTCCAACTCAGGTTAGTGGGAAGAGCTCACAGGGACTGTGCAAATGTTTCAACAACTATCAAAAATTAGTTCATCAGTGATCTAGGTCCTCATGCTGGTTAACAAAACAAGAAGTTCAGAGAGGAAAGAAAATGTTTTTTAACTGGCAAGCCTGAAATTCAGTGGCTGAATCATACCATGTAGGGAAAAACTTCAGGAGAAAGTGAGGGAACTGGAACTGAAAGATACAGGCTGGGTGTAATTGATAACACAGAAACCAGGATTCTGGCATGCACTTAGATCAAGGAATAAATATAAGAAATATTCAAGCTGCCTCACTTCAGATATTATTAAAAAGTCTAATTAAAACACAGGCAGCAGCAAGTCCATGTTTCTCTCTGTTGCCTGCAAACGGAGCCAGCACAGAGCAGCTTTTAACTCAAGGAGCAAAATTAGGGCAACATTTTGGTGGAGAAACATCCCCAGTGCCTCAGGTGGTAACTGAATCATGGGAAGGACCTTCAGCAAAGCTCAGGGATGGTGCAGAGAGCAGCAAGGGTTTCTCCATCAGCACTGCTCACAGGCAGCCTAAACAGTGTTAATGTGGAGTGGCAAAGGCACAGCAGGTCCCCCTGTGTGGAGCCTGTCTTGCAAAACCTCTATGAAAATGTCAGGATAAGTTCTGAAAATGCGATTTTCTGACAGCTTCTGTAATGTGTGACACTTCTTGTAGCTCTCCTACAAAAGGAAACATTATGTGGAATAAAGCAAAATTATCCTCTAGGCTGGAGGCTGATTGTAGCTACAGCAGTGCCTACTGAGTGATAGGAAAAGGGATTTCCAGGGACCTGGAGAGGCCTCCTGGGCTGTGCCCCGAGGCAGGACCTGTCATTGCCAAGGCAGGACATCTTCCTCTGCTCTGGGCTTATCCAGCCGCATCCATCCTTCCACCCAGGAACCTCTGCTCTTGCATTTTTACCTGACTGGGTAGAAGAGCAGGTCAGAATTCAGTGTTCTCTTTACTCTGAGGAGGAATAATGAGTGAGATCCTATTGGACCAGGATGATTCTGGGACCACGACTTGTCTCATGATACCCCAAACTCACACACTGCTGGGGACAAAGCACGAGCATGAGTGGAAGTGTCATGACAGCTGTCATGGAAGTGATGATGCCACCTCAGTGTCAGTGTTTATTTTCTTGCTTTCTTCCAAAGGCACAAAATCAGTACCTCAAATGTTTCTCTCTTCCAGCTCTAAAATCCATTTACTAAGAAATCTCTTCTTCTTTTTGGTTTTTCTTTTCTTTTCTTTTCTTTTCTTTTCTTTTCTTTTCTTTTCTTTTCTTTTCTTTTCTTTTCTTTTCTTTTCTTTTCTTTTCTTTTCTTTTCTTTTCTTTTCTTCTCTTCTCTTCTCTTCTCTTTTTTTCTTTTTCTTTAATGAGTTGCAAGGACTGTCTGGACAATTTTCCCTGTTCTTCACTTATCAGATGTTTGCATAGTTGAGAAACACTCAATATGGGCAAACAGAGGATTGCGACTAGTAATAACTATATTTGCTGTCTCAAAAGCAATAATTTTCAAAAGTTTAGAAAAACTACAAGCAAAATTGATTAGAAGAGAAACTGTAGGCAGGGAAAATGTTGATTGCAAATTGGTGATTCTGTAAGAGGAGTTTATTAGACGGCCAAAACCCCAAACACCACAATTTCATATGAAATAAGAACACAACATTGGCTGGAATCCAAGCCTTGCTCTGATACAAAGCAAAAGAAGGATGGAAAATCTACATCCATACACAAGGACCACACCAGAAAATTCAAGATGGGAAATGAAAAACTTGCACCAAGACTCTTTGAGGAATTAGCTGAACTTCCTCTTGATCTGCTGACTGTAGTTTCTAATAAACCTCACAGCATGATAGGTAATTGGGTGAACTTTATATAATAACATTATTTTTCAAAAAGGCCAGAAGGTTGTAGCTGTGTAATAGGTAACGTGTTATCAGTCAGATCAAATAATGGGGCCACATAATCTGATGCCAACTGATAAAGAATCAAAGGCTACAAAGAGAAACCAGGGTTGTCAACGTGTTTTTGTAGAAAAATATCTTTTCAAAGAGAATTATTTTTGCTCTTTGAGACTGAGGTTTTGATTGATGAAAGGGTGGATGTACATAATGGATTGACTTTTGTTGAAGCAATTCCCAGGCCCCTGGCTCTTTATGGTGCTAATTTCATTTGACATTAAGAGCATTTGCACATCTGAAACTGGGTAACTGCTGATCTTATGGACATTGACTAATCTGGAAAAATAAATAAACAAACAAACCCCAACAAGAGTATTTCTGAGGTTTTATCCAGAGAGCAGTGCCAGAACTTCTGGTTTTATACATTTTTCATGAATGATTTGTAAAGTATTTTAAAAACACCAACTGGGGAAGGAAGGGTGGCTTGGAAGATGTTGAAATTCTTTACAGGCACTTGCACAGGGAGAAAATCCTGGGTACTGAAATGCTCTTCCGTCTGGAAAAGGCATAAGGAGAATCAATGGCTGGAAGCTGAAGGAAATAAATCCAGTTTGAAAACTAGATCTCCTTTTTTTAAAGTTACTTATTCATTGATTTGCTTATTTAAATATTCAGGGTGGTTAGAGCAAACTATTATGGGAAGATGTAGGATCCTGATGACAGTGTGCTGGTGGTGGGGGAAGTTTGCAAAGGCCAAAAGTCAATCACCATAAACTCCTCTGGTTGTCAGCTGAGGGAAACAGACTCCTCCAGCTCACACAAGCCAAATTCCTGCTTTTCGAAATGTGGAGAGGATTTTTTCCTCTTCCTTGACTACAAGGGGAGCTTCACTAAGCCGAGTGTTAGCTGAGGGCTGCCATCCAAGCCCTTTGTCCCAAATGATGGAAGTTTGGAGTCAGTAAAAGATGGAATTTTGGAGTCAGTTTGGAGTCAAAAGATGGAATTTGGAGGGGATGGCCTCTCCTGGGGTTTTCCAGGTTAGTGAAGAAATTCTCAGGGAATGGATTTGTCAGCTGAGCTGCTCACAGAGGACCTGCTGCAAATGGCAGAGAGCAGGAGGGAACAAGGTGAAGAGAGAGGAAACATAAAGCTGCTAAAACCTAAAAAGACCAGAAATAAATCTGACCTCCCCTGAGCCCAATCTGAAGCTTGAATTGTGGATTCCACACTGCCACCAAGACAGGCTTGGGAGGATCACTTCTTCCTTTGTACCTGTGTCCAAGGCAGCACTGTTTGGGTACAGATTAAATGAAAAATGAAACAGAGAGAAGGAGGCTTCTCTTCCTTCTTGGCCCTAAAAAGTTTGCATCCAGCACAAGACAGAGCTGGAAAAATTGTGTCCATCCTGTGCCCTGCTGCCACTTTGGGGCAAATGCTAATGAGTGGCTGCTGGGAATGTGCTTCTCTCCTTGTTCCCTGGCTGCACTTCTGCCTTCCTCCCTGGATGGCATTAATCATGTCAGCCCCCCTTTCTACAAGAGTGCTTGGCTTAATGGGAAACTTCATCCAGCATCAATATCCTGAGGGTAGAAGGAAATGAAGAGAAAAGTGTGTAGCAGGGAGGGAGCTGATGGGGAAAGCAGTCACTGCCTGTTCCAGAGTGTGACTGGTGAGGAGCAGGGCAGGGAGCAGAGACTGGATTTACTCTGAAAGTCCAGAGGCAGCAGGAATGTTGGTTGGATCTACAGTGCTGGAGCTCAGAGAGGGCTCTGGAAAGCAGAGAGGGTGGAGCATGGGGTGGAATGGCTGAGATCCACAGGTACCTGCCAGAGAAGGTGGGAGAAAGCTGGAGCAGAGATGAAGAATTTGAGCCCAAAGCACTGGGTTTGAAAGTGACTGAGAAAGAGGTGGAGTGCTCCTGGAAGGGGCTCAGGGCAGTGGTGTGCAGCAGAGGGAACAGCCTGAGCACACCTGAAGGACCAGCTCTTCAAAGGCAGCTGCTGGTGCTCATCATGGCATTCCCTTCATGTATTTTCTACAGCTCCTCAAGCCTTACCATGCTTTGTGGCAGTATTCCTGCCAGGAGCCACAGGGCTGCACCATCTGCTGCTCCCATCCTTGCTCTGAAGTGTGTCTGGGTGTCACCCAGCTATGGGATCTCCAGGGGCTGGAATTCCTGAGTTGGGATGTTTTTTTAATGAATTTCTGTGCCCATGGGAGTGCAGGTAGCTCAGGGAGGGTGATTTAGCCCAAAGCTCACCATCAACTTGGTCTACTTCTCCCTCCTCCTCCTCCTGTGTCTCCCTCCTATCTGTTTCCCTGTCTGCTCCTCTGCTGCTCTGGCAGCTGGTTATTCCAAACATTGCTGCATATTGGCTGAAATCAGGTTAAACATTGCTTTGTCACACACGGTGTGACTGACAGGGACCTGAGCAGGTGAGTTCCATCCTTTCACCCTGGCTGCCACACGGACATCACACTCTCCTTGTGTTTGAGCTTCTCCATCTATTTTTTTTTCTCTCACCCATTTTCCAGCTGTGACGAGCAACATATTTACTACTCAGTGTGTACAAAGAACAAGCTCCCTGCAGCCTGCTCTTGGGATGCTTCCTCTGAAAGAGAAGGCCCTAATGATGGGTGGTGCTGTGAAGAAGGTGATCATCTCAGCCTATAAAAACACTCCTCTTTGGAGAAATCCAGCCCCAAAAACCTGGCAGGATTTCACACAGCAGAAGGAAATGAGGGTGACAAGGTATAGATAGTGTAGGCAGCATGGGAAAACCTTTCATGTATGTGATCAGCTGAACCTGTGGAATTTATTGTCACAGGATATTACCAAAATGAATACTTTAGGGGGAATCAAAGAGTTTGCAACCTCACTGAGAGCTGTGTCCAGCCAAACATTATGCAGGTTGAAATTTATAATGACTAAATCTGTACAACATAATCTAATTATCAGACAGGGTGAAGCAAAAATGACCTCCCATGGGAAGAAATGCACAATTAGATGTGTTAGATCTGAGCTGATGAGCAGGTATGTTAAACCTTCTTTTGAATCACCCAGCACTGAATTTTTTATCAGAATTGCAGTAGCAGTTCAGACAACCTTTGAATTTCTCTTCTCCCCATTATTACGTGATCTTTTGAAATAAAATACTTTATTCCCTTTCACATGGATGTTCTAGCAAATGATATCTCAGAGGTCTTGGAAATCTGATTTCACATGCACTTGTAAAAATATAGCCTCAAACAGACCCTCAGTCTGGTAGTGTCTAGGTAGCTGATCAACCTGCTACATCATTGTTTAGTTCAGTCTTGGCTTCCAAGAAACTGATTTCCTCAGTATAAATTTTGTGGGCACCATTTGTTTGCTTTGGTGTACACAGTGACTCACTGGAGATGGAAAAAAATTCCTATTGACTTTGGATGGATGTCCTTTTCTCCTATTCTCTCTTTCTCCACTTCTCTCTTTCTCTCCTTCCCCTCCTCTCCTCTCCTCTCCCCTCCTCTCCCCTCCTCTCCCCTTCTCCCTTTCCCCATTTGTTCCTTTCTTCTCTTTCCTCCTTCCCCCTTTGCCCCCTTCTCCCATTTTCAGAGAATCTTATACTCACTGCTATTGCCATGAAGAGGTTTTCTGGTACAATAAAGTCTCCCTGATCTCCCTTCCTCCCTCATTCAGCCCCACAATCACTAAGTCCTTGCTAATGCTGCTGTTTGCACTAAAAGTGATTTCCAACCTGATTCCTGTCTCTGAGCCAAGAGAGACAGAGCATGAGAGAAACCCTCATGAGTGTCATGGAGCACTGAGCATGGTGAACCCAAATATGGAATTTCCTTGTCTGAGGTATCAATCAGAGCACATGTCCCAGTCCCTCCCCTCTCCCTGGGGGTGGGAGGTGTATCCCATCCTGCCCTGGCACTCTGCAGTCTGACTGCTCAGCTCTCCATGTGACACTGCCTCAACAGAACATGCACCCAGACAGCACCAGAAATGCCCTGCCACTGAGAAAAACACCATTCTCCCAGGAACAACACGACCTTCCTCTTCTCTATGTGTCATTCCACACCAGGATGACACCGTGCAGGCTGGAGTAAGGGAAAGGTGCTCTGGAGGAGATCCTGGCATGTTCACAGTCAGTGTCAGGAGCAGAGGGCTGGGGCTGACCCTCTGCCTGCTGCCCTGCAACAACCAACTCCCCAACACCACTGACTGCAAACCCTGCCTGCTCCCTGCAGCACCAGAGGACCCAGGTGTTGTTTTATTTTGGGGTGGATTCTGGCTAAAGGCTGTGAACTGGCGTCAGCAGAAGGATTGAAAAGCAGTGAAGTGCTGCTCTTCACTCACAGAAGTCATTTTCCTCCACACAACCTCCCTCCTAGGGATCCTGGCCTGCCAGGTCCTGGCTGCTCGGTACATGTGATGCTACAGAGGGGCTGGGGGGGAAGGGGGAGTACTCAGAGAGGTCCCCAAAGCATCACTGGCACCCCCACAATGCTCTGATGGATGGCCGCAGGAAAAGGGGGATCACCGCATGCTTTCCTCCCTGAGTATTTCTCCCTGCACACAACTGTTCCTCACCCCCAACACCCAGACCTGCATGGGGGTAGGATGCAAGGAAGGGAATGCAGAGCTGTGAGCAAGAGACATAGGGTGTCCTTCCCAGCAGCTCAGTCCCAGTGTCTGAATCCCACTCTGACCCCACAGCTTCAACAGCCCTAAGGACAGCCGTGTCTGAGACACCTGGGGAGAGGAAAGGGGGATGTGCCACAAAAGAGGTGCAGAGGCAGGTCTGAGCCTCCCCCCCCCCCTCAAATGTACAAGTCTTGACCACCTGTCCCTGAATTTGAGAGGTCAGGAAAGCAAAGCTAACCTGCCAGGATGGCTCACACATGGGAGCTGTGGAGGGGATGTGGCTCTTTTCAGGCTTTATTTCCCAGCAGAGGCAGCTGTAGGTGTGAGCAGAGCAGGCACAGCCTGTGACAGCAGGCTGCTCACAGCAAGGACGTGCCCGTGGTCCTGCAGAGCAGCTCAGCTGTGCCACAGCCAGGCTGGCCAGGGGACACTGGGCACCTGTGACTGCCACAGCCACACAGGGAGCCAGGCTGAGTTCTCACACAATGCTCTTCACTCCCACCTTTACCTGCTCACCTTCTGTGCAGCAAAAAAACATCTTCTAATTCCACTCTCAGGTGTGACTATCGAGTACCAAAAAACTTTTCAACGCTGGCTTTACTCCTAATATATTCAGCAAGAGCTGCATCAGCACTAGTAGGATTTTAAGTCTAATTACCAGAAGTGCGTTGTAGATACATTTAATGTCTCCAGAAGGGTGTTAATAATAGCTCTGAGTGATGAGGAACAACACAGAATGCTGCTGCCAGCTCTAAGGAGTAGGAGGGGAAAGACAAATCTGTGCATAACTTTAAAATGTACTGCAGGACAGTCCTGGGAAGGAGCATTTTCCATTGGAGGTCAGTGGTGTTCTCCTTGGTTCAGGTAGGGAAATTGAGGCACAGAGCTGCCGAAGCAGAGCTGGGATATAGATCCTTGTCTAAGGTCCATCTCACAGAGTCACGGAATGAATGAATGAATGAATGGCCCTTAACTCCTTCTTTCAGTCATTCTGTGGTTGTTTGGCACAAAGAGAGCTTTTCCCACATCTGCTGTGTGATATAGCCACAACTGCTGTGTTTGAGGGGCTGGTTTTGGCTACAGATCCCCAGGATCTCAGCTCATCTGTGTCAGCCAGGGAGAATTTTCAGCAAGTCAGAGGGAGACAACCTTGTTCTCATGGGGCTGGCCTGCTCCTTGGGTACAAACACATTTCCATCTCTTTTTCCAGGTTTTAATTTCACAGAATTAACTAGGTTGGAAAAGAACTTTGAGATCATCGTGTCCATCTTCTATTTTTACTGATCACTTCAGATCAGGACAGGTTCAGAGGAGTCATTCAGGTGAAAAGCAGGGACATCTCTATGGATGGGACAGTGGGGGCAGTGCTGCAGTTGTGTAAGTAAAGAACAGACATTAGAAATTAAAGTCAGCAGACCAAACTGGATTTCAGCTAATTTTTCAAAGGGTCTTGGTGCAAATTTTCCATTTCCCACCTTGAATTTTCAAATGTAATTCTTGTGTATGAATAGAGATTTTCCATTGCTTTTTTCTTTTGAAACAGAGCAAGGCTTGGATTCCAGCTAAACTTGCATTCTTGTTTCCTATGAAATTGTAGTGTTTAGGTTTTGACTTTCTAATAAACCTTTCTTGCAGAATCACCAATTTGCAATCAGCATTTTCTCTGCCTACAATTTTTTTTTTCTAATCAACTTTGCTTGTAATCTTTCTCAACTTTTGAAAATTACTGCTGTTGAAACAGCAAATATTACTTCGTTACAATCCTCTGTTTGCCCACACTCAGTGTTTCTCATCTTCCTGCAGCGTTGTCTTGCTGGATCCTGTCACATTCACCTCTTCTCCACAACCTTCATTCCTAACAACATTATTTTAAAATTTAGAGCTCTATCATTCCTGGCATTATTTTTAACAACCAAGTGGATCAACTTTCATGATGGTGACAATTTTTATGCTTCAGTTTGCCTCCGAGGTCAATTTACTGTCAATGTTTTCCAAACAAATCACTTGGGTTGTTTAAAAACTTGCACTAGTGAGGTTATTTTGTAGGGAGTTTAAAAACTTTGCCATATCTTCAGGAATCAGATTTTCTTTGAAACAAAATTACAAGAGCTCTGTTAGAAATAGAAATTCTGACTCTTGTCCAAATCTAATTCTACCTGTACGTGGAAGAAAAGAAGGAAAAATTAATGGAATTTTTAAAAAAAAAAATTGCTTATGAAGGTCAATGCAAAACTGAAGAGGAAAAGAAAAACAAACTTGCAAGCAATTCTGTAAATATTTTAAGGCAAATAGCAACAACAGAAGTGAAAACCTTATCTATTGAACACAATCCAAAAAAAGGGGTTAACAAGGGAGTGAGGGAACAAACTTGTGAACAAAATGTTCAGAGTATACATAAAATATCAGAGAGGAATGTGGTAAAAACAGTGTAAGGACCAGCTAGTGGCTGTGGGGAAGCTCCCAGTGATGCCAGCAGCAGTGGAGCAAGTGGAAATCCCACCCCCAGGCCATGGAGGGGGAAGGACACCCAGTTAATGCCTGTAAATCCTCAAATTAAACAAGAAAGGCAACAGCTTACTGGAGATAAAACTACACAGGGGGAAAATCTATGTTAAACTTAAAACAAGGTGGCAATTGGTGTGTGAAGAGAGACAATCTAAACACAGCCTCAACTCAGAAAAAGAGCAGAGAAATCCTGGAGTGAAAACCAAAATCACTCAATGCTAAAGCTGCAAACTGGCAGCAATAACCAGAGTGTTTACAAATAGCCTTTGGGTGCAAATTAACAGGATCTGCAAGGTCATAATCAAATCAGGCCTTTGGGGAAAGTCCCAATTTTAGGAAGGCAAAGATGGAGCTGAGAGCTTGGGCAAAGATGATGAAGTTGTTTTGGCCCACCAGAAACATTTCAGGCAGATGTGGGAAACAAGAGAGAGAGAATTTATTAGAGGAATGATGGCATTTCATAGTTAAAAAGGAGTAGGGGCAGAACCCCCTTCAGTCCGCCAAAAACAGGCAGTTTGCTGCAGCCACATCAGGGTAAAGGAGAGGTCATGGAATTGGGAATTCTAGAAATTAGAAATTCTAGAAATCAGAAACAATCCTAGAAACAGAAACTGCTCTCTGTATAAATGCTCTGATGGTGAAAGGAGCTGTCCTCATCGTCTGAGCTGACCCTGGGTGGTTCAGACGAACAGAAAAGGCCCAAAGAGCAGCTGAAGTGCCACTAGATGATGGTCTGTCCTGGTGGGAAGCCTCTGTGTCCAGCAGGACAGTGGTTTTCCTGGATCTCTGCTGAGAAAATTGCACATTAATCTCATTAATTTGCAGCTGTCATTTCTCAGCTGTCACTGTAGGACAGGGAGGGCAGTGACTGCCCTCAGCCTCTGCAAAACCACCGGGTTAGAGTGCAATGGGTGCCTCAGGTGAGACCTGCAGGGGCTGGGAGGGGAACACTGTGAACACTGTACTCCTGCCTCTGCTGGTCTGGAGCAAAACCTCCTGGGACAGCCTAGCATTGGGGTCAGCAGCTCCTCCAGAACATCTGGCCTCAGCCAAGCAGGGATGCCAGGCTGAATAACTTCAGGGGAATTAAGAGATCCTTATTCTCCATCGGGGGGCCAGTAAGGGGAATATTATTTGCCCCAGGTGGCAAAGTGAGTTAATAGCAAAGGCAAAAGGAGGCAGTCCTGGGTCTTGCCCTTACCCAGGCACCAGCTGGAACTTTTCTGCTTTAAACCTCTTAATTTTCCTGAAAGATCCTGATTTCCAACCTCACATCCCAGCTGGAGGCAGCTTAGGAGGAGGCATGAGAGGACTGGTTAAAGAGAAGTTTTTAAACAAACTCTGGAGCCTCCTATAGAGGGATGAGGGTGTCGTTGGTTGGGAGGAGGCTGTTCCTGCTGATCCGCTCTGATTTCTACCAGGAGCACTGGGGCTATTTGGGCTTTCCAGGCTGAAGACACAGCAGGTGAGTAACGTATGGAAAGATTTTAAAGTATGAAAGTGCTAATTCAAGTATTGTGGCCAGGATGTCGGGGAGGCTTTAAAATGAAGCATAGTGAAATAAGGAGGTGGGATATGGTAACTTCTTTGTGCTCCCTTTTCCTATCCTGAGGCTTCCCACTAAGTGATGACTTTGTGTAATTAAAATGAACAAAGTAAGTGGCAGCAATCCATCTTCACAATCACAGCGTTTTCTCCTTCCCTTTGTTCAAGTGCTTTGTTCATCTCAAATTGGTTAAAAAAAAGTAAAAAAATAAATAATAAAAAAATACAGAAATAGAAGTTGAATGGGTGCCTGCAGGGGCTGTATTTTTAGCAGCTCATCAGTTTGCAGAGAAGCTCAGAGGTTGCAGATTCTAATTGCCAACCTGGAATGTGGAAAGCAGGACAACTGAAAGAGTGTGTTGTGGAGAGAGAGAGATGATTTCAAAGCAGGGAAGGAAGAGATAATTGGCACCTTTGCTACGTACAAAACGTGGTGGGACACCGTGTGGTGAGGCCATCTGGCCAGAGTTTGGGGCATGAGAGCCTGCTGAAAGGCTCTTGTGGAATCCAACTGCAGGAGGGATTTTGCCTTTTCCCTGGCTGGAGCTGTGAGTGTTTATGCGGCCGCTCTGGGGAGGCTGGACTGGGATATCTGCAGATGGAGCGTGTCAGATCCAACTGGGCTGCTGCCTGGGAGGAGGAAGTGAGCTAGTACAAAATGACAGAACAGATCTCTAACAAGAAGGTGGAACAGAGGGTGATCCCTGAGCACAGATCCCGGAGCCAGGGCTCTAAGGAAGGTGAGGTGTGAGTTGTTATAGCCTTAAAGCATTAACTAGACTCAGGTCAGCCCTGGACTTCTGCCCAGTAATGTCCATCTACAGCAGAGTGCTGTGAGAGGAGCTGGTGGACTTGCTGTCTCAGTGCCCTTTCCCAACAGAACCAAGATCCCCCTGTGGGATCCCAGAGTCTTCCCAGCACAGAGGAGGAGGAGGAGCTCCATCTATCCTTGCTGACATGGACCTGGTTGCTGTCCTCCCCCGTTCTGCTGCACACCCCCAAAATTGGCTGTCATGATTTGCAGCTCTGGGTCCTGAAATGGATGTCCTGGAAGTGCTGAGTGTACTGACAGCTCAGCTGATGGCTGTTGGATGCAGGAGCTCATGGCTTGGAGTACAGGAGAAGGCTGCCTTGTGTTTATGTGGTGGAGGAGCTTGGCAGGTTTTTGGCTCGCTTTCCTGATAAACTATTTTCATCTCCCCTGTCCTACTTCCTTCCACACAGGCCTCATTTCCCCCCAGGGACTATAACTAAACTCTTGTCTGCAATTCCAATTGGTTCATCAGCTCTTTGGAGCCTTTCCAGGCACACAGCAGAAGAGGATCACATGGGTAGCCCATCTGATGCCATAAAAAATGAGCTCTGTACAGACTGGACTGTACGAAACAGGACTTGCTATGGCTGCAGATTTGCTGTCAGGACTTTGCCACCTACTTTGTCATAGGCAGATAAATAACACTAAAAAATGCACCTTCCTCTGCATGGAAGACCAAATCCTAACACAAACAAAGCCAGAAATGTCTGGCTGAAAGGGCATAAATGGGTAAATGCTAATTTGCTGAGGTAATGGGTTAGGGGCAGAGAAGTAGGACAGATAAAAATCAAAAAACATGGGTAAAACCATATGTAAGCAGTGCTGCAAGAACAGGACTTGAGGGGGAAATAGAGACAAGCATGGCCATGGCTGATTGCAAATCCCATCTGATGTGCAGAACGCTCAGTGGAGCTGGTAAGGTCATCCTTCCATATGCATGAGCTTGCTCATCTCCTTGCTGGTTACCCCCCAATCTGGATGCTCCAGATCTCCCTCTCCCTGACCCCTGGACTGAGGTACAAAAGGGGGGCCTTGGGGCAGCTTGCAGAGCTCAGCAGTGTGGGGGACAACTTGATCCCTGTGAGGGGACAATGCAGCCCCTCCAGCCCATGCCCAGCACTCTTTTTCCCCCCAGCAAAGCTGTGGGAGCACAACCTTGACACTGGCCTTTGGGATGCTCCCGACGTGGATTAGTCACGCTGCCGTGGCTCGGCTGCCTGCAGGGCTGTCACTTTGTTCTTCTTCAAGGAAGAGCCAGTGGGCTGAGGAGGCTCCAGTTCCATCTGCCAGCAAAACCCGTAGCAGGGAAAGAGCAGCAGCAAAGGGGGGAGGTGCTGGAAGGGGGGGAGCAGTGGATTCCCTCGATAATTAGGATGGCTGCATCATCACTTATGCAAATAGGGGGAAGAAGGAGGCTTTTTGCGGCAGGCTCAGTGGAGGAGAGAACAGAAAGATGGAGCTGTTCTCCATGGAACAAATTACCTGGCCTGAACCAAGGATGTGTGGTCAATTACACACTTTTCTCCTGGCGAGAAAAGATAAAATCAGGAGCCCTTCAGGACAAGCAATCCCGTGTTGGAGTTTGGCTGCTATCCTTTGTTGCACACTCGTGCAAACTGACACAAGGAGCCCTGGGGAAAAGCAGTTTTATGTCTGGTTATTCCTCAATCCCTCCCATCCCTCCGTGTGTCACAGGGGTGTGTCTGTCCCAGCATTTTGACAGGCTCATGTCCATCCCTCAACTTCCCCATTTTCTCAGAGGGCTCTGCTTTGGTGGGAATGCAGGGAGTGAAGCTGGGGACAGCTGAGCCCTGCTGGAATTCCCAGCCTGAGCTGTCCCCAGGCTGCAGAGCAGTTTCTCTTTCCCCTCATCTCCTGATGCCTGGAGGAGGCAGCTCTGTCACCCTCAGTGGGAAGAGGGTTGAACAACACTGTCATCCTACACCACCAACATCTTCCCTGTCTGACACCAGCACAGATGTGTTTGCAGTCACTGTTTTCCACTTGTGCTGGTTCAGCCTGGCAGGACAGCTGCCTTCGTGCTGCAGAGCAGGAATTCAAAGGGAAGCTGCTCCCCAGCCCAGTTGTGGCTGCCCTCTCTCTCCCTCCACACTGCTGGGCTGCCAGGCAATGTAGGAGCAGACTTTTTCAGAATATGTGATTCATTGCTTCCTTGCCAGGAATGGGACAGAGCCTGAAAAAGCCTGTGGTGACTCTTGGAGGTGTCCTGTGCAGAGCCAGGAGCTGGAGTTGGTGGTCCTTGTGAGTCCCTTGCAGCTGAGGATATTCTATGATAAGCCAGTGATATGAAGGCAGCAGCAGATTGTCACCTTCTGCCAATCTCTGCACTGCTTAGTGGTGCAATCTTGTGCAAAATGGTCCTGCAAAGGAACTTTATTACCAGAGAGACAACGTGGGGATCCTGATAATGCCTCATCCTTGCACATCCCAGGCTTGCAGCAGCAGTTGATCTTACCTTGCATGTTGATGTCCAAGTTTGGACTGTCAGCAGTGTTTTGACAGGCATGAACCAAAGCTGTTCTATCTCCAAAATGCAATAAGCCTCAAAAGATTAGCACAGCCCTGGCTGCCTTGGGACTGCTGTGTCTGTAGGAGTGCAGGGTGTGGTGTTAGGGTTGGACTCGAGGAGATCCATGGCTCTGACTGCTCCCAATGGAGACAGAGACACCTTTGTGAGGCTCCAAAGCTCTTCCCTGAGCCTGTGTGAACTACAAGGATGATGGGAAGCTTTGGACTTCAGATGATGCTCAAGGGAACATTGAGGGCCATCTCCAATGAATCCAGAAAATTCCTTTTCTCAGGATGTACCTTGGCTGTATCCTAATAGAATCACACAACTTCTCTCTGCTTTAGAAGAGCAGGAAATTCTCCCAGCTCTGCTTTATTGTCAGTTGAGCAGCCTAATCAAAAAACACGGTCTTGTTTGCAGGCTTGACAGGTTTTAATGCAGGGCAAAGCTAAACAAACAAGTGGAAGAGGAAGGCACGGCAAAATCAGTGCTGCCAACCAACTAACAGGGGACCTCATCAGGACTCACACATCTCCAGCAATTTCTCAATCTCAGTGGAGTCCTGCCTGCTGAATGAGGAATATCTCCTCATCCCAGACCAATTAAGCCGTACCAAGTCACTTTTTTTTTTTTTTTTAAATTCCCCCCTCCAACAGAGATAGGCAGACACATTAATGATCTCTCAGCCCTCCTCCTTTTGTTGCTGGCAGAGAAGGATCAGCTGTCCTCTTGCTGTTCCCAAAAGTGGAGTCTGACTGGACTGACATGAGGGCAGGAAAACCCTGGGTAATTCTGCACCCATAGCTAAGCTTCATATGTCACCAAATGGAACAGCTGAACCAGGAATCCTGGCTCTGGAGCAGCCAGAGCTACTCTCCTTCTCAGGCACAAAGAGAAATTTGTGCAATTTATGGTTCCTCCACCCCAGGCTGGGCTGATTCAGTTGTACTTGGGCAGTGTTAGCCAGTGGCTGATGTAGGCTTATTCCAGTCTCAGGCAAATTCAACTGTGAGGTGGAAAATGCATCTGAGCAGGAAAACAGTTCCTCTGGCAGCACTCCTGGAGACACCAAAACTTAATGTTTCTCCTTTAGTGTGGTGTGACAAAGGCACATGAAGGCTGGATGGATTCTGCTCACACCAGAGACTTCTCCTACAAATGAGGAATTCATGGAGGGGTCATGGCTGTGGCAAATGAGTGTTTATGGGTTGCTCCTTGCCTCCTGCCCTCCATCCCAGCAACAGGAGAATCCCACAAGGGCGCTCTGCTCCTGATGAGAGCAGCTTTCTAGGGGAAGGCAGAGCTGATGGCTGCCTCGACTTCCACAGCTTGGGAAGGGCGTTACCTGAAAACACCGCGGAAAAGGTGCATTTATGTAAACATTAAAAAGTGAAGTCTGTGGAGTCCAGGGCAATCTGTCTTTTAAATCTGCCTTTTATAGCATTATTATGTGAGACTGCCTCGTAAAAAGCTCTCTGTAGATGCCATTACTCGGCGTTGTGGCTTCGGCGGGCGAGCAGGAGAAGCTGTGAGTTTGTGCACCAGCACACGTTGGAGTGAGTTATGGGGTGTCAGGGGCCCCGTGTTAACGATCCCACAACCCATTCAGCTCCTTTTAGGTTAATCAACTCAGCATTTGTGTCAGGTGTAATGCCTAATTAAAATGATGGAAGAGGTGCGAATGCCTCCTGGCAGAGGAGGGAAATGGCACAAGGAGGCAGCGTCAGTGCCATATTGGTTTGGAAAAATCAATAAGAGGAGCTCATTTTATCCCAGTGTGTCTCTGTGCTTGCCATTCAGTGCCTCGTTTGGAAAGGAGCCAGCTGGCTGCCCAGGAGCCTGGAAATGGTGGTGTTTGGAAACACTGGGAGACAACACTGGTGGGGAAAGGAGAGGGAAGTGGCATCAAAGGTGGGAGTCTGGGTTGATGCCTGAAGTTTGAGCTTTCATATTTTCAGATTCTATGCTGCCCAGGGGTGCAGCAGGACATTCAGTGTCACTCAGCTCTTCACAGAGTAGGGAGACAAAACAAATCCTTTTCCTGCTGGAAAAACTTTCCAAGAGGAAACTTTCAGGCCCAAAAGCACAAACGAGGGTGGGCTGAAGAGAGAAAACAAGAAGGATGAGACCTCACAACCCAAAGCTGTAATTGGACAATTAAACCCCAATATGCAAATGGACCAAAACTTATAAAAATGTGAGACCTTGTGACTGGTCAGCCATTTTTTTGACCATTTTGAGTCCATTTTGGGTATAGCCCTGGGCAGGCTCTTGTCCTGCCCAAAATGTACCCTAAAGGCCTTTCAATAAATCTCTGCTTTATTCTCTGTCTCTGTCCACTCTCTGTTCCAGCTCAGCCTTCCCAAGGCATCAGGGTCAGTGTCCTCACATCTGACAGGAGAAGAGGGAATGGCCCCGAGCTGTGCCAGGGGAGGTTCAGGTTGGACACCAGGTAGAATGTCTTCACAGGAAGGGTCATCAGACATTGGCAGGAGCTGCCCAGGGCGGTTTGGAGTGCCCATCCCTGGAGGTGTCCAAGGAAGGCCTGGATGTGGCACTCAGTGCTCTGGGCTGGGGACAAGGGTCACACTCAGTGCTCTTGGAGGCCTTTTCCAACCTGAACAATTCCGTGAGGGCAGCCTGGACCATGGGAGGCTCTGTGGAGATCCACTGATGGAGAAGGAAAGGATGGGCAAACAAAAAGGGAAAGGAAAGGATTAGGAATTCAGAGGGTAGAAAATCAAGAATGTGTGGGCTGGCAAAAGCAGGTCTTCTGTAGGAGATACATGGGGCACCAGCTGGAATATGGGGAGAAATAAAAAAATAATCTTGGGCATTTCTGCTTTCCCACAAATTTCAGCTAGGTTATTTACCCTTAAACTGTCCCTTAAACTTCCTATCTGTTATGAGAAGCTAAAAAATGGATAAACTAAGAAGTCTGAAAGCAATTTTCACTCTGTCAGTATTTCTGTTGAGGAAAGGCAACTTTCAGGAAAACTGAAACACTGAATAGGGGCTTGTGAGCTTTACTCTCTCCTATATTTTCAGTGGTTTGAAAACTTGGGGGTCAGAGAGAATGACAGGGATGCTGTCTTTAGAGTTCTTCTCTTAAAGAGTAATTTATAGGGCATTGTAAAAAACAGTCAAAATTTCCCTTGAAATAATGTTTAATGTGTTGTAGCCATTTTTCAGGACATAACAAGTCTTCCACTGCTGGTTGTGCAGCCAGCTGGACAGACATCCATCCAAAGAGCTGTACAAAATGTATGAAAGCTGGGGCTAAATCAATAACTTTCCATCCATGCAGTTACACTTCTCTGCAAATATAAACATTTGCTCATTATCACCACACACAGTTTCATCTCCACTGAATTTTTAATGAAAAGGAATGATAATTTATTCAGTAGCTTTTTTTTTAAGGAAAATGATATCTTTGCTTAATGATTTTACTCCTTCTGGTTTTGTTAGAAGCTTCCTGCTTTCTCTCAGTCTGTGTTGGTTTTTGGGAGCACTGAAAATACCTGCAGTAAAATATCCACCTGATAAAAGAAGCACAGCCAATCTCAGAGCAGAAAGGAAAGACAAACTCTTCTAGAGGCAATTCAGGCCCTGCAGGGGCTGAATTTCCTCTGGACGGGCTCCTCTCCCCATCTTCAATGCACTCAGCCACAACACTGCACTTTCAGGTTTGTTGTTTGACAGAGCTGGGATCAGCATAGGCCTGGAGGACATCTAAGAAGCAGCACTCAGCTGATTTGTGGCACAGTTCTCACCTTGCTTTTCAATGTCCCACACTAAGAATTTGACTTTCTTCATCCTTTCCCCTACCCCAAGAACAAGGCCTGGGATGTTGCTGGGATGACACATATTTACATGCTCTGCAATCTCAGATGGGGCAGGAAATGTTCTGGGATTACCCTGATTTAGGATTTTTAAGTACGCTGTACAATGACAGCATCTCAACCTGAAAGCTCTTTAAGGAGAAATTAATTTATGCCTGACAGTGATTAAAGGAGAGAGGAGATGGAAATTAGCAAATCCATCTCTATTGCTGAGATCCCATTATGATTCTAAGGAGAGGGGGAAATCAGCATTATGGGTGTCAGCTGCAATCTGGTGCATTCATTTAGCAGCCCATCCTACCTGGGAATTGTCCTTGGATGGATGGATATACCTGTCACACTGGCTTGGCCTGAGATGAATCAATTGTCTCCATGGTGGAACAGAGATGGAAACCCCTTGGCAGGATCATAACTCCCATTTGGACTTTAATGCAAGGACCTGAAGCAAGGCCCATCAAATAAAACCTGGTGGGAAAGCTTGTGGGTGCTGCAAACCTCTTGCACAAAGATGTCAGAAATGGAGCTGCTTTATTGTGGCCAGGCAAGATGGCCAAGGGGCCAGCTGGATATTGAAATACGCTCCAGACATTAAATGGAACTGCCCTTCCTTTGACAGGCAGAGTAACACACTGCTCTCCCATTCCAAGATGGATTGCAGCAGTTGGGAGGCAAGTTGGCAAAGCAGCAAGTGAATTTGCCTACAAACAAAGTTGGAGAAAGTTTCTGATGCTTAAAGCTTTCAACACAGTTTGGAATGTGAATGCTTCATCAAAGAACTCTCTAGAACACTGGAGAAATAAATAAAAATACTGTTGCTGTCAATTATATGAAAATTCTCCTGCTGTAGCTATTTCACTGTTTTCACAAAAGTGATCTTGGTTCTTTTTCCCAGGGCTGGTGGTAACCGGAACCATCTTGTTTGAAGTGGTTTGAAATTGCTTTGAAAGTGCCATGATTCTTCTCTGTTGTTTTTAAAAACTAGAAAATATTTTAATTTCTTTCTTTTTAGTGGGAATTGAAGTGAATTTTGAGCCCTAAACAGATATTGTAAAGCTTTAGGAAAAGAGAGAACATGATATAGAGAAAAAGTAGATATTTTATTTAGTTGGAGGTTTGTCTGATACTGTGTTGAATAGGGGCGTGGCTCATTCCTGCCACTATTGATCCATCCCACACCTACTAATTTCACAGCTCTTTTCCTTCCAAAATTTACTTGGGCTGTGAAAACAGCAGGGAGTGCAAGGAAGAACTTTTTGGGAAGGGCAGCAGGATCCTTTGTTCAGCATCTGCTTGCACTGGTTTGTGGTCACTGTTACTGCTGCTCATTTGTGCTTTGTGGACTCTCATTCCCAGCTGGGAGCTGGAATCTTGTTAGAAAGAACTGGTTAATAAAGTAACAAAGGTCTCTGACCTCTCCAGCAGTTTCATACACCTGTAAATATTTCTCCCATCTCCAGAAGGAACAAAGAATCAATACTTAATGTGCTGTAATATACTTCAGTGGACATAATACACCCAATATTTAAAGGATAATCCCTCACTCAGGTGTCAAAATGCCTGGTTAAAGCATTTTCTTCCATCCACTCTTAAGATCCACATTTTGGAAAGATGCCTCAGCACATCTCCAACAATGATTTATCCTCCTGCTCTATTCAAGGAAATAAAGTGACTTCAGCCTCCTTGTTTAACAAAATAAAATAAAATCAGACACAAATCCAACCTGGCAGGATAAAAAAATATATGTACATATAAAGAGAGAAGTTCTGCTTTAGAGAAAGAATATGAAATTATATTGTAAATTAAATTACAGGAAGACAGAATAATATGAACTGAAAAAAAGATTAGATCCAAGGCTGAGTTTCAATCATTGGCTTTCCTGGATTTTACTGGGCCCATGAGTCTGGCTCAGCTGCCCTCAGACAGACGCAAGGGTCTGGTTAATTCATCTCTCCCTTCTTCTGCCATAAATACAATGGACAAAAAGGAGCAGGAAAACAGGGGGAGGAGGAGAAACCTGCTTCAGATGGAAGCCTGGTGGAGCTGGAGGGCAATTGCACCATTGATGGGAGGGATGTGAGGGGGTTTGCCTGCAGACACCCCCAGGAGCTGCCTCGTGGGGAAGGGGATGCTGAGGTACTCTGGGCTGTGTGGGAGAAAAGGGAGAAAGAGAGTATTAACTACCTAGACAAGGTAATTAATATAGAATTGAGAGGGAAGGGGCTGAGCAAATTAGCAGTCTGTGGAGGAAGATTAACCAGCTGCAGTTACAGAGCAGGGGGTGGTTAAACAGACAGGTACTAAACCTCATACAGGGAAGGGCCAGGCTGAGGCTTCTGCAGCCTTTTGCTCTGTGCTCTGCTGTGTGTGGGGGATGATGGACACCTGGCAGGCTGCTGTGGAGAAATGAGGGCATAATTTTTATATCTTATTTCTCTTAAATACATCTCGGATTCAGTTGTGCTTAAATTTTCCTACAGAGGGAAATAAATGCTTGATTTGGGATCTCAAACAGAAATATCAAGGCAGCTGAGCCTTGCGAGATCTGCAGAGCTTTGAGCACCTACTCTCATCTAGAAAGCAGCCAAACTCTTTCCTGGGAGAGCTGGCTGAAGAAAAAAGGGGGGAATAAAAATACAGCATTTGGATGAATTCACTGGGATGTGTTCATCTCCTAGAAATGTGAGGGACAGGCCAGCTTCTAGTGCTGGATTCAGGTCATCCCCAGGGTTCATCTGAAGGTACAAAAAGGCCACTGTGCTGGCCTGAGTCATTGTAAAGGTGAGGATGTGATGTAATAATGACTCTGGTTAGGTTTTCTTCCATTGAGGAAGAAAAATTATTTTATTCTTTTCAATTGTTGTGCTGGAGAGCACCCTCTGTTTGTTCCAGAGAGCAGCAACATCTCAGCTGCTCCATACAGGATGCACTGACTCTTCAGCCATGACCAGGGAGAGTCAGTCCAGGTGGGGATACCTCTGGAAACCAGTCCTGGTTCCCTTCCATCCCTCTGCTAGCAGAGCAGAGGAAGGAGATCCTTTCCACAGCCTCCATCAGAAGAGCATTTTTGCCTCAGCTGTTCTGGAGCCTCGTTCCCTGTTCTGGTGCTGGATGAAGGCTGCAATCCAGTCCTGAAATGAAAGAAATGAACCCATCCAGTCCCTGCAGGTCCTTTTGTGTTGCTGGCTGGAGGCTGGGCAGCAGCACAATGCGCTTCAGGGGCTGCCCAGGGATGGCAAGAAGAGAAACAACAACTTTCCCCCCAGGGAGGTGTCAGGCAAAAGGGGCTCAGCATCGCAGCTAAACCCAGAAGAATGAAATGAAGGAAATAAATAAAGGAGGCACAGCGCGTCCTACAAACGAGAACATGTGTCTGCATTTATTAACATTTCCAGCGCGGATTTAATTCCCAGCAAAGTGCTCCTGCCTACACGGAGCCCGGGCGTGTTGCAGGAAACCTCTCGTTAAGTTCCACACAAGCCATCTTTTTAGCTCGATCCTCCGGGGGAATCTTCAAAGGGATTCTGTAATTTCACTGATAAATAGCTCTTTTGCAAAGCGCTATTTACATTCCAGCATCAGAAAGGCTGGCGACTCTTCCTCCCTCCTCTCCTCTCCATCGTCTCCTCCCAGCCCATCCCAGGGAGGCAATAAAGCATCTGTAGGTCCTGTAAGGAAGGAGAAGCTGGGTTTTTCCAGGAAGAAATGCAGCTGTAGGAGAACAGCAGCAGTGCCTTAAATGGGATCTCCCTGGATTCTCGTGGAAATAGGGAGACAGCCAGATTTGTCTCAAAGACTGGCATTAGGATTCTGAAGCTCTGTGAGGGGTTTTTGGTTGTTTTTTTTTAAGCTTGGCATTGCCACAGGTTTTCTGGGTGGCCTCAGGCAAACCACTTAATCTCTTTGGGGTCCTGTTTCCATCGGCGCTCACAGGATGAAGACGGCGACTTTATTTCATTTGTTTGTCCTGCCTATTCTGATTACAGCTCCCTGGGGGCAAGGATTGTCTCTCATTAAACAAAGCTGCCTGTACGTGGGGGTCCCAGCTTTGGTCTGGCCTCTGGGCATGCAGAACAACAAAACAACATCTGACAACCCGTCTAGACAGGAAAATAATTTGCCAGAGAAATGCCGTTTGGTCAGTGCTTTCCTTTTTCTTTCGTGCTTAACCGGGCCTTTTTTGCTTTTATTGGTCACATATCTGCTGACCTGCATTTAGGAGAGACAGAGTTGGGGCTGATTTCTATCTTTATCCACTTGCCTGGAAAAAGGAATTAAAAATCAGATCATGGCAACCCTTCATGTTCTCTCCCTTCCCACCACTGGGTGTTTGTGCAAGGCTGTCAGGGAGCAGCCAGGCCCCCTGCATGTGTTGGATGGGTTGTGACTGAGCTCTCAAGAAGAAAAAAGACCCCAGTGAACACAGTAGAAATGTAGACTTCTGCATATTTTTTTCATGACAGACCTCTGGGTTTCTTTGCCAACACTGTCTTTTTGTGTTGCTGTGATGCCCTGTGGTCAGCACAGCACCAACATGCCCGATTTACAGTGGGATTGATTGTGCAGTGTGAGCACGTCTGGAGATCCCAGCCAGTTTGGAGCACTGCCTGAATCTCCTGCCTGTTCCTAGGGACAGGCTCGCCCCTGGAATTCACAATAACCAGCACCTTCCCACCAAGCCTGCTCAAGCTTCAAATCTGCATTTACAGCCCTCTGAACTAAGTTCGGGTAAGTTTCTGAAAGGAAGGGGAATCAATGCACCAGGGGAAGGTTGGCTGCTTGCTCTTTTTCCAGAAACAATCATGGCCAGCTCTCCAGAGAGCACAGATCAGGCTCTGCAGGTTTCAGCACTGATTTCTATCTCTTTACCCCATGCAGAGCATCCCAACTGTTGCATCTCGGTAAATCCTCACCTTCAGGTTGGTTTTAAACCCAGTGAGTGAGGACAACACATCCTCCCCACAGCAAAGGAAAATTGCAGATGTAGAAACCCCTGGACTTTTGAAGCTGGCACCACACACCTAGCAGAAATTCAGTTTAAATTGGTTCCTAAGGAAACCAAGTTTCTTTTTCTCTGTCTGCCAGTCCTTCCCAAACAACTTTTTCATAAATTAGAGTTTCAAGCACATTTTATACAGTAGGAAGGAATAATGAAACGGCAACTCAACTGGTGAGGCTGGCAGAGAAAAAGAGTCTGAAACTGGTGCTGCTCTTGAGCTGTGCAGGAGTCCAGCAATTCCCAGCTCTGTCTGCTGCCATTTCGGTGATGAACCTGCTGCCTCCTGCCCCAGCACTGCTCCAAAGCCAGAGGAATTGGGGTCTTTCTGAGTCCCTGGTGGGGAATCCAGGTTACCAGGCTACAGGACAAAAGGGAAACTTGGCTTTCTTGCTGGTGCCTCTGGAAAAAAAATATTTATTTGATGGATCACAAGGGCATTTAAAACCCTCACCAGGATTTATGCCTAGATACAGGAGCTTCTGCCTTTTTCCCATGTGCTCAGTGCCCAAATGAGAGCCCAGCATGTGGGTTAAATGTTTCTCATGAGAAATCCCAGTACACCAAGACACCAAGCTGTGTGTTGTTTCAAGTTTTCAGCAGAAGGGAATCCAATGGACTTTGTGAGGCCAGCAAATCACACCTGACTGCAGAGAAACGAGCTCAAAAAGGGAATTCAACCCTTTTCTTCCAAAACAAGAGTGTTCAGCCCAATTGTGTCTGGTGAAATATGATGGAAATGTTCAGCTTTAGTTCCAGGGCAAGGAAACACCAGGTGTTTGGCACCCTGAAAGAAGCTGTGAAATCGAATTTGTGTTCTCTAAACTACTTTACTCAACAGACTGGAGGGAAAGGAAAGCAAGCAGGATCCTGGGCTGGCACTGGGGAAAGCTTTGAGCTGGCAGGGGAAGGATGGGGCTGTGCGACTTCACTACCACTGTGCCAGCACTGCTCTGTCAGAATCTGGCCTGGGCAGGCAAAGAGGAACCTTCTCTTTTCCTTCTCTTTTCCTTCTCTTTTCCTTCTCCTTTCCTTCTCAGTTCATTCTCTCTTTTCCTTCTCCTTTCCTTCTCATTTCATTCTCTCTTTTCCTTCTCTCTTTTCCTTCTCCCTCTTTTCCTTCTCTCCCTTTTCCTTTTCCTTTCCTTCTCTCTCTTTTCCTTCTCTTATCCTTCTCTTATCCTTCTCTCTCTTTTCCTTCTCTTTTCCTTCTCTTTTCCTTCTCTCTCTTTTCCTTCTCTTTTCTGTCTCTTTTCCATCTCTTTTCCTTCTCTTCTCCTCCTCTCAGGGCGTTTGTTGCTTCCCCGGCCAGACTGGAGGGATGTGTCAGCCATGAATGAACTCAGGACAGCTGTGCTGTTTCATTTTCAGGTCAACCTCTTGTCTCACGGGGGGAGAGGAGTGAGGGTCGTCCTGGCAGGAGGCAGAGCCTGATCATTATCTGTTAATGGGGAAGTCAATTAAACGCCTGCCATTGCAGAACGCTTTCTGATGGCTCTAATTAGCCAATAATTGTGTTATCTCCTTCAGTGGTGCGATATGGTGCAGGGCTCCACAAAACGAGGTGGGGCTGGACAGGCTTGGGCAGTCCTTTGAGCAGTGGCTGTTCCTCCCAAAATTTGTTTTTCCTCACAAAGCCACCAGCTGGTGCAAGATCTTTTTTGAGACTGGAGGGAGCTGTTTCCTTGCAGCATGGAATAAAGCTCTAGAGAGAATTGGGATTTAAATCCACCTCCACGACTTCCCAGCTCACATGGCTCCCAGCACCATGTACTGCCTGTTCTCAATCCCACTCCTGGAAGTTAATTCCTCCCAGATACTGTACAAGAAACCTACACTGCTGTGCTGGCCTGGACTCCACCGGTTTGCTGAAGTCCCTTTATTAGTGCTAAATCATTAAACTGTGAGCAAAACATCGCTGAAATCCACTCCCAGTAGTAGTAATAATAGTACTTACAATAACAGCAGTGACACCATCTCGGTCTCCTGTGGTAACTTAGTATGGATAATTTCAAAACCTTCAATAAATATTAAGAAATTCTTTAAAAGCACCCTGGGACTGATAGGAATGGTTCTCTTGCAGGTGGAGACATGGAAGGAAGAAGCATTTCCAGACAGGAGCTGGGCTGCAGATGTGGCTTCCTGGAGGGAAATAATATTGGTACCACATTTGTCTAGTCCTCCACGCTGGAGTTTTATGACAGAAATTTTTATTCCAATACTGCAAAAGCAAGTGAATTCCCGAGGAATATCCCTCCCCATGGGTACCTGCCTGGTGCTGCACACACTCTGAGGGAGATTGCACAACTCAGGGCTGGGTACGGCATCAGGGGGAGGAGAGGAGGCAGCAGAGGCAGCCTGGCCTTGGGATCTTCCAGTTCCTCTTTCCCACAGCCCATCTCTTCCCAGACACTGCTGCACCGTTCCCTTCTGCCGACCGTGTCAACCCGAACTTTGTATCTGTTAAACCTCAGGTAATTGCTTTTAGATGGGTGTAATTAAGAAGCCATTAGTGTAAAGTTTCATTTCAGTTTATGCTTTGGTCTCCATTTGAGCAGAGAAATATGAAATTAAGGTATTAGCTCCTTTCAGAGAGATGAGTCATGAGCTAATAAGTTTCAAGAGCAGTTTCTCAGCAGTAATGATTTTTTCTTTTCCCCCAAATCTTCTCCTCCTCCCAAATTCTTGCTTCTGGATAATTCCTTTTTAAAAGGATAAAAGGGGGAGTATGACTGAGTCAGTGAGGAGCTACTACTAAAACGACAGAGAGACAAGGACTTGCATAGAATTTCCCCAAAACACTCTGTGCTGACAGGCACAGAACTTCAAGGAAGCACTGCATTTGGCCTAAGGCCTTAAAACAAGCTTCCAAAACCGAGTGATAGTACTAGGACCATGGAGATGTAGTTTGGATAACATTATGTGATCTCACAGGGTGAAAACCTTCGATTTGGGGTTTTAGTGTATGGTGATATATGGGAGCCAAGATAGAAAACTTTGAGTATAGATTAGTTGTCTTTTTGCACCTTCTTCTTCCTTCTTCTTCATGAATCTGTGTGGTTTTCTCTAATTAAGTGAAAGATGTTTGCATTGCGAGTTTCAGGTGATCACAATTAGATTAGAAGCATAAATAATATTGATGTCAACTGTTTATTGAGTAATTGAGACTTAAATAGCCTTGAACAGACACCATTTTAATTCACTTTCCAGACTTGTCAAGAAAAACTCACTTCTCATGAGTTTGTAATGGATAAAGATAATAAACTTCAGAGTGAGACTTGCAAAACATCTCCTGAGTTTTATTCTCCCTGACCTTGGGGCAAGAAAGAGCCAGGAATTCCAAAAGCTCACTTTCCCCACTCCCCATCCCTGCTCTCCCCCACGGAGTATCCTGTACCTGTCTGGGGCTGGGGAGCAGCTCTGGCTGTGCCAGGGCACCCTCGGGGCACACACATCTGGCCAGATGTGCTGGCGCTGGTGGGGAACAGCTGGGACACCCTGAGGGGACAAATCCCTGCCGGGGGGGGCCCCGCTGAGCGCGGTGCTCAGCTCGGCATTTCCTGAGCTAAATCGGTGACAGCCAGGCGTGTGTGTACACTTAATCACCGCTTAATTAAACTGCTCCGTCTCCAGCAAAGGGTGCTGCATGCGGGGAAGGGAGAAGAGGAAGAGGTGTCCTTAAGTCTGAGGCAGTGAAACGCTTGTGATCATCAATAATGCATGGCAGTAATGTTCCTGTATGAATTGGAAATGCCAAGCAATCAAAGGCCATATGTATTTAGCTTAGATCCGCATGATGTCCATGTATTTTTAATAGTGTGGCATCTTTGAAGTGTGTTTATGGAGCACAGTGTTCCTCTCCGTGGCTATGGAGGGAAAAAATCGCCCCTGGCTGGCAAGAATGCTCTTCCTCCCCTCCCCAGGCTCTGTGAGGGTGAGGACACACCACTCCTGGCAGGAAGGAGTGGAGGAAGGACCGCACTAAACCCCACACTGGCATGTTCCTTCTCCTTTTCCTTGGTATAAAAGCTCTGGTCTCATGGGGAGCAATGAGTGATTTCTTAATATGCTCTAAAATATTCTTTTCCATATTAATCTAATCTCAATCTTCTATTGGTTTGGTCATTTCCAGTACATCTGCAGGACAGGACTTGCTCATCTGTTTTCTAACTGGGAAGTAAATGGGAAGTAAATGGGAATCAGGTTATGGGACTGGTCAGCATCCTGGGCTGGTAGCTGAGGTTACACACTCTGAAACTGAAAAAAACGGTGGGAGAAAAAGGAAAGGAAAAACAAATCCCACACCTGCTTAGCAAGGCTGTTAAAATGTTGGGACAGCTGACAGGGCTAGTGGGAGTCTTTAACTCAGTGCTAGAGGTCTGTTCTAAAGTGATGCATTCTCATTCAGCTGGGAAGTTTTGCAGAAGTGCCAGCTTATGTTTTTAAAATGAAGACCCAGATGCCCAAGGTTTCATTGAGAGCCCGAAAGTTTGAAATGAAAATGAAATTCACCTGATTCCTGCAGTTCTGTTTGTTTTGGTTTTGCGGGGTTTTTTTTGTTTGTTTGTTTTTGGTGGTTTTTTGCTCTTAATGTGGTGTTAGGCTTCTGTTTGCAAACGTTGCTGGGGAACTATTGACCTTTGCTAAGTTACCAGCCACACATCATAGCGGGAGCCTTGAATCTCTCTCAGTGTTTCTGAAAGGGTTTCTGCCCAGGTCAGAAATCAGAATATGCCACTGGTGATCCCCCCCACTGATGCTCCCTGTGGCACCACGTGGTTCCAGCAGAAACATGGGGTTTTATCAAAGCCAGAAAAGCTCCTGAAAGCTGCAAATCCCAAATTCCAGCAGAGATTTTTGGAGAACAAAACTGACCTTGCCATTGTAAAGCATTGGTGGGGAGTGTGCTCTCTCATCTCAGTTAAGTCACTGGGGTGACCTCCCTGGTTTTTTCCAGCTGCCTTAGACTGTGGCCCCTTGCTCTGCTGAGATAATGGAAAAGGCACAAATCCCTCAGACACTTCCATGGAGCTGCTCCAGAACCCAACAAAAAGTGAAGAAGATGGGCGAGGAGGGTGGGGAAAGGGCAACGAAGGTGTGTTCATACAAAACTAATTCCCCTTCTCTCCTGAGCTGCGAGCCTGCTGAATTGGCTGTTGGGTTATGTAGGAGCAGTCATTGTGCTGGCGTTCAAAGGGCAGCCTTGCACCGGGAGCTGAGCACACCGCCGGAATTTTAAGCAGCCAGGCAGTGCGTGGTGAGGGAGGGAGCAGGGCCCGTCCAAGGCCATCCATCGTGCTGCCTTCCCACTCACATCCCAGCTGAGCTGGGGCACAGCAGCAAGGTCACTCCATGCTCAGCCCGGCCAAGGCTGCTGTGCTCCTGCTCTGCCTCCCCCTTCCCTCCTCTCCCTCCCCATCCCAGCCCTTCTTCCCCTGAATCACAAACACCCCGCGCTGCTGGCACTACGGCAAAATTAACAAACAGCCTATAAATTTTACATGAGTTCCTGAGACCAGACAGAAATTAATTTGATGTTGTCTTTTGATAAAGATGTAGCCCCCTTTCTCTGACTTTAATTTGTTGGCTCCCCCCTCCTGCCACTGCCCTTCACAAACACGGAGTTTTTTTCTCTCGAAGGTTGCAATTTGGTTCTTGTGATAATAGAAGCGCATAAATAAATAAATAACCTGCTGGCTTGTAAATAGGAGAACACCATCCCCTGAAGAGCAAGGGAAAAAAAAAAAGGTTGAAATCAAGTCCAATCACAGTTCAGTTGCCTCTGGTTTGGATTAGCTGGGGATGTTCTGTGCACAGGCTTTGGTTGCTTCCCAAAAGGCCCTGATTTTCCAGGCACAGCTTAGAGGACACAGAGGATGAGCAAACCCAATAATCTCTGGATTCTGTGAACAAGCTGCACAAGGAGTAAGTTGGAGGCCATCACCAGGTGGTCATTTTGAGCACAGAAACCTTACCTGGGGCTTCATCGCTTTCCTGGAGAGGCAGCAGGAGCTATTAAAATGTGTTGGCATTTAAGGGATTGGGCAGGAGGATGTGCAGGGAAGAGAGGGAATTGAGGAGTGTGATGAACCACTTTCAATACTCCAGTGGAAGCTCATGTAGGAATTTGTCCTTGAGTCTTTCTCAGTCCCTTTGGCCATTTTGTTAACAATGTTATTGAAGCCCTTTCAGACTCTGTACAAACAACAGCTAGTTCTCTATATTTTTCCAGCAGTCATCAGAGATAAGAGCTAAGTTAAGAACATTTTTTAATATATATTTGCAAAAGAAGCTAAAGAAAACTGTCAGAGAACAAAATGCACTTCAAATCATTTAGAGTTTGAAAATATATTTGAAAGGGGAATGAAAGGAAAAGAAAGAATTTAAAGAAAAGTGCAAGCCCATGTTTAATCTGGAGCACTGCATTTGCTTAAGATCTGAAGGTCCCTTCTCAAAGTTATTTAACCTCTTCACCTAGTTTTACTTTAAGCTGATTTTTAAAATGAAAATGAAAATGCTGATGTGAAACAAAGGAAAGCTTAGTGTAAAACACTTCGAAAAGTTTGAAATGTTTAAAGGTTTCAAAATTCTTTCTGTTCTTTTTTTTTTTTTTATCCAAACCTCCTCACTAAATTTGATCCTAATTCACCGTGATTTCAGTTCTCTGACTAAACGTTTTCTTTAATATTCCTATCATTTTTCAAAGGGTACCCAGCTCATGCCAAGGCCTTCCATGGCAGAGAACCAGCTACCTCTGCTCTGTTCTGGCTCTGCTCTTCAAAATTCATCTACCTTCCCCCAACAAATTTTCTTCTTTGCCTCACATTGGTTTTACAAGTCATTGATTCAGTAATTTTGCCACTCAGAGGGTCTCACGTTCTTCTATCCTTACACCTCTCCCTTCTTTTCTCCATGGTGCCTGGTTCATCTCTTCATAGGACCAAAATTGAGTCCATAAATCCAAATTAAAGGGTTTTAACCACAGATGGTGGCTGTGGTGATGGACTTTGCTGTCTCCAAGGATTCCTTCCAGCTTTGCCTCCTGGAATGGCTGAGGTGTCCGTTCCAGAGGCTGACTCCCCCCTACACTTACACATCTTTCCTTTCCTCTATAGACAACAACATAACTGCTGAAAATAGGATTTTTTTATATATATATATTTAGAGCAGAGTTTAAAGGACACTTTGCAAGGCAAAAAAGATAAGAGCATGTAACAAACGTGCGGTGTCTGACTCTCTCTTGGAGACTTTGCTTTGATTTTTCTTGAATTGTTTTTTGTCTGAATTTTTAATAAAAAGTGGTAGGCATCTTGTCACTATTTATGTATGGAAAACATAATGCTCTTTGATGTTCTCAGTTACTGAGTCGTGTTTATGCGCTCTGACAGTCTTTGAACCACAGCTCACTGCAGACAATGGGAAGGGATCCTCAGAGAGGTGGAAGGGAGGATTTTAAAAGAGCCTCATTTCCTCATTTCCTAATCCCAGAATGGCAGTGTGTCACCAGCATCCACACTGGTGTCCAGTGCCTTCAAAACAAGGGAATATTTGACTGACTACGTTGCACAACTGAGCCCAAGGCATGTGATATCACTCTGAGTTATGTCAACATTTCAAGGGTTTCAGTGAACACTGGAGCTGCTCAGACACTTCCAACAGTTTGATGCAAGGAAAGACAAACTTCTGGATCTTCACAAAATTATTGTCAATTACTTAAAAAGAATACAAAATTCAATGAGAATAAAAATCCATATTTCACCCAAGTGCTGATCACAATGACAGGACCTGCTAGTAAAATAAATACATCCCTTCTGTAAGGGCTTTTGTAGGTACTCAAGAATGTAAAGTGACAGGAGGCTGTTGCAAGGAAATTAGGGGCGAACACATCCAGATGTATTCCTGCTGAATAACACATCCAGATGTATTCCTGCTGAATACTAAATACACACCTGAGATCCCTGGGGATGATGCCCAGAAGCTGTCCCTGTTCATCCTCATCATCACAGTGACGCTTCAGGGGAGCCACCACCGAGACATGTCCTGTGGAGCCCTTTGCATGGCTTGGTCTGTTATTTAACGATCTTCAGGGCCCGAGGCAAGGTGTAGCAGTTCACTGGCCTTTCATGCAAAAGTACATCCCGGCCTTTCATTTAGTCATTTAAATGAGAGTTTAAATGATTTCTCTTTGCAGACCCTGTTGGGGTTTGTTTTAAAAGGTGCCCAGATTTGGCTCACAGGGAATGTATCAAAACACACATTCTGTGGTGGTTTCAGTGATGGCAGTGAACAGACTCTCACCTCTGCAGGCCTGGCCCTGCCAGGCTGGATGCTAGGGGCAGGGAGCAGCAGGAGACACGTGGAGGAGTGGGACAGGGGGTGCTGAGCACACAGGGATGAGCACTCAGAAGTGTGAGACCACACATGCTGAGCACACAGGGATGGATGCGGAGCACACAGAGGTGCTGAGCACGCAAAAATGCTGAGCACACACATTCTGAGCACACAGAGATCCTGAGCACACAGAGGTGCTGAGCACATAGGGATGCTGAGCACACAGGCTGGGAACCCGCCACCCTCAGCATGGGCAGCTGTGTCCTGTGTGCTTCAGTCACCCTGACACCATCCTCACACTCAACCCATGTGAGATTTGTCTTTCCCTTCTCCTTATTGTGCATTCGAGGCTCTGCACGCAGGGGCTTTGCCTTTCAGATCATCCCTGGCCTCGTGGATTTGAGAGAGACGTGAAAGGTGAGTTTTGCGCTAATCCCCTGCATGGCCAGCAGCACTGCCTTCCTCTTCATCCCCATCCTTGCCATCCCCCTACAGCTAACCTGCTCTTCATGTCATGGGAAAGACTCTCCCAGCTCCTGTTCAAAAGTCAATTTGGCAACCTGGCAGGGGGACTAAGCAGTCGATTCCATTTTCTTCCCCTTTTTCTTCTGAGCACAAAACCTAACAGACCCCTTCAGAAAAGACTCCCTTGTCACAGGAAAGGGTTCCTTTGTATGCCAGTTGCAGCGTCTATTTTTCAAGATAACCTTTATTTCATGTACTGAGTGTTAGCTTTGCTGGAAAAGAGAAAAGCTGAGATAACTCCTTCACCTGTGGAACATTATTACGCTTTCTGGTAAAAAAAGAAGAATGAGTTGTTCTGGTTCATGATAATGGAGGTGGAACGAATCAGGCAGGAGCAGGAGCTGAATTGCACCTCTCTCTCTTTCTCCCCACCTGTCTATCTTTGCAATCTCACTCTCTTTTCTCTGCCTGTCTTCCTGTCTCCAACACAGAGTGATTTTTCTCTCTCCCTTCTCTCATTACCTCCAAATTCTCTGGTTTTCTTATGCACACTATAGCTTCCTCTGGGGCTCATCAGCAAATCTCCTGACCAACAGCTCTATTATTTGTGCTTGCAGTGGAAGGGGTGCCTGGAGATCTGTCCTACTGTGCTTGGAGCTGTAACACCAAAACACAAAGTTCTGCCTTCTGCGCTGAAGAGTTTCCAGGCTAAAAATTTTGTGATTTGCACTCAGTTGTAAATTGGTCTACGGAACATTTCTCCCCTGGGAAAATGCTGCTCTTCTTTAGGTAATAGGTAAAATTGTGAATGCTTCATTGGAGTACTCTAATTCCAATGACATTTCAAAGGCAAAATATTGAATCAATTTGAAATCAGAATGGATTTTAAATTTTTTATTATTTCAACTTTTTCCTGCTCCATTTCCCATTTGTTTTCACTTTTATATTAGAAGCTTAATGTTATTCTCTTACATATCCATATCCCATACAGTATTGCAGTACTAAACTGTGTTTCAATAATATCAAAATGAAGCACTTCAGGAGGCGGTGGCATAACTTCTTGCCTTGGTTTGGAGACAAATTTTAGAAGAAAGCACCCTGGAATGGGTGTTTCCTGTAAAGAGAAGGGCTTTGATAAATGTGTTTGCCAATAACAGAAATAAATACCAATGGGTGACAGTCAAACAAGCAAAAAAAAAAACCAACAAACTGTTTATTAACAAAAAAAAAAAAAAAAAAAAAAAAAGTGCCTGCAAGGCACAGATAAGGATTGAATAAATGCTGGATATTGAAATTTCAAAACCTTAACCCCCATGCCCCACTACGTCATGTGGGCAGAGATGGCAGCTGTCCCCCTTTGTCTCAGGGAAGTGGACGAGCAGAATAGAAAGGAACATTCCTGAAATTAGTCTCCTCACAGCAGGTGAAGCTGGTGGGTTTTGGTGTCCTTTCCTTTGCTGGAACGGGCAATTTTTATGTCCAGTCCTTTGCTGGATCCTGGGGCCTGGATCATCCAGTGCAGCTCCCAAGCATGAAAGGGAATAACATCCCAAAACCCAAGGTGAAACAGTTCAAGGAAAAAAACCAAAAACATCAAACAAATAAACAACTGAAGGATCTCTGCTGGACTCCAGGTAAAAAGGTGGGGAAAGAAAAATAGAAAGCTTCTTGCCTAAGCAAGCAGAAAGTAATGAAACAAAAGGAATAATGTAACATCCTGGTCTGCATGGCCTGGAGCATATGGAGGTGAAAAAGGGTTTGAACCAAATGGTGAGAAAGAATTTCAATCAAATGGTAAGAGTTTGAGCCAAACCATGCAGGAGCCCAAACCTCCCTGTGCCACCCCCAATTCCACCTTAAAGGCACAGCAGACATTTCTGGGCATAAAGCAGATGATTAGGGAATAAAGTATCATCATAAAATCACCCCAAGAGACTTCTGAGCAGAAATATTTCAAACCCATATTTCGTGATTTGCTCCTATCTGAGACATAAACAAAAGTTTAGTTGCCAGATTTCTCTAGAGAGCCAATGCCTGTTTTCTCATCAACTTTAATGATGAAGTCTAAGAAATTCTGAGTTTGATCAGATGGAACAGGACTCATAATCTTCTGAGCTGGATGCTGATATTGCTGTGTGACAGTGATGTATGGGAGAGATTCCTGTTGTCCCTTGGAACACCCCATCCTCCTTGTGAAAACAAGGAATCTTGCCTTCCTCTGCTCCTAGCTCACAGTTAATGCCTCTTTCAACAAATTATTTGAGCGGAGGAATGAGTTTGGTGCCACAATTACGACAGGCAGCGAACCAGACCCCACAGCAGCCCTTTTATATATTATCCCAGCCCTTGTATCCACGATGGGGAGCTGCTGCAGGAGGTGGCCTGGTGTCGCTATTTTACACCACAGCGACACAGACTCCGAACTTCAGAAGGCTGAAAATTGACTCCTTTATTTCTGGGATTTGTCTCCTCTTTATACTATTTTACACAGACCAAGCTGATTGGTGAAACAAAAGCAAACATCTTCAATCACAGTGGTCAAGCCAGAGGGACATCAAGGAGAAGTCCCCTCCTGAGAAAAAGAATGCAAAACACGGTAGAGTTAGAAAAACATTTGTCCTGTTTACAGAAAATTTCCTGGGAAAGGAATTTCAGAAACCAAAACACCTAAGGCAAGAAACCAGGGCTACAGCCTGGGCTCCTGGTGAGAGAGAGGGCATCCCAGATGGGATTAGGGCTTTGAATGAAAGCCAAGAATAAGATGAGGGCAGTCAGTATCCATTGCTCTGGAGGGCTGTGGGAAGCCCAGCTGGGTTTGTGCTCTAATCATGGCCAGGTTTGCAGAGCTGGTGGTTTCACATCCCGAGGATCCTCCTGGCAGGGGAAGAGTTCTGCAGCTCACACACCACTGAGCTCAGCACAGAGAGAGCAGCTCTGAAAGCTGCTGCACGGAGTCCATGATGCACCATAAATTACAGGGTAGTTATTTCTTAGTTATTCAGCAGTTACAGTGTAATTAGTTCCGCTTAATGTCAACTTTTGTCAATACGTCTTTCATTAGCCAGAAAATTAGAGCTGGGTTTGGAAGCAATGGCAATACATGACAAAATCTGAGCTTGGGCTTGGGGAAGGGAGGAGAAGAGGTGCTGTGGGGAGGGGATGGGGCTGTCAGGTGGATTCTGGGGCTGCCAGGTGAATTCCAAGCCTTTCTCACGATTTCTGCATTCCTACAGGAGTGCACACACTCACAGACACAAAGTACACAAACCTCACATCTCTCCTCCGGCACACAGACACGAAACACCCATCTCTTCTCTAGGATCAATATCCAGCCCAGACTGCAGAGAGGAATCAAACAGGTCCAGAGAGGAATCAAACATGTCCCTGGAGAAGTTTTCTTTGGCTGCTCAGAAACAAACAGACAAATAAACAAGGAAATAAACCCCAGGAGCTGCCTCACAATAGCATTTGTTGCCTGTGTTTTGCAGATGAGCCTAATTAACCAGGATGCCTTTAGATTCTGGGGGCTCCAGCTTTCATTTAAAGGGGGCTCCATTTCCACTTTGCAGGTTCTTTATTCTTGGACATCACAGGTAGTCCTTCTGCCTTCCTTCCTCTTTTTTTTTTTTTTTCTTTTTTTTTTTTTCCCTTTCAAAAATGTAGACATCATTAGGAGACTGATTTTTCTGAGTTTTGCCATTGCTTTGAACAGTGACAGCATTTTAGACCCTGGTCCAAAAACGGTCTGAGTCAGGAGACGTGGCTTTAGGGGAAACACAGAGAAAGATTTTGCTGTGTCCATTCACTGGGAAGTGAGAGACAAGGTAAAATAGGTTTAAGGGTGCTATCCTTCCCCCTAAAACACCTCACTTTAGGCCATCACCAGCCTCTGGAAGCAGTTTTAGTGTGAAAGATCCTTCTACCTGTTTTAAATTTCAGAGCCACATGAAAGCACATTGCACAACTGGGCTGTGGACTGAACTACTAATGATGGAATGATTAAGAAACTGTAAAATAAATTATTTTAAGATTACTTTGTAATGGTGCAAATCCAACTAATTTGCTCTTTATTTGTACTGCTTGCCCAGGTCTAGATAAATGGAAGTAGAAAGGAGTCAGCATGGGTCTGGATTTTTTTATATATAGTTTTCATAATTCCAGCCTCCAATACTCCCCTCCATATAATTTTCCTCTGTGATTATGCTGTGCTGATTTCACACAGGGCCCTGCATATGCTAAAGCTGGTCCTTGAAGAAGAATTAAGTATTCAGTTCAGGAAAAAATATCAGACAGAAAGAATATAATGGTAATGTTGGTGGAAATGCATCCTTCAAATATATAATGAAGTTCCTTCAGTTGTCTTGCACCCCTCGGTGTCCACCAGGAGACAAGGGACAATGGAGCTTCTCCTGCCATTATAAAATAAACAGTAATAACAACAACAGCAATAAACATTCATCCCACTGAATTTTTCCAGATGAACGTGAATTCCAAAATTAATGTGCGTGGCTATTCAGTGGTTATTGCAACTTCCCCCTATTGTGAATAACCAGACCAGGGACAAATGATTCATCTCACCTATTACAACTGAAACACTGAGTCCAACTAAAACCTCTTCAGAGAAATCTTCAGAGATTTTATCTACACATATATATATGTGTGTATGTAAAATCTCCAACTATGCTTGAATAATGAAGGGCTGTGGAAAGAAACCCCCACAATAATCTGAGGAAGCCATGAGCAAAAACAGCAGATAAACTCCTCTGATTAATTATGTATTGCAAACTACTCAGCTGAGTCCATTCCACCTTGCACAGGTTGGAATCCATATGAAGCATTCCTTCTCTCTGTGGGCAACCTCTCCTCAAATGCACTGAAGGAAATATATGCAGAGATTTGTGTCTGTTCCTCTTGAATATTGCAGACCACGTTAAGACAATTCTGCCCTACCAAACTCCCTTGCCTCAGTCATTCAGGAAAAAAAAATGGCTGTGTGTTAATGCTTGGCTGCACCATGTCGTAAAACGTGTGGAATCAGCAGGGGTTGGAAGCTGTGGTGGTTTGACTGGAGGAACATCAGCTGGGAATCAGTGTGGGGTGAGCTCTGGGTCCATGTGGGGTAGGAGCATCCTGAGCACATGAAGGAAGCCAAAGGTCTGCTGTGGGGTCTGGCTGGGGGTTATGGCTGTTCCTGTATCAGAATGAGAGTTCAGAGTGATCTCTTCAGCAGCAGCTTTAGAGTCCCTCCTGTTTGTCACTGCCCAGGTGCCCCAGCCCAGCTCCTCAGGGTGGCCCAAGGTGTCCCTGTCCCACCCAGACATTGTCCTGTGCTGCCCATCCCCTGCTGGCAGGGACCTGCAAGAAGGGGACAATCTCACCCAGATCTGCCCCTTTCATCCCTGTGGTATTTGGTTTCTCCCAACCCATTCCCACTGTCTTTCCCTGGGTGAACACACAGATTTCCTGTGTCAGAGATGGTTATTATGGGCTATCACCATTTCTTCCTGCCCACACTGCTGCACCTTGCTGGCTTCTGCCCTGTGTGCCTGGATGAAACCTGGCTGTCCCTCAGCACTGCCCCAGCCCCCTGCCCCCCAGGGACACAGATCTCTGCCCTGTTTCCCCTGGATGAAGCCTGGCTGTCCCCCAGCACTGCCCCAGCCCCCTGCACCCCAGGGACACAGATCTCTGCCAGACAAGCAGCACGAGAGGGCAGAAGGATTGAGGGAGTGGACAAGTTAAGAAGAGCACTTTGACAAGTGTTAACACAGGAAGGAGAAACTATGACAAACTCCAGGATCATTTCTGCCTCTGGGCAGGGGCTGGAAAGTCCTCAGTGATTCAGGAGAGACTTTCTAATGGCATCAAGTGTTTCTCATCCCTTTTTGTCTCCTACACAAGCCCGTGCCTACTGACACTGAACCTATATCTGAGCTCTGCTGTTCCAAATCTGGAAGGTGTTGGTTGAGGAAGAGGAGGATATACTGAGTCATGATCTCCATGCTGCATCCATAACTTCTGGGGTTCACTGATGGGTACAAAATCAAGCTACCACCCACCAAAGCCTTGTGACAGAGGCTGTGGAGTCACAGCTCAGGCCTGCCAGGGAGGCTGGTGGGGTGTGAAACACCTCACAGCCTCCCTATTCTCTGGAGCTAAAATCTGGCCCTAAGAGATTGGAATTCAGTTCAGTGGAAACAGGAATGTCTTGGTTGAATCACTGGGACTGGTCTTCAGGGTTACTCAGAAAGATTTTTGCGCTTCTACATCCCTGGCCCAGCAAATTCTGTGGCTGCTGTTTGGATGGACAAGCAGCTGGGTAAATTCTTTCCCAAGTGGGAAGTCTCTGGTAACAGCAAGTCTCTGATGGGGCTGAGATTTGGGGCTGAGAAATGTAGAAAAGAGCTGCTGCTCCTCCTCATAGGAGAGGAATAGAATAAGTGCAAGAGAAAGGGGAGATGGGGTAGAAAAGAGCAAGGTGCAGTGGAGAACATTAGCAGGAAGAGGGAGTGTAGAGTGTGTGCCCTTAAAGAATCAACAATACTCAGAGAAAAGGGAAGCACCCATGGGAGCAGAGTGTGAGTGTGGAGCTGGGAGAAGTGTTATTGAAGAGAGATATTAAGGCAAAGCAGCTGATATTTGAAATGTTACTTGAATAAAAGTTTTATTCTGATAGGGCACAGACAGAATTAATGGATTTTCAATTAGTTGCAAAGCACTGAGGGGCAGAGCTGGGAGCAAAGTGAAAGCTGAAAGTTCTGCTGCTGGAGGTCAGGGCTGCATCCCAGCACAGAGCAAGTCACCAGAGAAGGAATGAAAAAGTGATTGAGAAACCAACTCCTGAGTAAATTCCTCAGAGATAAGGGAGAGTTTTGAAAACAAAACCGAAAAAATCCCCGTATCTCTCATATCTGCTTTCTTTTTAATTAGCTGAGAGTTCAGTTTGGATGGGTGGCATGAGGGATGGGGAGGTGAGAAAAGAAAAACAGGTGTCAGTGAGGCATCTTTCACGTCCTTCAGAAGATGAATGGCTGTGCCAGGCAGGGACCTGCATTTGTGCACAGGCAGGAGTGTGGGACGGACTGGCTGGGCTGTCAGGAGGAGCAGTGATTTGGGGAAAGAATCAGTGACAATGATTCTGCTGCTTGGCAAAGCTGGCTGGGAGCATCCACTGCGGTGGCCTGCATGGCTCAGCAGGCTCTCAGCAAGGCAGGAGGGCTCATTTTTGCTATTAAAGAGCAATGGAAGGAAAAAGAGAAAGAGAGAACAGAGACAGGGAAAGAGAAGGAAGCAAAATTGTGCTTACATGACAGAGCAGGAAGATTCTTATTCAAACACCAATGCCTTGGGGATGAGCAAAATTCCCTGGGCCACCTAAAAATCTTATCAGGTCTGTAGCTTGCCTTTTTTTTTTTTTTTTTTTTTGCTTATCTGCTTTATTCTAGCTTGCTTTCCCCCTCTTTTTCTTTTCCCTGTTCCATTCCTTTTATGTGATCAGAGGCTGCAGGTCTCTCGTGTTTCCCAGAATCCTGGCTAAGATCTTGTTGGCGTCTGGAAGGCAGAGAATGGCAGGGGTCAGGAAGGCACTGAAACAGCAAAGTTGAATCATTCCTATTGCTGGAGCCTTTCTGGGAAATGCAGACCACTGGGGTTTGTATTTCTGGGCATTTTTACCCCTGAAATGTGCTGTCACCCAGGGAAATTGAGCTTGGGTTGAAACACTGCAAAGAAAGTGATCTCATTTTTTGCTTCTGTTGTTTTGGACTCCAACAACTGGATGGAGTCAGAGCCTCTAAGAAGTTCTTGGTCAACAGAGAAGCTGCAGCATGAGATCCAAGACTTGAAAATAACAACTCAACAAGGAAAAGTTATTTTAGAAAAGCCCAAGCAATAAGATCCAAAACTGGTATTTGCATTCAGCCCTGAGTAGAAATGCATCCAAAGCCAGGCATCATTATTTCTTAATTCTTGCTTCTCATATCAGTGCCATCACTAGTTATTTTCTATAATTTGCCAGAGAAATGTCTCTCAGCAGCAGGTTGAATTCTTTATTACATCTCTTTCTGTATCAAACCATCCCAAGAACCCTTCTGAGACTTTGTTTCTCCCAGTGCATTATGGAAATGCAGAGCACCTTTTAATCAGGAGGGACATCTCTGTTTAGTTTGCAGACTTCAAAATTCCTTCTGTTCAAAATGCTGTGTTGCTACTTGAGTGAAACCAGAGATAAAACTCCAGCTAATATCATGATTTCAGGAATTGGCGGATAATTAATTTCTAAAACTTGAGACTGAGTAGTGCATTTCCTTTGTGGTTTGATTTTTTTTTTAATCTGTTTCTGTATAGAGTGAGCTTCACATAACAAATCAAAGCCATGTATTTTTGGAAGAGGATGGTGTCAGGACTGAAATACTCTGCTGGGACACTCTGCTGGGGAGCTCTTGGCTCCTCTGCAGCCTCCTGCCGTGATCAGTTTTGTTTAGGATATTCTCAGTCTGTGGGTCCAGGATTAGGAAACCAAGATCCAGAGAGGTTCAGTGGAAGCTCTGGAGGATTATTCAGTGTCCTGTCTTCAGAAGCTGAAGTGCTGGAGAAGGACCACAACCTCTCAGTGCTGACTTGCCCAAATGAGACATTTCTCACATTGTCATTTTTGCCTCTGAACTGGAGTCCTAAAATAACAAATAGACAGTGGGGATGATCCAGTGATTCAACCATCAGCATCCACAGTAGTCACCCAAGATAGCTGCTTCCTTTAGCACCCATAAAAATACCAACCACTCCACAGGACAGTTTGGAAGCCAAAGAAATGGTCTCTTTACTGAAATTAAGTTGCCATATGAGCCCTAATTCAAATGTATTTCTGCTCTTTTGTTCCTCATATGCACAAACAAAACTTGATTATTCCCTGCCTTCCCAAATCAGGGCAAATGTTTCTTCAAGGCAGGGATCTCATCTCTCGTTTTGCCCATTTGCAGCATCAGAAGAACATTTGTGTCAGAGCTGGGCCATGGCAGTCCCTGGGTGTCAATGACAGAGACCAATGAACTCTTATCACATCGCAGGAGAACAATGGAGAAAACACAGCTCCAGCTGAGATGTGAGATTTAGATTTTCCTGCCCAAACAAAGTCCCTGGATTTAATGGCACAGAGCAGGGAAGAGGCCAACATCCATCATCCCATCAGGAAAAGCTTCCCTCTGCTCCTCTGCTGCTTGTCCCTGTGTCAGTGAGGGATTGAATTAAGTGATGGAGGAAGGTGGATCTGCTCTGCAGTGCAAAGAGGCAAAAATCAGGTAATAACAGTAACTCCCAGTCCTGAATCTTTTCAGAAAAGCATTTACAAGCAGCTTTCTGGAGCAGTAAAGATTTTTCTCTTTCTCTCCTTCTTTTTTTCCCCCCTTTTTCCTTTACTACCGAGAAATCTTTAACAAATAATCATTTTACACTGTACAGTTCATCAATAAAAGCAATAACACCAGGTTATGTAATAAATTAAATATGATGTGTAGTTGAAAGTAATCGTTCTTTCAGGCATCAGCTTCTTGTCACATTAAGGGTTCTGGCAAACAGGTTTAATATTTGTGGAATGAACAGAGTTATTGACAAGCAGAGGAGGAACTAGACAGCAAGTGAGCATCATATTAATTTTTCAGAGCTTGATATTGCCTTTGCTGCTGACAGCGCAACAAACTTCCAAGGCTGGCTTTTGCTGAAGTGGGGTTTGGTAGTGGTGGCTTCTTTCTCCTTGATCTTGGTTTTCTACCATTCTGTCAAGTTGGAAGAGAGAAGGGAAGAGGGAGAAAAAATGTGGTGGCTCAGAGGTAAATGTGGTTTTGTCTTTGGGTTTGTTCTGGATAACTCAATTCAAGGTGAACTCAGATTAACTCCAGTTCTGCCTTTCACTCTATCAATGGACATCTTTCATTACTTCAAAAAACAGCCCATAATTCCCATCCCTCTTGTAGAATTTACGTGCTGCTCCTTGGCCTAGAGAATCTGGTGGCTGAAATACTGGAGATCCTTTGGGACAGAGTTTCTCAGAATGGACAATTAAATCAGAGATGATGCTACAAAGAGAGGTCTGCTGGGTCATCTGAGCTTCCTGATACTGGGAACTGCTCAAGGGTTGCAGAGAAATGGAAATTGAAAAGCTGAACTTCCTGAGGTCCAAGTGGTTCATTGATGAGGCTGGAAACATAGAAAGTGATGACAATTCACCTTTTTACCTAAGCATTCCCAAAGTGCTACAAAAACAGTTGAAGGGAAAAAACATAACAAGTGTGAATGGCCACTCTGAGGCATGGAGGTAAAAAATAGGCACTGACATTTCTCTTATCTCGTGTTTGAGCCCCAACCACCTCTGCTTGTCTCATGAAATTTGTCACCCAAAAAAGATTTTAAAAGGTGTTAAAATATGTGTGTTTCTGCTGATGGGCTATGGAGAGGCAGGGGAGAAGGTTTCTGTGGAGTGGTGGTCAGGGGCTGCTCAGGTCAGAGGTGTTTTATGGAAATTGTCATTGGAGATGATCTCAAAGAGCACACATGGGACAAACATCTCCCAAAGCAGCTCTCTGGGCTGCCTTTTCCATTGTGGATGGGATAGGATTGAACATTGCAGCATTTCTGACACAGTGGATAAGATACAATCTTATTGAATGAAATGCAAGGGCCCTTGCAGGTGGCAGTTTGGCAATACTCTCCTTCATCTATATTAGAGTGGTCAGGAAATTGGTTTTGAGCATTGTCCATAACCACAGGAGCATGGGGAAGAGAAAATGGGAAGGAGGTGTGGGCAAAAGGCAGCTCTGGGCTGATCAGTGATGCTCCATGGGTTCTGTTCAACCCTTTCCTCTCTCCTCTCTGTCCAGAGCTCTGGGGATGTTTTAGATCTGGCAAGGCAGGCAGGGCCACAGAGAGCTGGACAGGCTTTGGATATTATTATCCTTTGATTGGCCTGAAAACTCTTATTTTAGAAGAGGATGGGTTTGCAGGCCTCATCAATTAACACCCAGGTCAGGTTTGTTCATCACGCTGAGCTTTCATGGGCTGACCTTGGCACATGTGGCTGAATTTCCAGTAATGGCCTTGTGTCTCCTCAAAAATCTGTCACCACTGATGATCACTGTGGTCACAGCTTCCTTTCAGCTGGGAAATGTGGCAGCTCTTTTTTTCCAAAATACTCCAGAATGACCCCATTTCTCCAAAGAAATGTCAGAGCATGAGAAGAGCCAAAGGGGAATGGGGAGAGCAGAGCTGTTCATCTTGTTCAGACCCAGACCCGGCCTACACGCACATTCCCATGGGTGGAATCAAATCCAGACTCTGGAAGGGATTTCTTTTTTAATGAGAGGTGAGGGAATATGTGGGCCCCAGAAAGCTGGACAAGTGATGGATGTTGTCACTTTTCAGATTTGTCTGTGCATCCTTCCTCACTGCTCTCCTGGGATTTGTTTTAAGAATTTTTTGTGTCTAATTTGTACTCAAGACTGGAGAGATCACTGGGCTGACAGAGATCAGTAAAAAAGTGTAATATGAGTGGAGTGGCCTCAAGAGCAATGGGAACGTGTTTCTTTTTTTACTTATGAACAAGCTTTGTTTCACCCCCTCCATGCAGAAAAGAACCCAGGAATGAGTGAGAGGTATTAAAGCACAAAAAAGAAATCAAGAATTTTCTGAAGGTGTGGGAGAAAGTGGAGGAAGAACTCACATGAGAAATGTCAGCACAGGAGCACCCTTTGGTAATGAGCTGTTTCACAAAACGTGGAAAATGGGAGAATTTCAGGCATCAGCTGTGTATCCTAATGGTGCATCAGCCACCTAAAAGACCCTGGAAAATGTTGTTAGAGGCAGGTAACAGAATAAACACAGCAGCATGAAGATATTTTTTATTTGAGGCAGAACCTGGAAAGTGCTGGAGGGTTGAAGGAAGGAGCCAGGCAGGGACTGCAGCATCCAGGGTGGGATTTTGCCAACAGACAGAGCAATTCCTCAGAGCCCTGGGAAGGGAATTTCCTGCCCTTCCAGTGAGAGAAAGCAGGGGGGGAGCTGCTGATGTGCTGAACCTGTGGGGCCATCCCAGCAAGGCAAAGGCTGATGGCTTCAAAAGAGCTAAGTACAAGGTATGGGGCTGAAAAAAAAATCAAAATAGGAACTGCAGGAAGCATCTTGATAATCCAGATTGAAATATTAATAATGGATAAAGTAAAAATATTCAGAGTAAATTCTTTGATTTGCTTTGGGTGGACATCCAAGAAGCTCCTCTTTGCCTCCCTGCACAAGTGCCAGTGGGACAAAGCCAAAAGATTGGATTGTCATGAGTGAAAAGCAGAGAATTTAAATTTTTTTTAAATTTATTTTTTGAATTAAGCTCTTTCAAAGCTGCTAGTTGTACCTGTCTTTAAATCCTGTGTGCACCATCTAAGGATGTCACTGACTTTTTCATGGCAGTTGAGGAAATCCTGCCATTCCCATCACCTGGGGTGCAGAGAGAGACAGAGAAACATGCAAAGAATTACGTGTACAGCTGTCAGGCTCTGAAGTGCATCTGCGAGTGCCACGAGGTACTCAACTACCTCTAAAAAAATGAGAGCATTTAATTCCCCCAGAAGTCAGTGGAGATCAAGAACATGCATTTGGGTTCCTGTATAACAGAGCATCCTCTTCATCTACGTTGTATTTGACTGCTGAAAGGATGGGAGTATTCCTCTTACAGTGATTAGAATTAGAAACAGGTTTGTTAAAGGAAAACAAAACAAAGTACAACCCTTTGTGTTAAATCTCACACAAATCATACCCCTGGGTTTCTTCCAGATTTTTGTTATTGTTAAAATAAATAATATTTGGGTTTATCCTCACACTTTGTCCATTCTATTGAACCAAGGTGCTATTTCTGAGTCGAAAGCACACACACAAAAAAAATGCAAATCCCACATTTCAAAGGTACTTTCCACTTGGAATGGGATCTATTTTTGTCCCTGTGACTGTCTTGCACAGCTCTAATTGTCATGCCCTGCTCTGAAATCCACAGTGCACGCCTCTTGCCGGAGCATTTTTGGATTATTGCTCATTGTGATCAGCCTTTTGTGTTCCTCTTGATATGGGCCAAATTTTGACATGAGGTGCTGAGTCACACACAGTGTGGATCTTATTAATGTCTCAAAGAAACCTTCCTTTCTTCTATTCCCCTGTACCTGGGCCAGCACCTGGCAGAGTCTTTCCCATTTCCCAGACAGACAAGGGAAAGAAAACCACCTGAAACACATCAAAGAGCTGAGCAGCTCAAAACAATTCATTTAATTATTATAATGAAATGTCTTGGGGAGTGCCTGCTTGGCATTGTAGTTTCTGTGCTCGTTTGTTTTGTGACAAAACTGAGCAAAGGAAAAAAGAGAAAAAAGGAAAGGGAAGGAAAGGGAAGGAAAGGAAAGGAAAGGGAAGGAAAGGAAAGGGAAGGAAAGGGAAGGAAAGGAAAGGAAAGGAAAGGAAAGGAAAGGAAAGGAAAGGAAAGGAAAGGAAAGGAAAGGAAAGGAAAGGAAAGGAAAGGAAAGGAAAGGAAAGGAAAGGAAAGGAAAGGAAAGGAAAGGAAAGGAAAGGAAAGGAAAGGAAAGGAAAGGAAAGGAAAGGAAAGGAAAGGAAAGGTCTTGAAACTGAGGTCTCTGGGCTTGGCGGTGAAATATTTAATTTTTGCCCACCAAAAATACAGTCATATCTGAGTGGGAATGCAATTTTAAAAAATTACCAGGAGATGAATAATTTTATGAAGTCAAAATAGATATTATAAATCCTTTTAGGGAGTGATAGAGAGGGAAAAGGGCACTTGATGTAATGGGGTGGAAAACCCAAATAATCCCATCTCTGCTGTAGGATTCTCTTTACTGGAATGCTTTCCCTACTTCCCACACTCAGCACAGCCCTTGCTCTGGCACTGCTGCAGCTTCTAAGGCTGGGCAGAAAAGTTTCACACCTGTAAATGGACTTTTTTTGTCTCCTGCAGCTGAGTTGATTTTGGGGACCAATTTTTATTTGCTTCCCTTTCCATTTCTTTACATATGTCAGCAACATGTGCTTTTTTTTTTCAAAAAAAGGAAGTTTTTTTAACCAGGTAACACAGAAAAAAAGACAGAATATTGGAGATGGAATCTTCAGCAGTCTCCACACCAGCATCCTCCACGTGAATTGTCTTCCTTTTCTTTGAATGGCCTCTGTGAATGCAAATCCCAAATTTCAAAGGCCTGAATTCTGGGATGCTGAATGCAAAATGTCTGATATCAGTGTTGCTGCTTTTGTTCCAGCTCCTCATCAGGAGAATTTCCCTGCCTTCCCTGCACAAGTGCCCTGGGACAGGTGAAGCTGGCAGGGGCTCCAGTCCTGCTCTTTAATCCACAGCCAGGCTGTCCCCTGAATTCCTGCAGAACAGGCTCCAGCAGATCTGTGCTTGCTTCTGGTGCTGAGCAGCTGTTTCACAAACTGTTGGGTTTATTGGAGTTTTGTGACCATAATCACTTGGCTCTCTCGGTGCTGTCACCTGCAGATGAAAATGAAAAGCCTTGAAAATCAGGTGACAGCAAATCCAGCATGCCCAGGGATGTGTGTGAGCACAGAGCAGGCTGCTGGCAGGAAGTTGTTACACACCCCAGAAATGGAGGGCTTGACACTGGAGACTGTGTCTGGGAGAGAAGTGAAGAAACACAGCCAAATGTTCTTTTTTTTTCTGTGATGGAGACCAAATCCCTTGGAAAGCAGGAATGTAATTGTTCAGTGGCCAGGGCTCCTGGAACATTGTGTCTGTCAGAGCTGCATGCATCACACAAAGGTCTTGGAACCACAGAATCATGGAAATGCTTGGAAGGGATGTTTAAAGGTCATCCAGTCATAGACACCTTCCACTGTCCCAGGCTGCTCCAAGCCCTGTCCAGCCTGGCCTTGGACACTTCCAGGGATCCAGGGGCACCACAGCTGCTCTGGGCACCCTGTGCCAGGGCCTCACCTCCTTCATTTGTAAAAATTTTCTTTGCAGGAATTTGTCTGCAGTTCTCAGCCTGATCATGCAGGAGGTTTGTGGAAGAAGGAGGATATTGTGGATAGAAGTTATTGTTACTGTTACTGTGGATACTACTGGTGCTGTTATTGTGGATAGAAGAAATCAGATTTACAGGGAAAACCCTTACAGCTGTGGTAAGGGGCAAATTTATGAAAATATTCCCAGCTGCAGTCACAGCAGCCCTTTGGATGGTTCCTGGTATGATCAGAGATGCCAGCACTTGGTGCTATCAGAGATCCCATGGTATGTTCCTCCTAGGAATGTTGTCTAATGATGATTTGCTGCCTGCTACCTCTGAAGACAATTCCTGCCATCTCTCCCCAGATCCATGTTTCCTTCATGTGCGGCTGCAGCAGATTGTGCAGACAGTGTAGACCTTGGGCTTGACACAGGTGTCACACTTTTTATGTAATTTTTATTCATGTCATTTATGCCTTTTCATTTTGTGCCTGTAGCAGAGCTGCTCTTGGTTCCCATCACAGGGGAGGAGAAGAAGGGGCAGTCACAGGAGAGCTGTCCAGGGGCACACAGGCTGGGGTCAATCCCATATTTCCATCCAGCTCACAGATTCTCGTCTGTGTCTTTGGCTGCATCAATGACTGGAATGAAGTTAATCTTGATTTACCCAGGAGACGGAAGGGGTAGCATTGAGCACAAGAAGTTGAATCCTAGAATAGCAAAAGGCCGCTGGAAAGGGAAAGAGAGTGCAAGGTGGAAAAGCTAACACATTGGCCTCTGTGATTCTGTCTTTGCAGGTCCCTCAGGCAACATAACCATAAACAGTCTCTTCAGAAGATGCGAATACTGTGCTCCTTTCTGACAGTTTTTCCCCCCAATGTCCTCCTGCCTTTACAAGTATCTGAAGAAAAGAAATATTTAATGACAGGGTTTGATATTTTAATGTAAAAAACACCACAAATCTCTCTGTGAAGGGGCAGCAATAGAATTACAAAGGAATGTGTTGCAGCAAGTGAGAAGTTGGTTGGAAAGGGGAGGGAAGTGGAAAGAGGCAAAGCTGCAGAACTCATGGAGTATCTTCAGGTGGAAACCACCAGTGACTCATCTCAGGAGCCCTTTCCAGAGCTTGCTGGGGAGGAAAATCAGGTCGGTTTGGTGCTTTACCCCTCTTTGGTGCTCACCTTTCTGTGGGAGCAGAGCAGAGTTCCCTCCTCCATGTTTTGGCTGGGAGGTCTTCTTCTGACAGGATCCCTTTCCTTAAAGAAATTCCTGCTGATGTCCAACCCAAACCTCCCCAGTACAGCTTGAGGCTGTTCCCTATTGTCCTTTTTCTTGTTCCCTGGGAGCAGAGCCCGATCCCCCTGGCTGTCCCCTCCTATCAAGGAGTTGTGCAGAGCCACAAGGTCCCCCCTGAGCCTCCTTTTCTCCAGGCTGAGCCCCTTCCCCAGCTCCCTCAGCCTCTCCTGGGGCTCCATTCCCTTCCCCAGACATGCTCCAGCCTCTCCATGTCATTCTTACAGAGAGGGGCCCAGAACTGGACACAGCACCCAAGGGTGGCCCCACCAGTGCCCAGCACAGGGGCAGAAGGTGTGATGTGAAGTCCTCAATGTGTCACTGTCATGTGAAGGCCACGTTCTCACTCACCCTGATCTACATTTGAGGTTGTTCTCTTGCCCAGGTGAAGGAGTTGTGCCCTGCACCCAGTGTGTGGTGGCACCCACAGGAAGGGAACACAGAAAAAAATCCCATCCTTGAACCCCTGTGAAGCTCGTGCCATCCTGTGTGTCCTCACACACACAGAGTGCCACAAATGGCACACAGGGCTGGTGCTGGGCCCAGGCTGCCCCACTGGACAGCATCCATCATTCAGTCAGGGATGCAGCACATGGTGCCAGCCTGGTGCTTCTGAGACAGGGCTGGAGCCCAGGAAATGTGGCACTGAGTGCACAGACAACCTGGGACTGAAACCCTGGCCTGGTAGCTGCAGTGAGCAGTTTATACTGCTCTCCCTCCCTCCCTCCCCTGTGAGATCTCAGCAGCAGTCTCCAGCCAACATAATTCTTTGTGAGTTACTTTCGTTAGCAAAACCTTTCACCCTATGAAGATGTTCTACTTAATTAGTAAAAGTTCAATTTTTTTGTCACCGACAGAGCTCCATACATCAACATGTCTGGAGAGTCATTAGCTGGAAAATTAATCAGGGTGGGTAACAGCTGAATAGAGTCAGAGCCCTTTATGTTCCTTCCCACATCTCTGCCTCCAACTTGAGAAGTTTTTCAAGAAGGGGTATCCCAAAACCATCTCCAAATATCCAAGAGACCCAATGCTAAGGAGCAGTGGAGTCAAGGGTGTCCCTGAGCCTGAAGGAAAGGATGAGAAATCAGAATCCACTGTGATCCACCTTGGTCAGAGCAGTGAGGAACTCCAGCTGAGGACTCTGAAATGATGAAGCAAGGCTGAGGTTTTCCTCCCTCCTGCCTCTGGGAACTCACCAAACCAAGGTGCTTTTCTCCCATGCATCGCCCTGTATATCCACTGTGCAGGATTGCTGCCAGCAGAGTTTGCCACAACCCATCGTGGCTCAGCCTTGGCTTCCTTCCCCATTGTGCATTTATTTTTGCTTAGGAAAACCCCGCTTGAGGTGTCTGCTGCAATTCCCTACAATATCATCTTTTTCCTGGTGGGCTGACAGCCACAAGGAGTCCAAATAACCAATGGCTCAGCACAGATTTGTATGTCAGCTTCTTCTTGGTTTTTTTTTTTAATCCTTTTACCAGTTTATTCCCTGGCTATGGGGCCTGGGCTTTTCTTCTGGCAGCTGGAGCCCATCCATAACTGCCTGAAGGTGGGGAATATTGCATCAAGTTGTGCTGAGGCTGTTGGATGCTTTGCAGGAATCTTGGGATGGCTGCATTGGTCTAAGAGAACCTAAGAGCAATAAAATCTGGTGTTGTTCCTATCCCCTGAACACAGAACACTGTTCATGTGCCAGTCTCACATCACTTTTTCCTGCTCTGACACTTCTTAAAATTAACAGGGAAGTTTTGGTGAAAAAAACTGATATCCTTTATTTACTTCTTCTTCTTCTTCTTCTTCTTCTTATTATTATTATTATTATTATTATTATTAGCAGGAGCATAGTAGCTGTCTTTACAGTTTGCTTGGTAGAAAAAAGAAACAATTTTGGACAATGCAACTGACTACAATTTTGCTTAAAATTTTGCATAACTGATGGCCAGACCTCATTAAAATTGAACTACATTTAATTCTCCTAGAGAACAAGACCAGACAGCAGGGGAGGAAGGAAATATTTTGCCCACACAAAAATGTATCTTCCCACTTTGCAATTTCCCTCTTCAGAAAGTGTCAAAAAGTCTGGATGACCTCCTGGACTTTGCTCTGCCTCCAGGACTTGCCAGTCCTTTGTTGCCTCTGCTGATGCTCATAACAGAACTGTGGCGTTCTGGAACCTTCTCTGACTAACAAGAGGCTCAGGGCCCCCAGCTCTGTCCTCACACTCCTGTCGAGTGTGGTTAACTGAGTGTCTGCCCAAATGGAAAGTGATTTTCCTGCCACATCCCTGCTGGGGACGAGTCACACCCAGACAGAATCACTAGCACCAAGGCCTTGTCCCCAAGAATGAGGCATGAGGCACGTGTGCCTTGGCACAAAATTCTGTCCTTGGCGTCTGATTGATTTATAAAGCTTGTTTTCAGTGTGTTTGTGAAGGGATAAAGGAGAAAAGAACACAGCCTCATGCCTCAAAACTCTTTGATCCCTTGATGTGGAGCATCCTTTAGGAGCAGTGTCTCTGCAAAGACACTTGTGCTTTCCTGGGCAAAACGAGGGGGGTAAAACAAATTCACCCAAACCAATAGAGATTATTCATTTCCCTGCCTCCCTATTCACTCCTTCTGAAAGCAGAAGGGGAGCAGAATTTCTCTTTGGCTCAGTTGAAAATTTTTGTTTTCCACTAAGCATAAAGTTCTTTTCATCCTTGGGAATCCTTAAGCTCAAGACAAATACAATTTGGATAACAGAAAAACCCTGTTTTCTTTTGAAGAGGCTCTTCATTTCTAAAACGCCAAAATGGGATATTATCTGTCTTATTTGCTCTTGTTTCCACATTAGCTTTTTGAGGGAGTCAAAACAAATCTGTGAAAATCTTCCTGCACCCTGAAATTACTTTTACAGCAAACAAAAAAATTGACCTCTAACATTATACCCAGCTATAGTTACAAAGATTCGTTTCAGGCTTTTCCTAAGCACATTTCCCTCTTCAGCTTTTATTAGCAAGGACAGAAAAGTTCAAGTTTCCAGATGATGTGAACTTCCAGGCCACACATGGTCTATGATGTGGGAGAGCTGTTGGAATGCTGGCAATCTCACATATTCAGGCAGAAAATTCCCCAATCCCCATCAAGATCCCATCTTTAAAGCACTTAACCATGGACCATTAGCACTTTAAATGTGGTGCAGATCATCAGGGCTGATTTAGACAGAAGAATGAAATGGTATTGATTCAGGATTATGGCCAGGTAAAGACACCATCATGCTGTTTGTTTTGTGCTTGATGTTCATTAAATGAACTAATTTATGGATAGGGTAGAGTGATCTATAGAAAAGAGGCCTGGAATGGAAAGCAGTGCCCTGGAACTGCATGAACTGGAGATTGGATTAGGATTCAGAGGAAGAAAAGAAAAGGAAATAGAGGTACTCTATGTACATGGGCCTGAATTCTGCTGTAGTGAGGAAAAGATGGATTCTCATGAGCATAAATACAAAACCTCAAGCAGCCAGTCTACCATTGGATGGACCAGGAGAGGGTTCAGGTACAGAGCTGTAAATTGCTTCCCCCTGCACCCATAAATTAGCCCCAAATATCCCCATTGCTCCCATTTCTCTTCTCTAAAACACCAACTACAACAGCTTTTCCCCAAAGGTGCCCTGTTGCCATTTTTTGGGGGGTAGTCACTAATTTTCTCCCCTCCCTTGTGAACCCAAATTTCACACTTGGTTTGGTATTTCCTTGGGGAGCTGATGAGAACGTTTTTTTTAAAATCACTACATCTCAGTGGAAAAAAAGTGAGTTTTGCAGAAAAGTATTCACAAGATACAGTAAACTGATTTCCAGATTTCCCTTCTCCCACCCTCTGACAGTCAGCATCACTCCTGGGCGGGGGAATCTGCAGTGTTGCTGTGAGCAGATCTTGACAGCCTAAGAGACCGTGGTCCCTGAGGGCTTAAAAAGCAGCCTGTGCCTCAGGAGACACATTTCCAGCCCCCCTTGTGATGGCAGCCTCTGCTGATCCTGGCTTTCCTTTTCCCATCTCACCTGAGTAACCATTTTAGGACAGGGATCTCATGTCACAGGGCCACAGTGCTAAGGACAAAGCAGCCTTGATCCCATCAGAGGTACGAAGTGCTGGGATAACACCTGTGAGGAAAGCAAAGGCTCTCCATCCCCCTTCCTCTTGTCTGAAGCTGAGAGAGGAGTGAGCTGGTGTCCTCAAGAGGCCTGGAAAACAAATCACTTTTGTGTTTGTTAAGTGCTGAACTTCACACAGTACAAGACAGGCAGGCAACCTGCTCAGCTAATTAAGACACAGGATAGGAAGCAAGATGGGTGAAACTTCCACAGGAAGGCTGGAATAACTCACTAGTTATTAAACTCTGTTAAGCCAGAGAAATGCCAGCCAAGTCCCCTTTTCCTCCATCTCACAGCCCAGCATCATGCAGATATCACAGAGAGGGGAATCAGGTTTTCCCAAGTGTTTTACATCTTCACTGCAGCATCTGCCCCAGGCAGAGAGCACCCAGGCAATTTGATCCAATTTGTTAGCAAGAGATATCAGACTTCTCCTTCTCCCAAGTTCCAGGATGAAAAACCTCTGAGTGCAATTCTGGAGCAAAAATGGCTCCAAGGCACCCAGGTTAGATGAATGCACTTTAAAAGCATCTGTTAACTCTGTACTTCTTTTCAGCCATAAAAATTACTTCATATGCTATCTGCAATCCCCATTTATAGGAGTTCAGTACTTTGGTGGATGGATGGAAGGGAGGCAGCCTGGAGCATGCAGAGGGGGAGGTACTGCAGAGCACTGTGCACAGCACATTTTGTAGCAATCACTTGATTTCTTCTCAGCCTCTTCCCCACAGGGTGATGGCTGTGCAGGAGCCTGTGGTTCCCAAAGCATCACTCATCCCCTGCTTATTCACAAAACACAGCCTGGAAGGATCTGCTTCTGCTGCACCGGCCACAGAAGGCTTTGCAAACTCATGTTTGCCTGGTGGGCTCCCAACCATCTTTAGTTTTCCAGCTGGCTCTGCCTGTTTTGTGGTGGGAGGGCTCCCAGGGAGCAGGGGAGCCCAGCTGGGCAGCAACTTTCCATTTGAGAGGCACAAAGAGGCATGGAGGGGAGCAGGATGTTGCTGGTGATGTGGAGCTGTAACTCTTGAGGGATGAATGTGGCACACACAGCCCATGGGGAGATGTGAAGAATCAAATCTATGACCCCAGGGTGATCTGCTGCCCCAGCTCTCCCAGGACTCCTGTCCTCCCACACAAATATTTCACTGCCTCTCACCCATCAAGCCTCAGTGGGCACTCACCCCTTCCTGCTACAAATACCTTCAATTGTCCTTGATTCCTCATTCCCCACCCCACCAAAAACCTTCAAAAGGCTCAACTCCTCTTTTCTCTTTACTGCTGTCACTCCTTTTTCCATTCCTCCTCATCATGCAAAACCAGAAGTGAATAAATGAACCCAAACTTAGTTTTACATGCACATGTGAGCAGCACAAAGAGCCATGAACACAACCAGCAAAACCCACTAATTCCAGCAGTCTGTCCCAGGGCCCTTCATGGCATCTGATGTTGTAACAGCCACTGCCCAACAGTGCTCTGGAATGGGGCTGTTTCTCCATCTCTCCCTCCCTCCATCCTCTCCCTCCCTCCATCCTCCTCTAAACTCTGGCCACCCTCCTTCCATGGCTCTCCCTGGCATCCCAGGGCTGTTTCTCTCTTCCTGCCTCTCCCTGGGCTCCCCCTGCACCTCAGCTGCCCAGGATGCTGGGGATGGAAGGGGCGCCTCTGCCCAGCTGGTGGCTGGAGAGAGTGGTGGGGGCTGAGCTGTTGCCATTGGAGCTGGCAGCAGATGCTGCCTGATGGAGGCTGCACTGCCTAATTCAGGCTTTTGTGGTTTGAGACAGAATCCAAATTATTTCCAATTAGGAGATTGCAGTGACAGCTGCTCTGAACAGGGCCTTCTCTCACAGCTGAGAACCTGCTCCACATTCAGCTGAGGTTGGATACCTGTGTTTCCAGCACGGGGAGCTTTATTACAACATCTTTTTCTTCCACCTCTTGTTAAGCCATTCCTCTCTCCCACACAACACCACTTCTCATGAGGAATTTGGCGGCTGAAATGTCCTTATCTCTCCCTCACCAAAATCCATCCATTTCCTCCTCTCTATATGCAGAATTTAATTTTCCTGTTGTGCTGTCCAGCTCCCCCTCTCCCCAGTTCTCCCATTACTTCTGCCTTCCCTGAGATGTATGGGCCCTGTCAGGCAGTTTGGGCCTGACCCAGGCAGCCAAAATCAGAAGAAAACCTGGTTTTATTTTGCCTGGGGAGAATTCATCACAGAAAGTGTCTCATTTAGGGAAATTAAGGATGAAGGAAAGGGAGAGCTGGAAATTTATTCTGGTTTGGTGTTAAAAATATATCTATATACTGCTGTGTTAAAGGCTGGTATTTTCTTCCCATTTTTCTTTCACTCATGTCTGACCATATCACGCAGTCCAGAGGCAGAATTCAGGAGAAAGGGGCCCCTTGCTGGCTGGAAAATTCTGCCTCTGGTAGAGAATGAAAAGGATCAGGCGCTGTTGAACTAGAGGACACCTCTCTCCCCATTCTGTGCCATAACTACTCATCAGAGGCAAATCTAATCCTAAAAATACAAACTAGACAAATTCTCTGGAAGGAGGAAGGGGAATAAGCGGGTGCTGGCTTTAGTTATGATTCAGTTAAATCCTTATTTGTTTGGAGACTGAGCCTCTTGAATCACAGCAGGGCTGAGCAAACCCAGAGTGAGCCTTCAATGGTGCAGAGTCCTGGGGAGTCTGCTCCAGAACTGCTCCTCAAACATTGGGACATAGGTTTTCCTGCTCTTTCTTTTCTATCTCCCAGTCCCAGATGCAGTGAAAGATTTGTGGTTTCCTCAGGGAGAACTCCAGGTTTTCTCTCTTATGGGGAAGGTGTTGGATTACAATTTTCCGACATTCAGGTGGTTTAGAGTCTTTTGCCCTCCTGGATGCTTCGAGGCAGATGCAAGAAAGAGACAGAGGCTTCAAGCTTCTGTATTTTCAAGGTTTATCATGTTGTTTAATATTTCTCTTATCTCATAGTTCGCTCTGTCCTCAGCAAGGACTGTTCTGAACAGCGACCATCAGGGAACTCCCCCTCCCCTCAAAGCTCATTGTCTTATATACAGATTATTACAAACATATTATGTACAATTTCCTACCAATGTCCACTATCCACATGAAACAGACCATCTCCACTTGGCCCAATCTCCCCAAGCCACATTGTGCTAACATCACAGCAGAAAATGGAGGTGAAGAAGAAGAAGAAAACACTTAGGGACTGCCCCAAAATCTCCATCTTGTCTCCATCTGCTTCTATTATGAAAAACCTAAAACTACATATTTCTTACTCTGTGATAAACTAAACTACTCTGTTTCACACTCTTGAGATTTGTAATTCATCTCTGCTTTGTGCCATGCTCTGTGACCCCCATGGACAGAGGAAAACCCCCCCTGTTCACCCCCCTGGACGGGCCCAGGGTATCACAAGTGCTCTTGGACAGAACTCAAATTTTCCTTGCTCAGTTCCCAGGCTGTTTGGCCATAATTTCCTGAGCTCCCAGGGCAGCCAAAGAGATGCCCTGGGTTCCAACAGGAAGGCATCACTTGGCTGCCCTACACTCATCCCACATTTGTATTGTGGGCACCTGGGAGCTTCAGAGCAGATTTTGGGGGAGCTGCAGGGCAGGATTGAAATCAGAATTTCTTTCTATGCTACAGAAACTCCACATCTGGAGGGAACCAAGGATCTCTGTCAGGAAACTCTTGGCCTCAGGGGGCACCCCTCATGTTGAGAAGATGACACCAAGGGGAGGCCAGGCCCTACCTTGGCACAGGTGGTGCAAACAGCAGTGCTGGGCTGGGAACAAACCCCTGCTGGTGTCAAATCCACTGGTATCTACAAGAATTTTGACAGCACCTTTGGCATGTGGTGTTTGCCTTGACCCCTTAATGGCTGTGCTCTTAATAGAGCTTTTCATTTTCCCTGGGATCCAAGAGGGAAGATTTTAGTCCAGGAGATTTTTCAGTGGTATTGGGATGAGTGTTGTCTATTAATTCATGTGGAGCTCTTAGGTGCTCCAGAAGATAAGTGCCTTGTAAATACAAATAAATAGATCAGATTAGACCTTGACAGTGGTTCATGCAAAAGGCATTTTTATGTGCAAAAAATAATAACATTGTAGAGAAATAGCTGTTATTTGAAACCTTGGGCTAGAGCTTCCATAATTGATATTGTTGGAGGAAAGATGAAGCTAATGGAGAAGAGCTGCTGTGATTGCCCTTTTGTCATTGACTAATTCTTCCAGCAACCAAAGTGACATTACCCAGCTCCCATTTAGACCTCCAAGCAAGTGGTCACATTTTTCAAGAGAGCACAGCTCAATGAGCACTGAATCCTTTCACAGCTCTCCTTGCCAGTGCTGTAATTGCAGGGATGAGGGAAGGGCAGTGATTTTGAAAATCTGCCCTGTACTTTACATCCTGATTTTGAAATCTCAACCATAGTGTGGCTCAGAGAGAGGCATGAAAAATGTCACTGCCCAGGAATCTGAACTTATCCATGGCCCTGATGGAAATCTCACCCTCAGCAATTTCAAAGGCAGTGCAAGGAGAAGATTTTGGGTTCCTGTGATTATCAGCTCAGCTAGGGTTGGCCAAAATTTGAGTTTAACCCATCCAAGCCCAAGCTCCCAGCACATGGGATGTTCCTCCAGTGGGGTAGGTTCACACCTCTCTAAGCTATAAATGAAGGCAGACCCTGGATTGCAATTTATCCATGCAAAAATGAAAAACAGAAAGGCAGAAATAAACACCTGAGTGATCCTGGGAATCCTGAAACAAACAGCAATTTTTTGCCTCCAACAAGTTACAATGAAGTGCCTGCATTGCTCCCTCAGCCCCATCAGATTAGGTACAAAACACAAGTGCTTAAAAGCCAGGGATAAATAATTAACAGCATCATACATTTTTTATTCCCTACCAAAAGCATATAAAGGGTGAAATCCTGACCCATCCAAAGGCAACATCAAAGTTCTTCTTCACTTTAGATGAACTTACGTTTCACCTAAATTGTTTTTCAAACACAGTGAAACGTGTCATAAGATTCCTCCACAATCTTAATTCTGACCCAAGAATGATAATTTTCTATCATCACTTCTTGAATTTAAACAGAAAACAAACCCTTTTTAAAAAATGTGAAGCACACCTCCTACCAAATGAATGTTGATTTGAAGACAAACAATATTATGGAAATCTTTTTTTTTTTTTTTTTTAGTATAAAAAGGGCACATCTTCACTTACTGCAAATTCAGTATCACTTAACAGTAATGGTACTTAGAAATACTTCAACTAACTAACGGTATTTGCCACCTAAGAATATTCTTTAAAAGAAAATGTTTGTACACCTTAATCAATGAAATAAAAACGCCATATAAAAGAGGAAAAAAGAAAAAAGAAAACAATTCACAGGTTAAGCATGAGGTTGTTTTGTCAAAATAAAAAGTACACTTCTTTGTACTCTGCTTAAAAACATATATTTATTATGTGGGTAGCATAGGGTTTCAGGAGCCCTTAATCATTCATTCCCCTGTTTTTAAGTGTGAGGGCTTTGCAAATGATGTGATAAGTAAATACATTGTTGTCACTTAGCAACCTTAACTTGCCTCTGAAATGAGTTGTTTGTTTCTATAATAAATGAGACACTCGGATACCATGGAGATGAGCAGAGACCTTGTCTGCTTTGCCAGAGCCCATCCTGGAAAATGGGATATTGCTTGGAGGGGTGAGGTCCTCACACAGAGGAGCAGCTCTTCATTCCTGTCCACAGCACAGAAACGTGGGCACTGCCTGTGATTGTGCTGCTCTGAGGACAAAACTCATTCTCCTTTCATGCAGAAAACCTGCAATTTTGGCCTTAGCCATGGTCAATTCTGCAGTGTCCAGGACATGGTGGGTTTGCAGGCAGCTCTCAAATGCTTTTGTTGTTATCATCAGTGAGAAACTTTACTCTTCACTCTAAGCTCCACACTTGGAAAACAGCATCTTTTCATCTCCAGGCAGCTCTGCTAGAACCACCCTGGGCCTCTTCTTGGTCCCTAATTGCTCCTTTCTGCTCCTCTTCTGCTCTAACTCAGCTCTAGGGCCAGTTTAAGCAGCTGGAGGAAGATTGCTGCCTCTGGGAAGCCCCTGATAAAGAACCTCCACTATGGCTCCTGCAGATGGGAACTGATGTCACACCTTGAGGGCTCTGTCTGGGGGAAAAGGAGAAAAGACAAATAGCATGGCTGAGAAAGAATTCCCTCCCTCAAATCTGAGCTTCTGGTATCTGGGAGTAAATCGAAGCACAAGGTTAATAGCAAATGTCAAAACAGATTTTAGACAACTTTGTTTTCTTCTAAAACTGTATTTAATTGTGCATGACTCCAGTTAATCCCTGGACACTGTTCATCTGCTAAAACTCACCTGATTTTTCCAAATCTTCTCCTCCCTCACTACTTTCCCGTATTTCCTGACTTTCACACAATCTGCTTGCATGGCTGTTACAGCTCCTCAAGTTCAAATTAATCTTTTAAAAGAAGGATGAACCACACAAACTTTCTTTTGGTTTTAGAAATCACATCCATATTCATAACCCACTAATCATGTTTGATAAATCAGAATTCATTGTGAAACACTCTAACCCTTCATGTTGCTTCACTTTTTAATCTCGCAGGGAAAGCAATCATCGCTAGCAGGGGGCTGGGCTGGGCTGTCTCAGGTGTCTGCTTGAGTCAGCTCCCTTGTTTGTACAATGCAGCCCCTGCTCCTGGATCTAAAGTATCATCTAAAAACGTAATTAAGTCTTCAGCACTTGAGGAGAAAGAGGAATCTTCACAGTGTGGATCAAACAGCATCTTCTCAGTGATGCTGGCCCGAGCCTGCAGCTCAGAGCTTTCTCCTCATTCCAGTGGAATAAACGCACTGGAACCTTGAGATGCTTTGCTGCCAGGTCAGCCACGGGAAGAATTGCACCTGCAGTCAGAGAATAAACAGAGAGATGTTTGTAGGGGTCAGCAGGGTCTGTCATTATGCAGTTTAACTGGTTTAACCAGGTGCAGTGTATGGATAAGGGAGAGGAGGTGGCATTTCTGCCCCTCACATCATTTGGACAGGAATGTGCATGTCTGTGTGCTCTCTAACTGTTTGCAAAACAGGATTTTTTTTTTTTTTTTTTTTTTTTTTTGGCAACACCTAGATAAGTGCAAGATTAGCTACATCACCTTGTTTTTCTACCGCCATCAGTCCATTAATCCTGATCTTTTCTTTAGAGGAGGAGTCTTCATGTGAGTCCAGCTCCTCTGATCTATTCCGTCTGCTTTTTCCTGCCGCCAGCTCCAGGGTGATCCCTTCTTCCCCACGGGCTGAGAAAGGAGACAAGCAGCCCTCAGTGGGGGAAGGACAGTGACAAAGTGAAGTACCCTGGGCCACAAACCTCCTCCTGGGGATGATGTCAAGGTTCTGGCTCTGCTCCATACACTGGAGCCGCTCTGCTTTCCCACAGTACCAAGTTTTGGGCTCCCCTGCTTTCCCAAAGAAATATAGCTTTTATTTGCTGAAGCAGATTCTAAGCCTGCCACACTTAATAATTCAGTGGTGAACTTTGGAGCTGTGTGCAGGTTGAAAAATAACTTGCTTTGGTAAGTATAAAATCTCCATTTCTGCTGCCTTTGCTTCTCCTTCCCTCCTCCTCTCGCCCGTGGCCCCAGCAGCCCCTGGAATCCAAACACTCTCTGTTATTATATTTTGGAGCAAAAAGGAAAGGCAGGAGGGGGAGAAGAAATTCATTTCCTCTCTGTGGGATGTTTATTGTTTTTCCTGCTCTCAGCCATCCAAGGTCTCTGTCATTTTACGTGATATTTTATAATGGGAACAGTTCTTGTGGGTACCAATGAGTTCATCTGCAGAGAACGTGAAGCCTGGAGATTTAAATTTATACCTCCCTGCCACGGCTGTAATTGGGACTCTCAGGAGAGGAAACCCTGACAAGTGACACAAATAACCCCTGCCAGACCCCTCTCAAGTCCTGTAGCAGCAGGAACCCCAGGAGGACTTCCATGATCAAATTACCCTTAAACAAATGCTCCAGTCTCCAGTAACTAAGGATGTCACTGCTGAAGGTCAACAAGGTGTGTGTGTGTGTAACTTGATTATTTGGTTTAGTTTCCATTGCCTGCTCCCAGTCAAAGACCAGGAGCTGCAACACTGGCAAAACATAACTAGAAGAAGCTGCAAAACTAATTAAAACTCGTTACTCCAATTGTCTAGGAATACATTTATTTAGGCCTTCCCTACCCCTCTAGCTATGCAGACATAATTACACCAGCACTGTTTCCCTGAATATAAATGAATAAAATAAAGCACACACGTTTTCTCTCCTGTGAACTAAAATTTGGCAATGTCTGTGATATTCATTTGGGGAGCTGATAAAAACATTTTGAAGATGTCAGCATCTTGGTGGAAAAGAGGAGGTTAAGAAAGATTGATAGGCAGATAGATGTGGGTATGCAGATATATCCATAGATATAGATGTATAAAAATGATTTACAGTTTGCTTCTTTTCTCCCACCCTTTTGCAGTAAGATTTTTAGGGAAACTACATATTGTAGAAATAGACATAATTTCCATGGAGGAGGAAAAATAATTAATACTGATGTGTCAGCTGCCAGGGCATGTATTTCAGGTGCTGCACTGCTTTAACTGTTGGTTAAAAGATGAAAAGTCCCTATAACTGAGCCATAAACTGTGGTGGTGCAAAAATTCTGTATTGACCTTGTTCAAAACACAAATAACTCCTTCTGATAAAAATAGTAAGAGAAAAATTCCAGCTGTAATGCAAAAATCATGGAATTAAATTCTCAGACTGGATTATGTACCAGTACCTTTAAACTTGAAGAATAAACGAGTTCATAATTATTGATTAAGTTATTATTAGATGTTAATTTATTCTGGATTTCCTCCCAGAATGTGCTGGATTCAAAACATAAACTTAGCACAGAGGGTTTTTTTGTAGGCCCAAGGCCTGGGAGAATCTGGAAGTTCCACAAAAGCTTGATGGCACTCAGGAACTTCAGGAAGATTTTCTTAGGAAAAATCAGCCATGGTGCCAGGGAGCTGCTTTGTTCCTTGCTCACTCTCTCTCTCAGTCAGTAACTGGGGCTCCTAATGTTAAAGATTAGATGATCTTTATCAGGGAGAGCCCTGTTGACAGCCCATCTCTGGGGTTTTGTTGCAGTAGGCACCATGTCCTGGCACTGGCTGTCGCTGTCACATTCCTGCCAGGCTCCTGTTGATGAGCTGGGCTCCTCCTCACTGCCAGAAGAGCAGCTTAAGCCACAGGCTGGCATTCCATGGCATTCTCAGGAACTGTAAATGTGCAGCTGAGGGCTCACCTCCCTGCAGCTGTTCTCCCGAAGAACAAAACCCAGTAATTTTTTCCTGGCTAACAAGCCTTGGAATTGGAGAAACATTTCCGGTTGTCATCCGTGGAGATAGTCCAGCCTCAGGAGGCTGTGGAACTTTGACAATGGTGAGAACACTCTCCCCTGGAAAAAAAGGAGCCCCAAAGCCTCAGGGCTGTGGCC
>VZSR01000692.1:4005511-4021345 GCA_013398615.1 Brachypodius melanocephalos
GAGATCCCCACCAGAAGGCTCTGTAGTGTTCCTCCACATGACCCAGACAGGATTGCTTTTCACAAAAAAGCTAAATCACTCCAGTGGCTTGGACATGCCTGTGCCACCAGGACATCCTTTTCAGGACACCTCTGAGGAAGGTTACAGCACGCCTGACGACCCTGCTCCTGCCACGACACTGATCCAGTCTATTCCAGTGCAAGGAGATGCCCAAGGACTCTTCTCAAGGCCCTGAGTTGTCCAAACTGCCCCAGTAGGTGTAGCCATCCTCTAATACCACTCACAGCCTGCCCAGCCCATCATCCTTCCTAACATGCCCAAGTTTTCCCAATGTCCCAGTTGCTCAGGGCTCCAGGCAGTTCTGTGCTGGTGGTGAAAATTAAAATCATAGAATCGAACTTTTGTGTGTTACCCTCAGCTCACAATCACCAGCAGATTATTTAATTGGATGGGAAAATGTTCTCTTTAATCTTTTAGAATTAGTCATTTCTTCCTCAGTCATCTCTCTGTATTTTTGGTTAGATAGACTGAAAATCTTAATATATCAGTGACATTTATAGCACATGTTAATATTATAAAACGTCAGAGCTCTATTTGCAGAAATGAATACCGATGTGATGGCAGTGTTTTATTATGTCAATGACTTTTATTATAAATATGACAAAACAGTCTACATTTTTTTCACAAATAAAAAATAAAACCACCTAACAATTTATCCCAAGGTTACTGCTATGCTACCTGGTTAATTTATTCAATAGCTGTGTTAAAAAAAAATACACCCTGCAATGGATTTTCACATTGTGTGGTCATTTGATGGATGTTACCATTGACCTGAAGGTTTGTTTAGGATTAGAGCATGACAACATGCACAGGAGCAGGCCTCACACAGCATCTTCCTGGGGACACAAAACCAGCAGGTGAAACCTACTTTTAAGGGGGTAATTAATCATTACCAGAGAGTGAAATGTGGCTGGATGTCACGGAATCTCTGCTGCTCTCTCCAGGACTGCTGGAATTGCCAGCCTCAATCCCACCTGCAGATGAGGCTCTTGAGGGGATTCCCTGCTCAAGGCTCCCCTGGCCCTCAGGTTTATTCCCAGAGATTCAGGAGCTCTGGATGAGCCCATTTTATGGGCTGTGATCCCATCTTACAAATTAATCTTTATTGCTACAGCTAGTATTTACTGTGGTGAGGAAGCTGAACTTGTCACAACTGGTAGTAGCACTTTCAGCCCCCCTAAAAAGGCATATTCACAAAAAAATAAGAGTTCGTTATGAGGAAAATTATATTTTATGCAGAAAGACTAGTAAATAAGGAGGGTTTCTATAAATTTCTGCTCTGTCTCTGTTTAAATTGCCTTACTTATCTTTGAAAATTGCAGGCCTGTAAGAATCATCTTTGAAAACAATAAAATATTAATGTATTTAAAAGACAGAATGTAAAAGCTTGATTTGATTCATACAAAGTAGCATGACTCCAAGGGCTGGGATTTTTCAGAATAACAAGGAATATCATGGAATTCCCTCCAAAGTTAGAAGCAGCACAATAATGAAGAGGCACATCCATGGTGTCTGAGCTGCACTATGAGGGATCTGTTCCCTGGGGAGAGGCACAGGGAGGATGGAGACTGCAGTGTTGAGATGCTGTTGCTATGGTTAGTGGTGTGCAAGGCTTCAGGATTTATATTTCTTTTAATTTAAACTTTTTTTTTGCCCCCTCTTCCCCCTCCTCTTCTGTCCCTGTGCAAAGGGAGACCCAAGATTCCAGTCCTTATAAGAAAGACATCTGTTTTGGTTGGTGGCTGGGAGGAGGTCAGGGAGAGGCTCTTGAAGATGCCTGTCATGCAGTAGCAGATAATAAATCCAGAGGGAAATTTAATTAGTGGGTGTTTTCAATGGCAGGCATCTCAGATGTCTGCTGAGACGCCCAGTCTGGTTTTCCAGAACTCTCTGGCACTGAGACCTGGCAAAGTCAGTGCTGAGAGGGGGTGGGCAGAGGGGTCTGTGGTGGGCAGTGAGTGACAAGCTGAGGGGCCAAAGTGACAGCCTGAGCAGCAGCACTGGACAGGGAAACTCCTTCAGCTGCTTCTTGAATGGAAAATACCCCAAACTGCCTCTGCTCAGCTCAGTAATAGGATGCTTTGTGGGAAGAGAAATTCCTGCTCGTGTCCAGCCCAGAGGGCTCCCCGAGGGGCAGATGTGGAGTGAGCATCCCTTGGGACAGTACCAGTGGAACAGGGTGGGCTGTGTCCTGGCTCTGCAGGGCCCTCTTGCCCCATTCCTGAAGCGCTGCCTGGCTCATTAGGCTGTGTCCTGTTCATGGGGGCTCCCTGAGGACTCCAGCCTAGGGAGCACAGCCAGACTTCTCCCTCCCACTAGTGACTGCAGACAGGACAGCAGCTCCAAAAGAAATTGCTGCAGCTTCACTTTTAAATGTTCCATTGGGCTCTTGAGAAGGTTCTCAAACAGGTTCTCTGGAGGCTGTAGTGATGAGCCCACTCCTTCACAGCACTGCCCAGCAGATCCCAGCAGCAAGAGAATGCAAAATTTCCTTTGGCTGCAAAGCAGGATGGGGTAACCAGCTCATTTCATTGTTTAATCTCTTCCATAAGGAGGGAGAGGGGCTATAACCCTTCATTCCCTGGATTGCGAGTGGCTATGGGTAAACTCAAAGTAAGGAAGTTGTGACAAGTTATTTATCCCTGGATGAAATGCCCTGATGAAGGAGCATAAATCATGGTTTATTCAGACTATTTCCAAATTAAACCTCCTGGAAAGCCTAGTGCCCTTCCATTTCTCCTGCTCTCACATAGGCTGCTTGCAGTGTGTCACAGACCTGAATTGCTCTCACTGCAGATGTTCATAGCGGTCTTTTATTGGCATTCAAAGTGGGGTCTATAAAAACACCCTAACGTACAGCAGCCCCTTGCACTGAGGAGTTTAAAGACACAAAAGAAATAAGGCTGGAAACAAGGTCTGCTGAGGCAAATGTAGACTTTTAAGTCCCCAAGTCTGCTGTCACTTGGGCTGCTGAGATCTGGTTACACATCTAGCTGCAGATGTGCTGCTGCTCTTGGAGCCCAGCTAAAACCAGAATTGATGCAGTGCAGTGGGAGAATGGGAGAGAATCTATAAATATTTTTTATGACTCTGTATCTATCAATGCATCTAGATGTCTGTATATACCTGCCCGGATATCTAACCGTGTTTCTCTGCAATCCTCCTCTGGACTCTTGCCTGGCTCCTGCCCTTGGCAGTGGTGAAATGCTGCCTGTCCTGGTGCTCACCAGGGAATTCCATTCCTCTCCTTGCTGGGGCTGGGATTTGTTTACATCTCCCTTCCAGGTGAGGTTTTACACTTCCCATTTCCCCTCATCTCACACTTCAGGAGTGGGCCACTGGGAGAGAGATGGTGTGAGGGGAGAAATTCCCTTATGTATGTGCTGGGATTTCAAAGCCCAGCACTGGAGAGCGGAGCTGAGCCTGAGGTCACCCAGGAGATGTCTTTAGTGAGCTCCAGAGTGAAAAGCGTGGCGTGATGGTGCATGTAATACCCGCAAACCAGTGGAGCCTGAAGCAGAGGAGTGTCTTCAAGCTGGTGTTACTCTGGAATATAGAAAAGACTGAGTCTGAATGGCTAAAGGGGCTAAAAGTGCTGAAAGGGGCAGCTCATGGAGGGAGGAGCATGCGCTGAAGGTGAAGGGCAGCCTGTGTGAGATGACAACACGGAAGAAACTATAAAATGACAGAAAATAGAATTATGGGATGAAATGAGCAATCAGAGGGAATCTCTGAAAGGCCTTAATGCAAAGGCAAAACTTCCAAATCTGTGATGTTGCTGATAAATATGAATAGGGCAGGGAAGGAGTGGGGCATCTCAGGAACTGAGAGGACTGGAACTGAGGATTTTGAAGGATAAAAATCTGCACAGAGACAGTTGGGAAAACCAGAAGCATTGGCCTGAGGCAGAGAAGAAGGATAAAGAATGTAGGACCAAAGCACAGAGATGCAAGATTGATTTATGGAGAGAGGAGAGCCTGGAAGAGGAGAACAGCCAAGGGGAAACACTGGCAAGAATTCATTTGAGGGAGAAGTGATGCCATGGACAGGGACAGCCTGCCAGATCTTAGTACTGTCTTCATTTTAGTTTGTCACTTTGGTGTAATTTCACCTCCATCTCCACAATCACCTTACTGAGCTCCATAAGGATGACTCATTAAAAGCGGAGAAAAAAATGAGAAAAAAATGAAAAAAAAAAAGAATAAAAACCAAAACAAAAACAATAACAAATGTTTCTTATCTAAACTGAAAGGGCAAGATGTGTTTTTTATTTGGGCTTGAAAATACCTTTCAGAGCTCTGCTGGCATTTAATTGGTTTACTCCTTCTCTGGACTCTCACTTACCCCTCTCTACTCCTGCTGCTCACAGTTTCTCCTAAGTGGAAGCAAAGCCAGTAATGGCCAAGCTGGAGGTGAACTTTGAAACCCACAATTTTTGAGCAGCTTCAGAAGGAAACTGCTTGGGCATAATTTAGGAAATGGATGGAGATGGATGTGAGTTTGTACCTGAAACAAGAGCAGGGAGACTGTGAACCATGAACTTTGGTGTAGCAGGAGGATTTTCTGCTATTTTGAAGAAGCCAGGAGTGCTGCCTCAGGGATTAAAAAGGATGCTAACAACATCTCCAGATGTGTGATGGAGCTCAGGTGAAAGTGGCCTTCCCCTTCCTGGAGATGTGACCTGGGCACTGTGGTGGCAGTGTGTGGCATTTAATGATGGCAGCTTTATAAGCACATCTGTAATGGTAAGGCTGAGCTCCTGGATGGCTCCAAATGGGAGTTTTAAATGCCATGAACCTAGCTGTGCAGTGTTTTGTGCTGCACAAGAGCAGCAGTGAGAAGGTCTGTGCCAGTTTCCAGTGTCAGGATGTGCACCTGGATGTGTGTGCTCTGTCCACAGAGGTGGGGATCTGACAGAAAACTCTGCCTTATCCGTGCCTTGCAGCAGGAATGAATGCAGAGCAGCCAGAGCAGCAGCATCTCTTTTGCTTTGGGCTCTCTCAGCCTGTTCCTGGGGCTCCAGGGGTCTTGTTCCTATTAAGGTAATTGGCAAACACATTGTTCAAATATTAGCAGTGGCAGCAAAGCCACTGTGTGGGACAAGTCAAGGCAAGCAGTGCCTTCACTCATAGCACTCAGACCTGGGCACTGTTGCCAGGCCTGTCAGGTGCTGAATGTGATCCAGAAATGCTGTCCAGCTCAGGGGCTGCCTGAGCTGCTCCAATCTTAGCCATTATTAATTTGACTGGGGATGAAACCACATTTAAAGGCCACTTTCTGCAGCTGAAAGCAAGTGGGAAAGCATTTGGCATGACATGCACCTGCCTCAGGTGAGGGAGTGAGTGGGGCAGAGCAGTGTGGGAGCAGGGAGTTGGGCTGAAGGAGCTTTCCCATGTGCACATTCACTGCATCTCCCTCTCCCCTGGCTCCAGCATGTCATCCCAGAAGAGGTGAAGCAGGAGAGTTGCATAAAGCTGGGGAAAGGTTTGAATCAGCAGCTTCCCCAGCACAGGAAAATGTCCTGATAGCTTTGCTGCTGCACCGTGGTTGTGTAAGGCACCAGTAAGGAGGGTTTGCAGGTACTTTATTGAATCGGGCTTCATGGGAGTGAGCCAGATCCCACAACCCCACTGAAATCAATAGCATTTTATGCCAGGTATGAACAGGGTCAATATTTTTATGATGATGCCTTCACTGATATATTGTTTGCCTTAAAAAAAAATGGAATGAAAGTGATGATAAAACTCAGGTTATGCTTAAGCATCCAGACATGTGGATAATGCAGATCCTCTATGACAATAAAAAGGGTAGAAGGAAGATCTTTTGAATTCTTTATTGATGAATTTAATGTAGCAGCTAACACCAAGTCAATGGCACAATGAAGGGACTGAAGTTGCCAGGGCCACATCTGTGATTTGGGCCAGTGCAATTCTTGAGGGTGATAATTTGGGTCATTAAAAATTCATCTCCCTGCTGAGGCTGTGAAAAGAAGTGCCAATAAGATTATCCATGGCAATGGGGTTGGAATTAGATGATCTTTAAAGCCCCTTCAAGCCCAAACTGTTCTGTGATCACAGAGATCTCCAGGTTGCTTTCATGTAAATCAGAGTTCCAGTGAGAGGAAACTGGAGAGAGTATCCCCTCTGATATTAATCTGACACTGAGATTAACAGGGATGTATTTCCACACCCCTGCCCTGCACACAGCAATCCCAGACATCTCCTCCTTCATACCACTGCCCTAAGGTCCCAGCTTGCTTTGATTTTTCAGATGAACCCCCTGATCTTAACAATGTGTATTAAGAAATACTATTTTTTTTCTCTTTTTGGTCAGCAAAGCATGCACTGCTTTTCTTTTTTCTGTATATGCAGCTGGAAAAAAAAAAACCCAAACAAAACCAAACTCACAGCTCCCCACCACCCTGATCTCAGCATATCCTAAAGATTTAAAATAGACAAGACACATAAATGAGAATTCAAAACACGCTTGTAAAAACCTAATGCATTTTTTAGCCATTCTCATGCTGTTTGAACACAGAGAGCTGGGCACACTCTGGCTACAGCTGACACCTCTCCTGCTATAACTCTGCTGGAGTTGAGATGAGCTACATCAGCAGACAATTTGGCCCATCATTTTTCTCGTGACCAGCAATTTAAAGCATAATCTCTGAAGGCAGTGGGTGTTTGCCTGCTCTGCTCCATCCCTGTGGGCTGCTTGGAGCCTTGGCAGTGGAGCCCCTGGAGATAGATTGTACCTGCTCCTTGTCAAACCACCCAGATCACACTTCCAAAATGACTGGCACTGAAAGAAAATCCACCCCAAACTGTCTCTTCTTCAGGTGTGTCGCGTCCTCCCTCTTCTATGGGTAAACTGAGCTATGGGAGGGACACCTGCACTTAAAAATATCAATAATAACACAGATTTCAACCCCAAACCCCATATCCTACTCATTAAAATAATTTTCTCCTTAAACTCAACCTTATGCTTTAGGTGGAAGCCTGTCTTTAAATCAGAAAGACACAAAAACTGTGGTTTCAGCAGCATTTCTGTGAGAATTAAAAACCCTGGAGCTTCTGGTACATTGCTGTGTTCATTTAAAGTTTGCTAAAATTAATGGAGGAAAATAAGAAAACAAAAATCATTACAGGAAGATTTTTCTTTCAATATATATAAACTCAAAGAGATTGATGAACTGATTTTATTTCTTTTCTACACAAACATTCTGTTAATGAAGTATTTTGTTGTTTATTTACCTTTGTAAGTACCCAAGGACAGCTACACAGCAGGGTTTGTATTACTCCCTAGGAAGCAGAAATTGTGGGTCTAAGGAAATATTTTTATTTAACATTTATACCAGATCACAGACCTGCCAAATTTTGCATGTGATATTTGCAAAGATATTTCAGTGTATCCATAAGACTGATAGTAGAAAAAGTTGAACAGAAATGCAATTTTGTTGTTAAAAAAAAAAAGGATAGTTTGAAAATGCAAAAAAAATTCTTTTAAGTTAAAATCCTCCAAGTATGTCATTTTGGCTCATGATAATGATATTTTGGGGCACATTATTCTCTCCCACGGTCTTCAGAGTAGGGTTTGTACCTGCCTACTTCAAATGTTGAAGCAATTTCTGTGACGCTGGTATTTTTCAGCTGATTTTTTTTTTAAATCTTATTTTGATAGAAACCAACTACCACTTTGCAAATATTTTGATGAAAAATCCCCAGCAATTTCCCACAATTCAATGAACTCAATTAGATTCCTTGCACGGTCTAAATTCCGTGAAAACCAGCATCCAGAATCTGTCTCCAGGGGAAATATGCACACATTTTTATTGGGTTTATTACATCTGGATCTTCCTTGGTCACAGCCCCTCTGATTTGTGCTGTTCCCACAGATGGCTGAGCTTTATTACAATTTTGGATGTTCCTCCTTTGGGTGTCCTGTTACATCCTGCAGACAGTGAACTGCAGAGGTGCAGGGAGACAGGAGAAGAGGAAGGATGGATTTTGAGGAGCATCATTTCAAATCCATGTCAGAATCCTGTGATCACTCAGCCCTAAAAAGGATTTTGTCTCCCATTTCCCCATCCCTGGGCCACTGTTGTGAGCATCCATGTTCATTCCTAGCATGTTGCCACTCCATTTTCCAGCCTGTATTTGCTGATATTCCCATGGCAAACCCAGAAATGGGAAATCAGATGCAGCTGCAGGTCCTGGGAAATCTGAAATGTTTCCAACAGGCTCCTTTTATTATCCCCACCACCTTATTTTTTGGCACCAAAAGCCAACTAACCATGAAATAGCTGCTTCAGCCATGGGAAACTGACACATCTCACTTTCTATTTCCTTCCCTCCATGGTTCTATTTCACGTTGAGTTTTGATGAGCCTTACAGGTATCTGCCCTCGGATGATCCAAAGTTTATAAAACAACGAGATCCTCAAAGCAGTAGTACGATGATGTTTGGTGAGGAAAACCAAGCAGGAGACAATGTGAAGGAAAGTAGGGGGAGAAAGGGAAGTAGGAAAAGAGGAACCGGCAAAAAAATAAATATTGCAAAAATGAAAATAGGGAAAAGTCTAAAAGGACAAAGTGAAGATGGAGGAGAATGGCGAAGATGAGTGAGTGGGCTGAAGGAAGGCAAAGGAAGGGAAAAGCTGAGCAAGGAGTGATGAAAGAACTCCAGAGTGATGGGTTTGCAGGTGCATCTCAGCAGGTTGTCTCTGATGGGCTCTCTCAGGGGCACAGCATGGCACCTGGGCTAATTTATAAAGGAAATGAAAAGGAAATGGACTCATTATAATGAACACCATTAATTCACCTCCTCAGACTCCACTGTTTGAGCAGAGAGCCTCAAACCTCTCAATTGTCGTTTGTCTGTTCCATTCTTCTCTGTGGCCAGGTGGAAAGGACTGGTGAGCACAGACGCCCTCAAAAGCCTGCACAGCCACTAATTAGCATATATATTGTTTGTCCTGGCACAAATTTATAGCAAACAGCAATATTTTACACTCCAGTAAAGTTAATAAATGAGGATTTAGGCTATAAAAATTTCATGTTCTTTTGTGCAAAGGTCAATTATAAATAGTTAAGCTCAGCTTCATCCAAAAGTTCTGGGCTTCAGCAGGGGAAGAATAGAATGTGTTTTGGTCACTGTGGTTGCCACTGGACAAATACATCTTTCACAGTGCCTGAGACACCTCTCTGCAGCAGCCCCACTCATTTGCAGAGAGATTTTGGCTCTGAGGTGATGGATGTGCCATTTTAGAGGAAGAAGATGTTCTGAAGTGTTGGAAGCAGGATCTCACTGGGGCAGGAGAAGAGAGAATTTAGTGGTTGGAGATGTCTTCTCTGAGAAGGAGTTCTGGAGGTGGAAAAGCAGATGCATTCACTCAGCGTCTCCAATGGTGTTACAAAAGACAAAAAGCACAGAAAGAAATTAAGGAATTTGAAAACTCCTCCAAATTTTAGAGACAAAAGGAAATCTGGGTTTCAAGACATCTGTTATTTCATCAAATCGTGGCAAAATTTTGGTTGAAAGGGATCTTAAGGTCCTATGGGCAAGGACACCTTCCATTATCCCAGGTTGCTCCAAGCCCTGTCCAACCTGGCCTTGGACACTTCCAGGAATCCAGGGGTAGACACAGCTTCTCTGGGCAACCTGTGCAAGAGCCTGACCACCCTCGCAGGGAAGGATTTCTTCCTAGTGTTGAATCTAAACCTCCTCCCTGTCAGCTTTACACCATCCCTGCTTGTCCTGTCACTCCTCCACGTCCTATTTGTGTTATGGGAACATGGAGCATCCACATTGTACCCAATTCTATAAATAAAGGAAGGAGAGGTGGCCTTGTTTTAAAGGGCATCATCTGCGTCTGAGTGATGGAAGGAGGTGTCGGTGGTTCTGTGTATTATTATTAACATTATTCCTTTATCACACAGTTGCAACAGTGAGACTGTATCCCATTGTATGAGGCCACAAGGGAACACGCCAAGATAGACATCTCAGGGCTGGGGGTTTATAAGGTATGGGATCAATGATATATGGATTTATCTCCTTTCTAGTGCAGGAAGAGAGAAAAAATATTGATCTTTCCTGCAACAGACTGCTTGAGAATGGAGGCATTAAATCAGAATTTTTTGAGAGATCCTGGGGAACTTGGTCTGGAAGGAGATAATTCAATTGCAGGACATTGGAGATTACAGGACAGGCCAGAGGATGCAGGAGTTAAGTTACCAAAAAGAGAGCGTGAGCAAGAGCATCTGGAGACTTGACACCAAGTCAAGATTCTGAAAGGGATTTAACAATACAGTTGAATAAAACTAAACCATTTTCATCATAATAACCTGTAAGTTCATTTCCCTGCATATCCACCTGATCCATTTTTTCCTACTTGACATTAAAGGAGCTGTACAGCAGCAGAGAACAAAAACAGGATTGGAAAGGAGAATCCATGTCCCAGGGTCAGCAGAAGCTGTTGGCTGCTACTGCCAGTGTGGCTCAGCAAAGGTCACCCCAAATGGGCAGAGCTATCCGTTTTGCAAGAGGCTGGAAAGCAAAATGAGGCCAGGCTTGAGCTGGGCTGCTGAGGGGCTTTCAGAGATGCCCCAGATTGGGGAGGGATGCTGATTTGTGCGCTTGGTCAGGAGACAGAGCTCAGCAAGGGAGCCAATGCAGCTGTGACTGTCATGTTGGCTTTGCTTCATTTACAGCACCTGTGAATGCTGTAAGGTTGGTGTGGGGAACAGCTGGTGAGGTCCCTCCCTCTGTCCTGCTTCTGCATGAGCTGCCCTGGTTGTGTTCTCAGCGTGTCAGACCCAGGAGGTTCCTGTCCTTGTGTGTCCAGGCACCGTTCTCATTATGGCTCTAGTTATGCAACTTCCCAATTTTAAATTAAAATGGGAAACAATTTTTCAATTTCTTTTCTTCTCAGGCCACAAAGGATGACAAAATAATGGAGAGGGGGAAAGCATCTCTTCACCTTGGATGTTTTCAGGACCCTTGTGCTCTTCAGCCAGTTAATTTCTTATCCCTCTGCTCCAAACCTTCATCCTGTGTATTGTCCATAGGTGAAGACTTTTATCCTTTACACTTTCAGAATTTCTTGAGTCAGAATGGAAAAACCTTCTGAAGTTTAAAATACAGAACTTTTGTCACTTCCTCAAGCCCAAGGGAGATCATATTTGTTAGGCTGTGGTGTATTTGTGACTGGAGAGCACGCTTTCAGAAGATGTTTACACAGATTATTTCAGATATAACTCCATAGGTTTTTTGATATTTATATAAAGTTTGGTGAAGTCTTCAAATACAGCCTGGATCTCACTGTATAAGAGCAAAGGTGCACAAGGGAAAATGACAAACCCTGTGACAGCACACACCTCCACAAGATAGGAGAGGTCCTGCCAACCAGGAGTTCAAGCAAAGGGAGCAGAAACAGGACTGCAAAAATCGAGGGAAAATGGTTATGGTGATATCCTGCATTAAGAAGGGACTTGGATTAGGGTGATTCACTGATTGAGAAGGAAGCAGCCACAGGAGGGTCCTTTTGTTAGACAAAGCCACTTTCAATGGTCGCCAGTTTCAAATGATGTGTCTTTAAACTTGGCACTGATGTTGTGGGCCAAACCCCTGCCCTGGTATTGCAGAAATCATCTGTTTTCCAAAATACTGAATGCTGGGCACTGTGCTAGACAAGGACAGGGTGAGAGGCATCAGCCCTGCTCCCCCAGAGGCAGGAGGAGATGGCAGAGGGCACATCCATCCCAGAGCACAGCCCCATCTCCTGCTGCTATTTCCCCCTTGGAACTGGGGCTGAAGAAGGGCTTGAAGGAGCCCAAGGACTGTGAAAGGGGTCCCCTGTGATCCACATCACCTCCTGAAGCTCCAGCTGTGGTGGTGGAGGTGGTCGATATACATAGGTTAGTTGTCCCCTCTCTCACCTGGGTATATTAACTCCTCAGAAGTTCAAAAACTCATATAGATCCAGAAATTTGGAAGCTCAGGCCACTCTCATCACAGCTTTCAATGTTATTATCTCTGTGAGTCAAAGGTAGATTCCACGCACCCTCAGGAATTCACCTTTAATAAACCCTTGTGGGGTGAGTGGGTGCAGAGCATCCAGCCAGGCCCGTTATTATATTTTCCCCTTGTTCAGTATCTCTCTCACTCAAATATCTCTGAGCTGTAGGGGGTTGCTTGTGGTGATAAGGATCTTATTGCAATTAATTTCTCATCCAAATTAAAACCAGAGAGTTGGGTTCACCTTGCTGTGCTGACTGAGTGCTTCTCATGGAGCAGAGTAAGGCCAGTGGTCCTTGGCAGGGACAAAGCTGGGAGGTGGAAATTCACCGTGTCACTGTCTGAGAAGATAAAACATTACTGAGATATGGCAAAATTAAAGCTTGCCCTAATTCCCCCACTGAAGTCTATAATCAAGCTTGAAAGCAACAGAAATGCCTCCAGATCCCAGCCTAGAGAGGAGGTGACACAGCAAGAGCCACCTGCAGCTGTAAGAGGCTGCAGCAAAGCAGATCCCAGTGCCATGTCACATCCATGGGTCCAGCTGTCCTGGTGCTGCAGCCAGGCTGAGCCCTGAGATGTTGACAAAATCCCTTTTCTCCTGGCAAAACCTGTCCTGGGTGAGCAGAGTGTGCTCCAGGTGTCCCCCCAGGCTCTGCTCTGCCCCTTTGTGTGCTGTAGGAACAGCATTAACAACATCCAGCTGTCTTCCACAGCAACAGGTCCCCTTTGGCAGCTTGGGGCAGTTTCCTCACTGGAGCAGGATTTGGCACCTGCAGGGGATGTGGAGGGGAGCCAGGCTGAGACAGCCCTGATCTGAGTCATGGACTGACTTGCACAGTTCCTCTGACTCAGTAGCTGAAGGGGTTTGGGTGGCTGTTCTTGGGCTTATTCCCAAATCTTCGGTCACCATCAGCATCAGGAACACAGCCCCAGCATCTCCAGCTGGAAGGAGTCAGTGCTGGGGCTGCTCAAAAATCTAAATCACAAATGCTTCCCTTTGAAACGCCCTCCTACATGGCAGTAGAGGCATGAGCTGCAATGTTCATTTTATGTTTTGATGTTTTATTCCCACTATTTTTTTCTTGCCTTCAAAAGGTGCTGCTCACAATGCAGAGGGAGGATCTATTTCTTAGTTTAAGAGGGAAAAATGTAAATGTGGAACAATACTTGACAAAATAAACCTATAAGGGAGAATCTTCCAGCAGTGTTGCTTTTTGTTGTGAGTTATTATGTACACCCCTTGCTCTGATATCATTTTATAATCTAAAATACCACCATGCACTAATAAAATAATTAAATACAAATATATTATTACATCTTTGCCTGGCCTAATAATGGACACCTTGGAAAGGGTCACCTGCAAGGTGGTGGCAGCTGGTGGCCCTGTTGGCTCTTGTCCTCTGTTCTGTTTACTCATTTCTCTGCTGCAGGGCCCATTTCCTTGGCCAAGAGCCACGGGCCTCCCATCTGGGAGAGAAACTCAAGCACAGGAAGCAATTTATTGTCAAATAAAGACAACCTCTGACATCAGTTTCATTTCTTGTTTTTATTGACTCATTTCATGAACCTGAAGTCAATTTTCCAAGCCTGTTAGGGGCAGGTGTGCTCCTCTGTCCTGGTTAGGTGGCCTCACTTTGCAGGGCTCCCAAAGAGCACAACCAGGCAGCATCAGCTGAGTCCAGGCTCAAACTCCTGGTGTCAGCTGCTGCATCCCTGGTCCCTGGAGCCCAGGAGTGGGACAGCCTTGAAGCCAGGCAGAGAAAAGCTGTGAGAGGCAAACAGGAGGGGCAAGGACTGGAACTGGCTGAAGAATAAAGAGTGAAAGTAAGAGTATGGCAGGAGAATGGGATTTGCCATGTCAGAGCAAGACAGAAAAAGGTGAGACAGAAGAATAGGAGGATAAGAGGGTGTTAATATAAAATTGTGCTGCGGGAGATAGAGATGGAAGAAGAAATCTTTATGGGGAGGAGAAAAGAGAGAAGGCAAATAGAAGAAAATGGGTTAGTCTGAGGAGGACAGAGAAACGAGGAAAAGTATAGCAAAAAGGGGGTGTACTTCTTTCTCCTGCAACTGCTGGGTCCAGTTTGTGATTTAACATTTTGGGGCTGTGATTTAGAGCCTTTTCTTTTTCACCTCCCATTATCCCAGGGTGCTCCAAGCCCCATCCAGCCTGGCCTTGGACACTTCTAGGGATCCAGGGGCAGTCACAGCTTCTCTGGGCACCCTGTGCCAGGGCCTGCCCATCCTCACAGGGAGGAATTTTTTCTTTTTGTGGAATTGTGTCCATGGTTCTATCCATTCCTGGGCCCTGAGAGCTGGAAGCCAGCCAGGGTGGATCAGCAACTCCAACCTTCTCCTGCTTCCTCACTTGAAATCACTACCTGCCATCTCAGGAGCTGCTGAAATATGTTCTCCACACCTCCTCTGAGCTCCCCACCCTCAGAAACCTCCTTGGATTTCCAATTTAACTCCTCCAGGGAGAGTGTGCCTGAAAGGAAGAAGCACAGGCTTGCTAAATGAATCTCTTAATCACTGTCATTTTAGTCCTAAAAGACCTAGCAAAAACAAAGGTATAATTTCTGCAGACAAATGGAAGTCCAGCAGTGAATTTCCCCTCCTGATCACATTTCTCTGGAGAAATCTTTCTCGTTGAGCTGATTTTTTTACATATATAAAGCAGATTTCCTTCAATATTTTCCACATTCAGCAAGGTGAAAATGCTGGTCAGAAATGTTTTTTTCTGTGCAGAGAGAAAAGCAATGTGTGTCCAAGCTTTGAAGCCTTCTTGACTGAACATAACCACAGCGTCCTCAGGAGGAGCTGAGCCCAGCTTGTCCTGGTGGACCAGGCTTTAGCCTGCTGAGACTGAGAAGACTTTTATGCTCCTGATGGTGTTAAAGTTGTCCCATGTTCCCAGCTAGTCAAAATTAAGGTGCACCCAATACAAAATATCATAGTTCAATGAATCTGAATGAATAAAGTGTGATTTATTCTGCACATTAAAGGGTCATAACAGGCTCAGAGGGAATGAGGCAGAGGGAACTCACCTTTCTCCTCACATTGGAACTCACAGCATTTAACCATGTTCAAGTTTGGCCTGGTGATCCTGTGCCCCCCTGGTGAGTGAATTGCCTGTGGGGAATCTGGGATTTTGGACAAACTGGCATAGATATTGCCTCCTTGCTGCTAATTGTCCTGAGATATATCTTGCTATGAGGCAATAGCTCTGCCTACAAAAGAAATAAGTGATTTGTGAGGGAAAGGCTGCAATGGAATAGCAGAGAGCTCAACAGTGCAGTGAGTTACCTGCAGATAGAGGAGGAAATGCAGGAACTGAAAGCTGAGCCCAACCTTTCATCCATGCAGCGAGCTCCCCACACCAGGGGAGGTTTGTGCAACAAAAGGAATGCAAAGAAGCCCCTCCACCCTCTGCTTCCTCCCCCGGCTGGGTTAAAATTGTGTGTTCAGAAAATGAACTGGGATGGGTTTCATGTAATAAATTCTGTTTGAAAGCTGGAGGGTTTGCAGCCAGCAGAGGAGGGAAGCTCTGGGACAGCCTTCAGCAAGAGCAGTGGGTGGCAGACAGCAGCCTGATGGGTTTTATGATGAAGCTTGATCAGCTTTTGAGTGGGTTTGCATGGAACAGTTGCCCAAGATAGCAGGGACTGGGTGCTGTGACCTTTGAGAGCTCTTTCCATCATGTGTTCCATGAAATTCCAGTGTCCTGGGTTGTAGTATAGGATTAGCACAAAGTATT
>VZSR01000692.1:4021445-4124666 GCA_013398615.1 Brachypodius melanocephalos
GGAGCCTCTCACTTGTTTTGCTTTTCAAACCACAACATCCAGTGAAATCATGGGGTGTAAAAGACACAGTCAATAGCTTTTGTTTCATAGAAGGTACTTTAGTTTACACCAGCTGAGAATTGCCCTAGCCATAGCCGAGACTGGCAACCTTTAATCCTTGACATGTGTGACAACACTCAGTCCTCTCAGCCCTCACCTGCCTTCCTGATAAAACCAGGGATGGCTTTATTCTGCAGGGCCTTTCTCTATTGTAGAGATGTTAGCAATGGCCTATCTGGTGACACATTCAAATAGATATTTCTCCTTTTGTCTGGCAATAAAAGATACCTTGAAAGAGCAAGGATGGTGGGGAGAGTGTCAGGTGGGGTCACAAGGCACTGGCATTCCACAAAAGGGAACAAAATAACAATGAGAAAATACCTGAAAACACTTTCCAGATATAGCAGCCTAATTAATACAGCTATTGTTTGCTCAGTGGCTGAACCTCCTTTTCCTGAGCTTGGAAATGACTGCTGGGGAATTAGAAGGAACTTGACTTTGTTTCTCAGCTTTAGCTCTAACAACCTGTTTTGATGGAGAAATGTGTGTGAAATCAGGTGGCTGATACTCAGCATGGGAGCTCTGGGTTGTGTCAGAACCAACCAGCACAACATGAGCATGGGATGCCGAGTACTAACAATGTAATCCCTATCTTATATATCTTTATCTATATCTATAGATAGATATATCTCACAGAGGGATAGTGTGACCCCAGTCAAAGTGCTGGATGGACTACAAACAGAACAAAAAAGGCAACCTGCAGAACCTTACAGTTCAACCAAGTTATGGCACGGGAAAAAAAATCCACTAAATAATGTTTGGCAAATAAATGAAAATAATTTTTCCCTTGTAGGAGGATAACTCACTGACAGGCAAAATGAGCCAAGTAAATCAGAAAAAATTCACAAAGTAAAATTAGCCTGATAAACCTGTGGATAAAAATCAATCAGTGCAGTGCCCAAGTTCAGTGTCATGTCCCTGGGGATGATGTTGTGCACAGACAGTGACTCAGTGGGGAGGCACCAGCCTGGACACAAAAGCTCTCCCAGCCCACTGCTCTCCAGAGCACAGTTGTGTCCATATGTACCCATCCCTTTCTGCTAGAACGACCCTGGCTTTGTGGGACCTGCTGTTAAGCTTTGTAAGATTTCCAGCTTTGCAGGGCTCTTTTCCCGGTTTCTGTGGTCAGCCAAAATGGCATCTGTTGTGCTGTTGTTCCTCTGGAGGCTGTCAGAGATCTGCTGTGCATGCACTGCTGGTTGAAACAGGCAGTGCTGGACTCATCCCTGTGCATTTCAGGATATAAAAAGAAGGATCTAGCTCAATAAGACCATAAAACTAATTTGCCCAAACTGCACAGAAAAACAAGCCCAGTTGCATATTTTTTTGTGGATTAATTTATCCTACAGGCAACAGCTCCAGGGTACAAACATCCATGGATTTTCTTGCCGAAAAGCACCTCTGTATTTAACATGGGATCAGCATTGAGGTGTCCCTCCATCTTCCCCTGTGAGTCCCAGAATCACACAATGTTTTGCATTGGAAGCAACCTTAGAGCTCATTTCATTCCCAGCCCCTGCCATGGACAGGGACACCTTCCACTGTCCCAAGCTGCTCCAAGCCCCATCCAGCCTGGCCTTGGACACTTCCAGGGATCCAGGGGCAGCCACAGCTGCTCTGGGCACCCTGTGCCAGGGCCTGCCCACCCTCGCAGGGAAGGATTTCTTCCTATTATCCAGTCTAACCCTCTGAAGGAGCAGGTTAGAATAGGGAATGTGCTCTGTGGTCCCTGGCTATATCCCTGGAGGAGGGAATGGTGTCCCTGGACAGATGTCCTGCTGCTGCACCACACACAGGAGCACATTTTCTGTGCTGCTGAGGAGAGCCTTGAAGTGCTGTGCAAAACTGCACTTTTAAGAAACCTCAGCAGCTGCCCAAGGACAGGAGTTCACTTAATTGCTGTATCAGTGCATTCAGAGCTGCTTGCTATCTCACCATCACCCCAGCAAAACACGTATTATCCATTTGTCCTTGGAAGCAGCCGTCCCCCTGCACAGTGATTACAGCACTCTTGTGCCACATGAACCATGCACAGCTCTTTTCCTCCCCCTCCCCCCAAAGATATCATCCCCCTGCCTTCCCCCAGTCACGACAGAGCTCCTTCTGTTCAATTTATAACGTTTGCACTCATTTGTTTTCCATCAGGCACTGCATCCAGTGACCTCTGGCAAAGGGATGGGAATAGCACACACTTTTATCCTGGCACCAGGCAGCAGCAGTGACAAATTGGTTTATTTTTCTGCCTGACACTGGGGGTTCTGCATAGGGAAAGGGGGTTTATTAGCCTGGACTCATGCATCTAAAATATTCTGTGTAAACTCTCTTCTCTGATGTTATTTAAAATATGTATTTGGCCTTGTCTCTTACTGCCTTGAAATGCAGTGAGTTTTGCCCAAATGGATGGAAGCTTCTGGTTGGAAATAAACTTGTTATCATGATATGCTGGGATTTTTAATATTTTAATTTTTAAAAAATTTAACAGCTAAATATAAATGTTCAGTTGTGTATGGATGTATTCAGTTATGTTAGGGAAAGGAACAGCACATACATCCACACTTTCCAGCACAAAAATATCCAGCCATTTACCAGAGAAAAGAGATTAGGAGGTGTGCACAGCCACAAACATTTCTCCAAGCCTATGGGAACATTTTGGAAAGAAAGTACTGTTCCCACTTCTCTCCTCCTAGAGCGAGCAGAAATAGCCCAGCAGATGGGGGATTCTGGGTGATTCTTGGCAGCACAAAGGGATAATAGCATTGAATTTAGTTTCACTGTGTTTTTCCAGCATTGCCCTGCCCTTCAGCTCAACTCCCTCCATGGGCACATCCACCTTTGGGAGTAGCCAGCAGTGTGGCAGAGGAAATAAAGCAGTGGAATACTTTATAAAAAAATGAAATAAATTCATAATACTGACCCTCTCTGCACAGCCTGTAAGGCCTGATAAAAGCACTAACAGGTGGCTGCTTTTGTCTTTGTTACTTTCATCACTGATTTAAAAATCAAGGAAAGTTTATAACACTTGAGCTCTTTTCCTCAAGAGCCTTCACCACCATTTCCAGGAGGACATGTGTGTATGTGAATATTCATTTTCTACCCTGGCTGGGCTTTGTGCTGTGGTTCTGGGGATGATCACAGTGCCCAGCTTAGCTTGCTGCACTATCACAACACTATTTTCAGTGTTCCCATGTTCCTGACCTCAAAGGGTCAGGCTCAATTCAGCCTCCTCAGAAAAACTCCATTTGTGTTCCCTCCTCCGCTCTCTTTTTTTTCCGTGGCTGATGTTATCTCCTGTTATCTTAATTACATGCTTTAAGGGTGCCTGCTGCACAGATCATTGATGGAGTTTGATGTTTGTTAATATCACATTGCATTATGAGAATCTGGTACATTAAGAGCTTGGTGTCTTTCCAAATTATTCTGAAGATATTAAAAAAAAAAGCCCCTTAATAAGCAGCCCACTTAAACTAATCCAGACTAATAAGTTGGGAAGGCAGAGGGTGAGTTTGGGAACATGTTTATTTGAAGGGTTTTAAGAAAGTGATTTAAAGAGCCCTTGCACAAGACTTGCTGTTCCAGGTCAGGGTTTGGTGTCAGGATTTGGGTTAGTGCTGCTGGGGACAGCAGACACCAATTTGTGGTCAGATCAAGTCAACCTTCCAACTTGTGTTTAATTTTCCCAAAACAGCAATTTGTCTTTAAATATCAACACTTATTTAAATCAGATACAGATGGCTGTTTTTATCAAATGAATGCTGTTTTATCACTTTAAAAGCTTTTGTTCTTAGTCAAGTGAAGGCAGTGGGCAGCACTCCCTTGTTTTTGAAAGAGGAGCATATGCTTTTTAATTTGAAATGTAGCACTAATAGCATTATCCACAGGGGTATAGACTGTGCTATTGTGGATTGTGGATAATGCATTTATGCTCAAATATCCTTTATTCCCTCCTGAGTGAAAGAATTTAACAGCATATTGTATTATCATGCCATGGAGAATATAGTTTACTCCAAAAGTGATTTTTTGACAGTATTAACTCTTCTTATAAGTCTGTGTTGAAAAAAAAAAAACCTCAACCTATCATGAACAATGAAAAAACACTGTTGAGGGGAGATCTGGAGATAAGCAGACAGGAGCCAGAGACAGTTTCAAAACCTGTCAGGCACATCCTTCTTTTGCCTTTCTCAGCCCCTGCTCCCTTCCCACCAGAAGTTGGTGCTGGTGAAGGTGCCACGGAATGGGCAGAAACAGCCTTGGGATACACAAACACAGCCCACTTGTGACTTTCTGTGGCAAACTCCTTTTTCCGCAGGGCTGGAAGACAAATGGTTTAATAACCCAGAATGCTGTGCTCTTTGCCTCAGCAAAGTTGAATCTCTGCATTCAGCCTCACTCCCAGGTATCTCCCCCGACCCCCTGGGGAAATGCTGAACAAACAGAGATCGTGGCTGGGACACCCAGGGCTGGCCTTGCATTGTTTGTTTTTTATTGTAAGGCTTATCTTGCTGTGTCATATGGTTAGAGACTGGAGCTTTGCCTCCAAGATAGTAGTGGGAAAGGCAAGAAAAGCTTTTGTGCATTTGTCTTCAGGTCAGTTCTATAAATGAATGTACTGATGCAGCCCTCAACAAAAATGCACAGGAGAAGCTATGAGCAAGAGGGAGCAGGAGCAAGTCCTAACTTTGTTCCCATCATGTGGTTTTCTGTAAATGAAAAGTCTGGATACTGCTCTCCTGCTCTGTCACCAGAGGACTGGCTGTGCTCCAGTGTTTGTGTGAAATGCTGGACTAGATCCTTGCACTCAGAGACAGGGAGTATGATCACAACCCAGCTGGAGGGACATTTGGAAAACAAATCCAGGTCTTGCACCCTGTTCCCACCTGCCCCAGGACCTTGGGACGTCCTGGTTGGGTCAGGAACATGAAGCCAAACCTCTTAGAGCCATCAGCATAGAATGAGGTGACAAAGGATGAGAAGCTCAATGAGATGAAGGCACCACGGGGTGCAATGCCCAAGTGGGGCAACAAAAGAGAGGGAAGAGGTTTTTGAAATCAAGCTGGACTCTGAGTGTCCACCTACTGCTTTGCAGGAGGAAGCACAGAAGGAATTGCTGCTATCTCCCAGGAGGATTTAGCTTGAACCTCAGCTGACTGCCTGTTGGGCATTAATGACTTCAGACCTGGCTAGGACAAGCCAGCAGGTCCATCCTCCTGTGCAGGGTCACAGAGCAGCAGTGCTCTGGGGTTCATCACAATGCTTATTGTGAAGCACAGAAATTGCTGGGTTTCTTCAGCTAAGGGAGCATTAATTTTACCCAGTTTTAGTCCTGTAAAAGTTTAAATGTCTGAGCAAGTGATCCAGCCCTCTTGTACAGGCTGTGAGGAGAATGGGAGGAATCTCCAGAGCATGAGTCACCTCTTCTAATGTACAGTGTCTGAAGTGGGTGGGATGAGTCATTCTCTAAAGGTAACAATCTCTTTCTGACTTAAATAACTAGTTAAACTGAAAGCCTGACTTCGTGGTGGCAGAAGTTACCCATCTTCAGTGTCACCAGCGTTTGTCTCAAGTTATTTTCATGATTTAGAGCGAGGTGAGAAGGCTTCCTTCTCAGCTGATGGCACTTCAAGGGACCCTTTTGTGCTTTCTCCTGGAATCTGCAAATCTTTGCCCTTCAAAAATGGTGCTGAAATGGTTTGCTCGAGTTTCATGGAGTCAGAGAAATTAAAGGCTATTGGAAACAGAAAGTCACTTGACCCATCCCTAATCCACAGACAGAAAACTGCAGTTCAGTTTTGTTATTCTTAACGTTTCCTTCTTTCAGCATTATCTCCTAACAGTCAGTAAGAAAATTTCAGTTGTTTTCAATGGGCTTTGATCCAAGCCTGCAGAGAGAGCAATAGAGGAAATTCAGCTGCACAGGCAAATCAACAGAGGGGAAAGGTAATGGCATGAGAGAGCTAAAAGACGTAATTGTGAGATGAGGGGAGAAAGGGGAACAAAGAGAGGTGCTTTAAAGGCTGAGCAGAGGAGGAACACAGAGGCAGAGCTCAGTGGAGAGGAGATCTGGGCACGGAGAGAGGGACAAACTCATATCCTTGAAGCACACGTCGCTCCACCACTGCAGCATTACTTCAATTGGAAAATGCCTAACTGCTCTTCAGTTTAATCATTGCTGCGCTTTTGGGTATAAGATGAATAATTAAGCCTGGGAGTAGAATACAGCAAGTGTTAATAGGGCAGAAGGTACTGCAAAGTCCTTATAAAAAGCTGTGCTTGCAGCACGAAGTGGCTGCTGTTCTCTGCGTCCCCAATCACAGAGTGAGGAACAGGGAAGTACTAAATTAAATGAAGTGCATCTGTATCCATTCTGCTGGACTCTTTTCCCCCTGTGCTTGATGCTATTTCTTGCTAAATAACGCCCCTTCTCTAGCAAAGGCTGAGCAGTGTAATTCTGAATTGTCCTTCCAGATCCAGGCAGGACACACATCCTGCACAGCCCTTCCTCCCATGCCTGCACCTGAGGGCTCCCACAGGCACAGCCTTCTCCCTTATGTAACTCAATGCCTGAAGAAATCCCTGGTGCCTTAAAGAGATGATTCAGTCTGAAGTGGCAGCGTTGTGGAGCTCATCCTCTGAGGAGCTCAAGATTTCTTCCGGTTGCTGTCAGGAAATCAGCTTGAAGAAGTAAATGCCACTTCACCATGTGAGAGGCAACAATTAAACAAGGTCTGAGAGGACCTCCAGGATGACCTTGCTTGAGCAGGGAGGTTGGGCTGGGTGGCTCCACTGTGATCTCTTCCAGCCTGAGCCATTCCGTGAAGACCTTGGGCCATGCACACAGCAAGAGAAGGCACAGCCAGGAAAAGCTGCACCTGGAATGAAGTATAGCCATTAATCCATGTACAAAGCAAGTGACTGTGATGTGCTGCTCTCTCTGCTCTCCCCTCCATCTGGAGTGTCTCCCTTGGCTTTGCTCTTCCTCACACCAACAAAGCAGCAGCTCAGAGGACAGCAGTTCATGTTTGAATCCCCCAAAATTCACTGAATTCACTGAATTCCCCAGGGAGAGTGTGCAGGGAGTGTTGTTCACTCCTCTGGGAGGTCAGACCAGTGATGCAGTGCTCCTCTTTCAGGTCTTCATTTCCCCCCCCCACCAAATTAAACAGGACTGTGTACATTAATTAAATTAGGTGATGGGGAAGAAAGATTTTTATTTTTAAATCCTTGGAAGGTGTTTGGGAATGGGAGGTCATGAAAGTAAAGAGGGAGGTCAATAAATAGAAAGGGGGAAATTATTTTTAACCATTGCAAATAAGGTATTTTTAGAGCAATCACCTGAAAGCTCCCTGAACTCCACAGAGTGATAAGCACAGCCCAAATCAGCAGCTGCAGCCTGGCCCAGATCCACCTCCATGGCTTCTTTAAAGTGAGTTTTCGTGTAACAACTTTTTCCCTTTTTCTCCCATTTCCAGTCCTTCCTGCCCTCACTGAGGCACCTCATAAAGTCTGGTTCTTGTATGGACATTTTTTATCATCCTTTTCTTTTTTCTTGGTCTCCTCTCCCCATCACAGGAGGTGGAGGGATGACAAGCTGAGCTTCCCCAGGCCAGCAAGTTGGAAAAGAAACCAGAGGCTGATTTCCCTGGGGCCAAGAGGACACAGCTTTGGCAGGAACATCCCAGACAGCGGTGTCACATATGGGGCAGCAGCAGCTCAGTGCCACCAGCCCCCCTCTGGAGGCAGAAGACCCAGGCAGAGCTGCCTGAGGGGCCTGGGTGTGTTTGCCAGTGGTGGGAGAGGGGGACATCACTGGATTTTTAATTTTCTTTTTGAACACTCTGCCACACAGCTTCCCCAATTATCCATGTCACACCTTGTCAGCAAGGAGATGAGATCAATACCAGAATTTTTCACAGTCTGGACAACAGGCCAGGCAAATTTCAGTGTAGGAAAACAGCTTTGGATTGGGATAAACTTAGGACAGGCTTCACACAGATATTCCTCTCCAAACCTGCAGACAAAAGCCTGGGATGCACTAACTACACTGTGTATAAAACACATTTTTGGCTCTTTACTCTTCTAGAAAGGGCCAGATCTTCAAAATAATTCAGCATAAACCATGCTGTGCCATAATGTGTGAGCTGTGAATTTAAAACAGATCTTTTGAAATGTAAGGGATGATGTCCCAGTGTCTTCCTCAACCTGAATTAGCATTTTTTCTGCCAGGATGCCAAGCTCTCGAATGTGTCGATATGTTGACATGTTGCCATAGTTTGGGAAAAACAATAATTTTGGAGCTTCCCATCTGCTGTGTGAATTTGATTGTCTTCCTGCATCCTGCTGGCCACTTCACTGACAACCACCCTGCCTCTGCCTTCATGATTTTCCAGAGTGAGGGCAAGGAAAAGGAATTTTCTCTCTTTCAGGGATCAAAGTAAAGCACAGAAGATGCCAAAAGAGAAATATTTGACTTTGAAACGTGAAAAAAAAAATAGGAAGAGCAGCATCCTGGGAATAAATCTCTTGGGGTGTCCTGCAGTCTGGATGTACATTTGTATTGCAAAGACAGGAGCTGGGGATGTGGTGTGTAAAGATGTGGGTTTTACAAGAAAATAGAATCAGCTCGGAGACCTCTGGGAAACCACAGAATGTGTGTACACTTTATGGTTTGTATAAAATAAAATGCTTTTTTTCCCCTTCAAGATATTGATCCTTGTTCTTTTATTATTATTTATTATTACAATGCCTTTTTTTTTCATTCTCCTTTGATTATCCATGTCCTGGTCTTTCTGGTCTCTTGTTTGAATTGGGTCTCTTTAGCTGAAACAGGCTCATAACTCTTATCTCATCTCTCTTATGCTCTGAATAATTATAGGTGTCCCAGGAAATCTGGCCTGCAGTAGAAATTTTGTGAAGGTTTTGAAAGATTTTGTTAGAAAACACTTGGATCCTGCACAATTATCAGTTCTGAAAGGTGCTTTGCCCACCCCCTCCAGTGGAAGGGCTATTGATCATCTCACAAAGGCAAGGCAGGCACTCACAGGGAGAAGAGTTGAGGTTTGGTTGTCTTTTCAACATCAATGATAAAATTGCATCTAATGTTCACCTCATTCACCTTAACTGCAGTGGTCTGCACTAATTAAGGTGAAGCAAGCAGTGCTGTTTAATAAAGAACACTGTAATTCAGCTTGTGCTGGGCAGTGATTGCGACAAGAGGAAAAACTCAATAACTGATTTAAAAGAGGGGCTTTGATTACCAGAAATATCTGGGACTTTTGTCCCCTGATTGCAGAGCACACACTGCAAAACCCTGCCACCACCAGTGGCTCTAATGTCACACTCAAAATACCTCCTCTGCCTTTCAAGCTGGGCTCCAACTTGTTGAGTCGTGCTTTAAAATATTGCAGATGATCCTCACAGCGCTGTCTTCTGTTTTGCAAAAACACTCTTCTGCTTGGCCATGTATGCCACCGCCCTGCTCCCGGGTCCTCTGTCCAGAGCCATCACATCCCACACAGCAGCCAGCTCCTTTTGGAGCAGCCACCTTGTCCCTTGCTGTAGTTTTACAAGAAATTGTGCTGCTGGGTCTATTTTGGATAGAGATGTCTGCCAGGTTTGGTTCTCTCTATCCAGGATAGACTGTGCCCCTTCCTTCCCACCACAGCCATCCCTGAGATGTGCCCTGTGTGCTGTGCCATCAGGGCTGGGACACAACCTCTGAGGTGAAAAAATACACTCACAAAATCATTTTCTGGAGCAGGGGAAGCCCAAGGGCAACAGCCAATTTGGGTGAGGTGTGGTGCATTCCCCACGTGGCGAATTGCCTCTCTGGAGAATTAGCCAGGGAAATGTCTGATGGAAAATAGCTTTTGCAAACTGCCTGATCATCAGGGTGGGAGTTGGAAATGCAGAAAGCAACCCCAAGGGGTTTTCACCCTCTATCCCTGTGTGGAGCAGCACATTCCAGCTGTGCAGACAGCAGACAAAGCAGTCAAGGATCACTCCTTCCCCCTCCCCAAGGCTCTCAGGAGCACTAAGAAAGGTCTACGTGTACTCATCGAGGCCAAGTTTTCACACCCCATTAGCCCAGATGGGATGAACTTCACTTCTCAACTCACTCTCTGCTAGCAGAGCTGACCAATTCATTTTCCCCCAGCTGAACAGTTTTCCCTCACAGAAATGCAAATTCAGCAAAATATCATTTTTGTTGACATTTGTAATGGGAAATTATTGAAACACTTCATTTCCAGTTTAGCATTTGGCTGGCTCTGTCTCATCTGGCACGAAGTAATCAAAGCCCAGCTGAGAAGCCCTTGCCACTTAAATCATTCACCAAAGTTTCCCTTCAAGAAGGCTGCCCTGAGATTCCTGAGATGAAATAAGATGGAAGGTTGTCTTTTACCCAAAACTAGAATGGTGCTTTCCATTCAACTTTAGAACTTCTCTTCTTGGAATGAAACTATTGCTCCAGAAATCTGCTTTTCTGGGGAGAAAAATGTGCCTTGCAGCAGCTGAATCACAGAAAAGGATGGTTTGACTCAAGGCTTTTAAAGATTTAACAGTTGCCACAACAGGACTCCCTCCTATGCAGCCAAGTCAGTGCAAGGAGGAGTTGGTACAGGGAGTCCTGCGTGGTTCAGGCTTTTTATAGTGACAGATTTCTTTGCATAATCTATTTTGGGTGAAGCTTCAGGTTTATTTTGTACTGATCTGATGACAGAAAAGTATATGTTAAGTCTTTTAAGTAAAGAAAAAAAAAAGAAAAGAAAGGTTTCTTAATCAGCTTATTGCAGTCTTCCATGTCTAATAAAGCACTTATATGGCAGTAAACCTGGAATCCTATGGGAGGTTGCTGTAAAGTGACAGATTCGGGTCAGAGCTGTTCATGAGCAGCCAGATTGATTTGTGATGCATAACGATGGCAGAAATGGCATTATTGTTTTACAGGAGAGCACAGATAGTTAGAATATGCCAGGGCCATTAGAACAGCTGGGTATCCTAGTCTCAAATACTTTGCCTCTGGCCAATGCCTGGTATTTCAAATAGATTGCAGCTATTCCACAACTGGTGAGCTATTTCACAACTAGTCACACAGTGGATGTGGTTCTGGCTCCTCAGCTGCCTTCATGCTGGCAACAAAGCCTAAATTTCCCTGTTAACTGTTGCTCCTTTAGGTACACTTTGAAAACCACAGACATGGGATGGGTACAACCAGAGCTGTCTGCAAAGGATCAGTTTTTAGATTTTCCTTCCTTTCCCTCTGTCACTGCCTAACTCTGTGACCATGGACAACTCTTTCAGCATCTACTTCTGCCCTCCTTCTTGTTTTAAACAAATCCTTTTTAGAGCATGAGTTTGCTCTGTCTGTGTCATCTGGTTGCCTTTTATGTTATTTCTTGTTCTGAATTTGTTGGCCTTTTTTTATTAACTGGATCCTGTAATAAATGTACAAGTAATGCTGACCTGAAGGAAATGCTGGTCACTCTATAAAGATATCAGAGAGGTATAAAAACACTTTCTGAATGGAATTATACTGAAATGGCAAAAGCAATGGCTCCTGTCCAACATTTCCAGGGCCAGCAAAAAAAAAAACCACCCTAAAAAACAGATGAATGACTGGTCCACCTTTATGGGACTGACCCTTAAAAACCTGCTGGGAACTTCAGCTGGTGCCACATATATCTTCTTCTTAATTAGTCCTCCTCTGAGAGATTTTGTGACACCAGATCTCCTTTTTCTTACGTCTCAGTAAAATGCCAGCTCCTCTGGGGTTCTTGCTGTGCAACTGAGGTCCCTCAGTGCTGCATCAGAGATATTAATTCTCATTAAGAAGTGATGCAATCAGTGCTCATTTGGGCAGGTGCTGTGCCTCTCTCTGGCTGCTGGGTGCTCTGGGATGGTTCATCTCTGTGCACCTTCCATCACAGCAGCCCAGACTCACCTCACCCAGCCAGCTGCTGAGAGGAACAAAAGAATTCAGCCTGGCAAGTTGGGTTTTTGATCTTGGCACTCCTGGTCCTTTACAGACCTGAGATCTGGGATTCTCCCTGCATGTTATCAGTGATTGAGAACTCTGAATTCCAGCCAAAATGATATATGGGCATTATCCTAACTCTGATGGGTTTGAGCAGTCCCTTTGACTTTCATTCATCTGCCACACACATTCAGACCTTCGGTGTTGCAGCTCATCATGCTCAGCACCTTGCAGGACTGAGCCCTTCACTAATCCTCCTAAATCCAACTCTATTGACTTTCAAAGCAACCCACCAGGGTTTCTTATCTACATTTCCTGGACAAGCTGCTTGCTTAAGCTGAGCCTTTTTGCACTAGTCTTCAACCAGAGTTGATTTTGAGCAATGAACATGATTAGATTTTCATATCAAGAGGGAATGAAAGTCTGGAGATAGTTCACAAGTATCCTGGAGTGAGGCAGAAATTATCTACCTTAATTGAGTAGCTTGTAAAAACACAAAAGGTCAGAATTAGTGTCTAAATCCAACTCAGGCAATATCCAGGTTTTCTTTCTCATCCTGAAATGAATCTTAACAGAACTCTGAGTCTGAATGTCTTAGGGAGGTTTGAAAGCCAGATTTCAGCCCTTAGATGCCTGACATTTGTAGAATAGGATCCTGTCACCACCTGGCAGAATAAGATTCATTCCTAAACTACAGCACAACCCCACAAACAGGGAGATGCTGAATGAGGCCAAGGAGCCTGCTCCAGAAAACAGGCTGAAATCCAGGAAATTTCTGTTCTGGGGGTCACTTTACCCCAAAATCAGGTGAAGACTCTTCTTTCAGGCTGGACCTGAGCATTTGAGATGTCAGAAGTCTGAAACAAAACCCAAAACGTGGCAGCACAGCATTGCACATCTTTCTCCAGGTCACTGTCACTGCCCGTGACAGTGGAACAGGACACCAGGAACTGGCTGTGGAAATGAAGCACACCTGGAATAACCATTCCCACACTGACATTCTCCTCACCTTCATCTTCATATACCTTTATCTTCAAAGGTCAGGCTCAGGCCTGAGACTCCAGAGAGGCAGACTCACATTCTGTGCAGGTTTTGCCATAGCAAGTCACTCTCTGTCCATTTTGGACTTCTTTTTCCCACCTATAAAATCAGAGCAGTCCTAAACTGACCATGTCTGTGTAAGTGGCAACCTTATTTTTTTAATTAATTTACCTCTATTAATTTATCTATTAATCCACATTTTGAGGGTTCTGTGACAATCCAAGCCTCATTGTGTTTATTCTTGGACATACACTGAATTAATAGATAAATTAATACATGTCTGTTAATAAGTTAGGAGATCAATAATATACACATATCAAAACTTCACAAAAACCTGCATATAGAGACACAGAAGGTGTACTTGTGTTTCTGTCCTTCTGATGTCACAGTCAGCCTCTTGCCTTCCTCACTTGAATTCAGTAGCACCATAATCCAGGCTCTGTTCCTAGCAGCAGCTTTGAGAACTCCTGACCTTCAGCTCCCCTTGGCACACCCTGTTTGAGGAGATGTGTGAGCATCTTGGAAAATCAGCCCAGCTGAACTTCTCTTTCCCATTTAGACAGATCTATGTTCTAGACAACATGACTGACAGCAATAAAACACAGGGCTAACTCAGATTCTCAAAAAGTAATACCCCCTCCCACATTTGTCAGTCAAGAAATCCTGACTTTAAACTATTTTTTATACCCAAAATTTCAGCCAAAATGATTCAGTTGGACGTTTTCTACTCGAAGCTCTTGTGTTAAAAATTAAGGTATCTCACAGCAATTTATCATTGGCAAAAAACATCCCTAAAAAACAAAATGAGTGGGTCTGCTTTTCCCATTTCATTTTGCTTTTTGTTGTTGTTGTTGTTGAGTTTGATTTATTTGACTTTTTCAGCATTAAAATATTTTAAGCTGTGCTTGCATGATGTTCATTATATATATATATATATATATATATATATATATATATAAAATGGGCTGGCTTTGTCCATCACTGAGCCAAAACTGAAATGAGGAAGTGATGAGAGACAAGATGAGCTGGGGGAGTGGAAGGAGTCCTCCCCGAGCACTGAGGTCAGTATTCCAATTTCTTTTGTGCCTGCCTGAGTCTCTTCAGGGTCACCCCACCAGATCTCACTTCTCCACAGATTCTGCTGCTGTGGTGATTTTTTCCAGCTATACCTTTTGTAGTTCTCCTGGAGAGGAACCCATGGCCTGTTTTTTTAAGGGCTCTACACAAGGTCAAATTTCCTTCTTGGCTTACAAACAAGTGCTGGAGGTGGACAGGAGCCACCTGGAGATTGCACAGATCTACAGATAAATGCTCAGGATGAGGACACAAAGAGGAGTAACAGTACCTGGGGCTGTTCCTGGAGATGTCTTTAATATCCAAGGGACAGAGACTTGGATAATTTGCCTTTTTTTTCTTGTTACACTGAAGGAAGTGTACCATTGGTTGAACAATGTATTTGTACAAAGCACCCACCTCGTTCCAGTTAAAAATTCAGGAGGAAGGGCTAAAGTGTCCAACAAAGCTTTTATATAGCGTTTTAGTCCTCACTGATTTCCATATTTATTTAATTCACAGATGAATAATAATTCTGGTGGCATTAGGAGAAGATTTAGATTAAGGCAAAGAAATTGCGAAAGTGAGATAATCAATATGTGCATTCTTGGACAAGAATTCTGTAATCTGGCTCCAACAGGAATAATATAATAATATAATCTGATTGGCTCCAGTGTATGATTTCAAATCTTCCAAGGTAGATGGGACATGGAAGTGTCTCCCCCATGACCTCTTTGTGCCTAGTCTGCTGTGTCTCCCCAGAACACACACCACAGACCATCCTCCTGTGCCTCTGGTCCCAGACTTGCAGCACCTCCTCCTTGTGCCATTTCTTCCTTCCAAAGAGGGTAAATTCCTCCAGGGAAGTGCTTCAGGAGGCAGAGCACAGAGCTGGGATTGGCAGAGTCTCCTGCGACACTGGGACTGAGCAGCTAGGCTGGGGATCTTGCTACACCCCTGTGCAGGAGGCACCATCTGCCAAATGTCCTCCTGAGCCATGCTTTAGCAAGTGGGCTAAAGAGCTAAAAAGAGCATCCCATCCATGGCAGCTGAAGTCCATCACAGCTTGCTTACAGGATTCTGGCTCTGAAGGGAGGCTGGGCAAGTGGCCAAGAAGCCTCTCTTACTTGCCCATGTTTCACTTTGGGGAAAGGGATTCCTGGTTTAGCGTGGCCTGAGATGGCTCTAGGGAGCAGGATGGCTTTAGGGAGAGTTGGAATTCCCTCATCCCAACTGCACCCAAGAAGAGGCAAACTTCATTAATTGGATTTGCCAGGGCCTTGAGGCTGCTCTTGGCTTCTTCGGGGTCACTTGTCAGCTCAAAGAGCAGCAGATCTCCTGTGTTCCTCTGTGCAAGAGCAGCCAGGCTTCCTGGGAAGGGAAGGGGCAAAAAAAAGGGGAAATTATCTCCATCCTTTATCTACTTCTGTGCTTGCTGCCCCCTCCCCTTTCTTGTCCATCTACTTCTCATCCCTTCAGGAGGACATTTCTGCACCAGAATGTGGTTGTTGGAGCTGTGCAGGGGTCACTGGGCCTGACTGGGGGTTCTCTGGGGCTGTGCCCTTTGCCTCTGAGGAGGCCAAAGCTGCTGAGGTCCAGATTCTTCCTGATAGCTTCCATGTGATAGCTAATTAATGGCCTCCCCATGTTTCCATGGCAACTCCATGCTGTGCTCTTAGCCCTGATCCAAATGGACATTCTGCACACTCCTGAAGCCATACCATCAGCATGTTAATAAGACTTGCTGACGTCTTTTGTTTTCTGCCACACCGGCTGGTGAGTCTAAACTTGAATAATTTAAAAGGAGCAGATTTCTCAGGAAGCTCCCAATGAATTCCTGTCACGTGACTGGAAGGAAATTGTCCCAGAAGCCTTCTGCATCTGAAGGGAAGCAGGATTCTGCCCTACCTGCTGGTTATTTCCATGTTTTGGCTTTGAGACAGCTGGCATTGGCTTTTCTTTTTTTCCTCTGGGTTATTTGGAAGGTCCAGCTTTCATGTAGTCCCTAATTTAATGGCAGCATGGGACAAGTATCTGTCCTGAATTGGTAGGAGCATCTCTCTATTAGCTGAGCTAGACAATCTGATGGATTGCTCCCTAACTCCTCGTGCCAGGGAAAGAAGCTGGGTTTTGTTCTCATACAGTCAGAGAATGGTTACTCTGGCTTGAGAGTATGAACATCTCTTTTATCATTAAACTCTGCAAGAGCCACTGACCATGCAGGTTAGTGGGTCAAGTTTTATAGTGAAGGAGTTCTCTGGGTCCCACCCAATTCTGCTCTGTTAATTACCCTCCATTCCAGTTGTTGGCTTGTCAAACACATTTTTATGACCATCATTTCCTCAGGAGCCCATTAACCCCACTGCAGCACTGGTGTGGCCTCTCTGGGGGATCTGGACTGCTTTCTCTTGCTGACACAGATGTCAGGTGCCTCCACATCTCCTACTGCCTGCAGAACAACTTCCCTAAACCAAACCTGGGGGATGTTTCTGGATCTGGCTGTCACAGACTGCCCCTTAGCTGGGTCAGGGCTTTAGAGGCTGAGCAGTGAAAGCAGAGCATGAGCAGAGCAGAGCCCTGTTAAATTTATTATCTACCATCAAAAGCAATTTGATTGGCATGTTGGGGTTTTAGTCCATTTTCTCAGTGAGCCCAAACTGGTGGCTGAGCTGCCAAAAAGCTTCATCTTCCCTACCCTGAAGGACTCAGGAGTTTATTAGTGACATTTTTGCTGCATTCCTTCACCAAAGTTTATGTAGCCATATTGGAATGTGGCTCCACTTTGTGGTGTTGATGTGCTGTCATATCCAGGTGCACCCTTAGGTACTCCCAAGGTGAGTTCCATATGCTGACAGACTGTCTATGCCAAAATTCCTTCCCTCTGCTCATGCTCCAGCTTGCCCTTTCCCAGCTAGGATGGGAATGTCACCTCATGTGCCTCTCTCAGCTCCGCTTGGTTCTGGATGGGCCAGCCAGGATTTAATGTTGTGTTGGCACCCAAAACCTTCCTTAAGGTTTATGGAGTTGCTCCCCTTGCTCAAGGCAGTAAATGCTGGGGGCTGTTCATCCCAAAGCATCATTAAAGATACATGAGGGCAATTGATTTGATCCCTACCAGAGCCACAAACAACAGCAGGTGAGATTTAGGTAATGTGCTGCTGGTTACCCAGGAGATCTGAGATTTAATTGCAGCTTCTTTGGCTTCTGCTTTCTAGACTTGGATCCTTATCTCAAAGGAAAGAATTTATCGAATTAATTTCACTCTGTGTTGGCCACTATTCCCAGCCATGAGCAAATCCTATCCTTGCATGCAGGCTGCAGCTCAGAAGCAGCAGTCAGTATTTTTAGAGCTATAACCATAGCTCTTTCAAGTGTCAGCTCTTTGGGTCATACATGTAATTTAAACAGTACATTTCTATTCCCTGCTTAGATGGATGTAACTGTCAGGAACATTATTTCTACTGATAATTACAAATTTGACATTCATTTCCCATGAATACTCTCTAGTATTTGCTTAAAACTCACCTCCATGCATATGATTGCTGCCAAATGTTCTCTTATCAGAAAGCTGAGGCAGAAATGTCACATCTATAAAGAACACTCTTGGAATGGGGAGGTCTAATATGATTTTCTGCTACACAAAGCAAAGACCAAGCGAATGAAAAACAAATACTGGGAAAAATGGGCAACCTGAGGCCTCTTGTGTGGACTGACCAGAGGAGAGATCTTGATACAAGGTAGGGGGGAAAAGCTATTACCAAAGAAATGTCCCTAAAAACATCCTTGCTGTTTAATTCACCCAGCTCTTCTGATAACCACTCTCGGATAGACAGACTTTTGTGACTAATCCCCCTTTTTGGGGCTTTACTGATTACCCAAATTGCTTCTCTTATGCCCTCAGTTGGTAGCTCAGCAGGAGAGATCAGTAAATGTATATTTTCCTTAAGGTATCCAGTTCCTTCTCAGGAAATTTGGATGAGAACAACCTAAATCATATGAACTAAACTGAAACCAGCCTTAATTGCCCAAAGTCCGGTGTCACAAGACCAGACCACAATGCATTCAAGTCTTTCCAGAACTGATGTTACTCTCAGAATCTCAGCCAAAGTCTTCAAATAAAATCAAAACTCCTACAAGATTATTTTGTTGAATCAAATATGTTAATCATTGAATCAACATTTTAAATCTTGAGCCAAACCTGAGTCTTGGTCTTTAGATCAGAACTGTGCCCCTTGCTCAGACCTGTTTTCCCCAGGATGCTCCTCCAGCTCTGGGAGCTATCAGGATCAGAGATTTATTTCTCCCTTTCTGGAGGGCAGGAATTTCAGTCTCTCACTAGCACTTCTCAATCAACTTCAACTAAATAAAACCCAGAGAAATTAAGAGAAACACCTCACTACTCACCTCCCACAGTGTTCAGGCTTCATTATCCAGCTCAGCTGATCTTTCATTCACACACTCCATTCAACATCCTATTTTTTGTTTAAATCCAAAGATATGTCCACACACATTCCAAAAAATTTTACCCACCTTTTGGTTATTTTTGTTTTGTTTTTTTTTTATAACTCAACTTTTTTTAATTTGGCTTTATCCTTGCAAACTCAGGGGAGATTTAGTTGTTGTGCTCTTCCCTCCCACCCCTCCCTTTTACTAATTTTGCATATATTTTAATAAAATGTTCTCATATATTTGCTGTATTTTTTTTTTTTTGGACAAAGTGTAAGTGAGACAAGGATATTATTCACAGCCACAGAAACATAAGAAAGTAAAAAGGATTTTTTTCCTTTTCCAGTGAACAAAAATTACCTAAACACCCTTCAGTGTCTCCAGGTTTCCTTGGAAATGTATTCTCTTGCATTGTGCTTTAGTTTTTGGGGTGATGAGGGTTACCCAGCGCTACTGGCAAACCCAGCACCTGAGGCAGAAAGACAAACTCAGTTTTGCCTTTATGATTTTGGCTTTCTCTGCTATAGGGACTATGTGGAAGGGCCTGAAAGACAAGTGAGTGAAGGTTTACAGGTGCTGCTGCTCCTCCTCTGGCACCACTGAAGGCAGCACCAGCCCAGTGCAGGGCACAAGCTGCAGGTCAATCTAAACAACACAACAAATCCCATTTGCCAGCATCTGCTGAGCCTCTACCTCTGGTGAAATGTTTTCCAAGATGGAAATCCCAAAGTGAGGACCCCTGAGCCCTGCACCCACCCTCCACCTTTTCTGTGTGGTCTCACCAAGGAGGCATCAGTTTTACTCCCCAAGGGCTGCTATCCCCTCCTGTTCTTCACCAAAGCTCAGCACAAGCTGTGGGAATAACTCAACATAAAGCTGGCATAAATCTCAACAGAAGAAATATCTTTTATCTTTAGCCATTTACTCCCACTATAGGAATAATGGTAGCTCTTTTACATTTACATATAACTCTTCTTTGTTTGTTTGCTTTGATTTCTTTGTTTTGTTTTTTTTTTTTTTTTGTATGTCTCTTTGTCTTGGCACCTGCATAGCAGAAAACTTGACAGTTCAGTACAGAAATTTGCCCCTCTCTCTGCTCCTCCCTTTGTCTCCTCTGCTGCCCCTGAGGACTCGCAAGCAACACCCCCAAGGTCGAGAGAGAGTACGGTGTTACCCTTTTATGACGGATTATAGAAATAACAAACATGCCTGACAGTTTTATACAGCTGCTAGAACGGGTTTAGTTTTCAACAAATGAAGAATTTCCTCTTTTTTTTTTCTCTTTTGTATATTAATTACATTTTACAAATCTTATTTTTTTCCCCTTTTCTTTCCTTTCCTTTCCCCCCGCTTTTCCTTCTTCCTTTTTACTTTTTTCCACTTTCTCTTTTTTCTTTTTTTTTTCCGCTTTTTTTGTTGTTTGTTCATTTGTTTTATTTCTCTTTTTTTTATTATTACTTTTATACAGCAAAAGGATCGATCACCAAGGTGTCCATTGCTTAAGTCCAGGGGTTAGCAGAGTTTGGCTGTCATCTGGTCGGACTGTTTGAGGATCTCGGTGTTGTACAGGTCCAGGGCATGGTTCACCCGGATGATCTCGCTGTTGGTGAGCTTCAGGCGGTGCTTGAGCATACAAGAGAACAGATCCAGCTGTGGCTTCCCCGGGGCCACCGGAGGCGCCAGGCGGTTGATTCGGTCCCGAATATCCAGCAGCAAGAGCATGACGGAGGAGGAGGAGTAGAACTGCCCGCCCTGCGTGTAGGACTGGTTGACCTGCTGCACCGCGCTGCGCAGGAGGTCAGCATTGAAGCGCAGGCTGTAGCCGTAGACCTGCACATCCGAGATCTTGATGTAGAACTGGCGCTTTGTGGGGTCGGAAAGGTCCACGGGCCCTTGGCCGGTCTCGTTGCGCAGGAGGGAGGGCAGCCGAGTCCGGCTGCGCAGGTAGATGTGCACGGTCTCAAAAAAGGTTTTCCACCGGTTGCCCAGCAGCAGGGTCCAGTTGTAGCACTGGCTGTTCTGCAGGCGGGTTTTCTCCCAGCGCGGGTAGCCGTACTCCCCGAAGGGCATGTTCCAGCCCTCCGAGTGGCTCCCGCTGAACGGGTTCACATAGACGAAGAACATGGGGTCCAGGCTGCTGTTGCGCATCTGGCAGATGCGCATGGAGATCCCAATCACCATGTGGATGAAGTCCATCCGGTTCTTGTTGCTCTTCAGGGTGAGGGACATGCGCTTGCGCCACCGCGGGTCGAAGAAGGTGTCCAGGCGGATCTCGTTGCTGATGAAGGTGGTGTGCACGTACAGGCGGGAGTCCATCTTCTGCAGCAGGTACTTCAGCTCCAGGTCCTGAAAGTCCAGGTCTGTCTCAAAGCTGATGAACTGCTCACTCCGCTCCGAGTCCACGTTCTGGGGCTCGCAGCGGCCTCGATAAAGCTTGTAGCCCTTGTTGCAGGAGCCGCAGAGGGAGATGTTGGCAAGGCTGCACATGGCACAGCTGTTGTTGCCCCCGATGATGCAGGGGATGGGGCGCTGGCACAGGCTGGTGCCACCATGGCACACGCAACTCCGTTGGCTTTCCAGAAAGGTGCCCCAGAACCCATTCTCGTTGCAGTAGAGCAGGGACTGGACTCGGGTAAGCCATTCCTGTATTGTCCTGCAGGTGGGGAGAAGGAAGAATTAGCAGTCTGAGGCCTCACAGGGGCTCGGTGTTGGCATCTTGCTGGAGCTACAGTGTTTGCAGGGATGTGTTTGAGGCAGAGCTCTCAGAACATCGATGCCCTGCAGTGGCATCTGGGAGCTATTCCAGTCTATTTCTAGACTGAATCTTTCATCTGCTGTTTACTCCTTTGGTGATGAGCAAAAGCCTTCTAAGAAATTTCTACCAGTTAGAAATGCTCATCTGAGCACTCTCTCTGCACTAGGAGCTGAGACAGGCACTGTGTCCTGCTGAGGATCCCAGCAGTGCCACAGTAACATGGGAATGGAGCTGATAAAGCCATGCCAGAGGTTCTGGGGCTATCAGACATCACAAGGGCAGCAGAACTCCCAGGCTAGCAGGAGAAAACTGCTCTTTAGGTCATTGGTAATTGGCCCTACCCTCCAAAATCAGACCCATAACAAGGCAAGGCAAAGCAAGCAGCAACATCTGCTCATGGTGCAGAGCTCAGAACAATAGAAAAGAGGGTGGAAGCCAAGATGCACAGAGACAAAGCTGCTAAAACTATTCCTCCTTAAAGAAACCCCAAAGACTGCTGCTAATTAACCACCTCTTGGAGTCTCTTTCTTTACATCAGCCCCACTCACCCACCCCTGAGCCACACCACTCCCACAGCTGCTGGATCAGCACCTTCAACCCCACATCCTGCAGCCCTGGAACGACTCCTAGAAAACGACACTGCAACCCACATTCACTTTTTGCACAACCCACTTGCCCTGTTGCCTCATTTCCCTGTTTTTCCCCCTTGCCACTGCCCCAGGAAAGCTGGGTACAGCAACTCCTTTCTCAGCAGCCCTCAGCAGAACCCTCTGTGCAGCCGCTGCTCCCTCCCCTCCTCCTCCCCCCTGGCTAATGAATACTTCATTGTCTCCTCTGGGCAAAAAAGTTCTTGGTAGAGCTGCAGTGAGAGGACTGGCTAATGACAAATTAGGATTCAGCCCCTGTAGAAGGAGAGGAGTGATTATGGACAGAGGCTCTCAGAGCTGGATTAGTGAAATTCATGGCACCTGCATCGCCTGACCTCCGAATAATCATTAAGCTGTAGGCTGTATCAAAGAAGGCATTAAATGATACAGCAGCAAAGAACAGCAAGATGATTAGGAGGAGGGAGAGAGTGCAGGGATGAGAGTGTAAAACAGGGGAAAGCACTGGAAGGAAAGAAATAATCAAGAGGCAGAAGCAGAAAGGTTGGGAAAGAAAGAGAGGAAAATGTGCAGGTAAAAGGAAAAATGAGAGAGAAACACAGTGGGCAGGAGTAACAGGTGGAGAAAGGGAAAAAACTACAACAGCAACAACTGAAAGAGAATGGGCAGGAATGAAAAGCAGGTAGAAAAGGGGTAAAAAAGAAGGGGAAAACAGGGTGAGGAAAAAAGGAAGGGCATTGGAAGAAAAATTCTGAAGTGCTGGATGTGGGAACAGATAATTTTCACATTCTTCCTGTGGTATAGGGCTCCCAGGGTCTCTTTCCCCTATTCCCAGCCAAGAGGAGATCTTTTTCTGGCAGAAAGGACAAGGCTGGCTGGGGAGCTTGGGAGCAAGGCAGTGACCTCCATAAATATCTGCTGTAGAGGGAGACAGTGACAGCCCTGGTCCCTCAAAAAAGTGCACAGAGCTCCTCTTAATTCCTGGGACAGCTCTGCCTCAGAGGGGAGGGAACAGCCCAGCAAAACACAGCCACAAGCTGACAGCAGCAAGCATTTCCAAACCATCCCAGGGGGCTGAGGCTGTCTTCTGCTCACAGGTGAATTTTTGCTCACTTTTTAACAATACAAATACGTCTTTACCCATCTGAAGTCTTGTCCTTCCTGTCTGGAAGGCCAGTGAAATGCACCTGGATTTGTGCAGTGCTGGATTGGTGCTTTACACAAGTTTTAGGTGTTGATAAAGCCCCTGAGTTCCTGGGCCAAGGACTGCCAGGCCATAGCAGTGGGCACAGTAAAAATTAGAGCCAGGTGACCACATTCTGTCCATTTTGGGTGTGTTCTGTCTTAGGAAAAAATCACTGGATAGTTCTGTCCTTCTTTATACAAACACCTAGAGAACAAAATGGGAAAGAAACCTCAGCTGACATCTTGCAGTGGACACCAGTAAATTTCCTGTTCCTCAGATGAACTTTGTGAAGGATGGAAGGGAGGGGGTTTTTTTGTTGTGTGTGTCTGTGTCTTAGCTTTCAGCAAAGACACAAGTAGGACTAAAAAAAAACAAGAAGAAAATGAAACAGAAGACTACCTACCATCTGCTGATGGCATCAATAAAGGATGTAATTAAATAAAAATGCAAAATCCAGGGCAGAGCTGGGCATCGACTACAAACACGACAATAGGAAGTGTGAGAGAGTGGGAGAGAAGGAAAGTGCTATAAATTACTCCATTTTTTCTTGCAACTGGGACAGGTTAAGAGTATACACAGAATCAGCCAAAGCCCTTTCAGTGACAGGAGGCAACTTTTTAAAAACACATCCCTCTGATGGCTCAGGCTCACGGCATTGTACCTAGGAGGTGTCAGAGCAGGAGGATGCTGGAAACATCCACTGTTCAACAGCTGAAAAACAGTACCAGAGCAGCCATTGATTTTCATTTAAAATATTCCTGGGGAGATGGTGGGAATCCCTACCCTGGAAGGGTCCAAGGAACACCTGGATGTGGCACTCACTGTTCTGGTCAGGGTGACAAGAGGGGATCAAGCACAGGTTGGACTCAATGATCTTGGAGGTCTTTTCCAACCTCAAAGGTTCCATGATTCTAAAGTGAAAATAAATATGACCTGCAGGCCAAGCTGTGAGTGAGAATTACTTTGCAGAGTTTTCTGACGGCTGCTCACTGGACATGTGTTTCCCTGGCAATGCTGGGTACAGGAAGCCAGACAGATTTTTGGGGTTTTTTTATTTGCAAGGAAAAAAAAAGGTAGGAGCTTAAAAAATTTCCTTTGCAAACTCACTTTTCACTTTCCAACCAGTGCTAGCTGTTCTGGGGGTACTTTTGGGTTTTCTGTACAGAGCTGTGAAGTAAAAAAAATGCTATTTTTATTCTCAGCAGCTGTGAGATGTATTTTGGCTGAAGGCCAGAACATGTATAAACCCTCTCTCCATTGGATGTTATTTCTATTTTACATCCAGTGCTTTAAAATAAAACTACAGGTGATCATTCAGCATCAAAATTTTATTAACTGAGGAGTAGTCTCCTTTTTAAACTAATAGGCTTGCCTCTGTTTTAAACCTGTAAACTTTCCTGGGGTTTGACAAAAGAAGTACAGACCAAATATATTGGTATATATAGATCTATATACCTACATATCTATATATCTATATACTTATCTGTATTTCTTTAGATAAAATATAGATATATAGGTATATAGATACATAGATTTATAGATATATAAATATATGGATATGTAGATATATAGATATATAGATTAGATAGATAGATAGATAGATAGATAGATAGATAGATAGATAGATAGATTAGATATATAGATGTATAGATACATAGATATTTCTGTCTCCTTAGCCATTGCAAAGGGTCATGGAGAATCAGCCTAATTGCCAGAATCCTTACTCTTCCTTTCTTATCTTCCTTTTGGAAACACCACTTCTTCCTTTCCCTGAGGACAATCAGCAGCAATCTCATTTCTTTTTTTTTTTTTTTTTTTTTACATTGCCTTTGAATGTATAATGCAGGCTTACAATTATGTGTATTAAAGAGAGAGAGGCTTGCTCTTAATAGAACCATGCCATCCTTTCAAAGCCACTGGCATGCTTGATAAACCTCTGTCATTCTGTACAGCAACAATTAGAAAATGAGAGTATTTCCCAGCTCTGTGAGGGGAAAGATGGGTTGCACCTCTTCCTACAGAGTTCCTACCACACTGCTCCCCTGCCTAGCTGCAGATGCAGAATGACAAACAAGAAAAGAAATGATAATATGCCTGCTGATGTTGACTTAAACAAATCAAGCACATCACTCAGTTAAAAACCCATCTGCCATCATCCATTCCACCCTCCTTCCCCCAGATTTCATTGTAGTAGTTGGAGGCTCCCTTTCTGCTTGGCTGGGTTTTTTAAATAGATGATAAATGCTGAAGACATATTTGTCTGAATGTTTTGGAGCAACGTGGTTGGATGGAGATTTCTGTGCTGCTGCTTCACAATGTTGTTGTTGTCTTTGTTGTTGCTGTGGCACAACTAAAAATTCCACCCTGGCCATGCCTGCGGCTCCTCCAGCACTCAGCCTGGTCAGAACAGCCCAGCCAGTTGGCAGGGATGGGCCAGGTTTAGGAAGCTCTCCAAAGACTTTATTTCATAATCTCTTACATTTAATAGATATTTCTCCTCATCCCTAGTAAGTCCATTAAATCTTTGTCTAGAAACACGAGCTTTCTTGGTAATTAAAGAGGTGTTAAGCCCTGGAAGAATTTTCTGAGCTGCACAGTGATGAAATGAAAAGTCAGCGTGTTCAGCAGCCAGGGAGCTGGATGAGAGCAGTAGACAGCAGTCAATCTGTCAATTTTGTCTTGAAACTGAATATTTAGGTAATGAAGGAAGTGGACAAACAGCTTCTCTTCAAATATTAGCTTGGCCTGACCCTTCCAAGAGAAGCATGGAAGAAAAGGCATTCAGACTCTTTTTTTTCCTCCCAAGATTTTCAATATTGTTTCAGTCCAGACACTGCAGAACTACACAGCAAGAGATGTTTATTAAAATCCAGAAATGCAAGTCTCCAATAATTACTTGAAGCAAACTCAGCTACAGGTTAGGGCTCAAAGGAGCCAGGAGGAGGGGATTATTAGACATCAATAGTTGCTGTAGCATAAATGGAAAATCTGCTCTCTCCACCTGTAATGCCCTTGCAAGGCTTCTGCTCAGTGAGGTTTTACAGGTTCACACTGCATCTCACAGCAAAAATGTGATGTATTCCAAGTGAAACTAAAGCTTCTCTCTTGCTCTAGAGATATTGAAGAGCACAATCCAAAAATGGGCTGAAGCACCTTGTGCGCCATGTGCTCCATGTCCCTTTTGACAACAAGTGGAGGCTGAAAGCTTGGATGTGGATCTTGAGGGAAAATCACAAAAAAAGCAGCTTAGCCTGCAGAACGAACTAAACGTATTCTTGCAGAGCTTAAAGAATAAGTGATGCCCTTCCCCTGGGTAGGTAAAACCACACAGAAGGGACATGAGTGCAGTCAGGAATGTGACACCTCCAGGAATCTCAACCCACTCCCAGATTTTACCCAGATTCTACCTCCAAAAACAGCCTGTTGGGGTTAGACCCAAACCCAAGCTGAGCTCCAGCAGCCCCCCATGCCCGAGGAAGGATGGAGGTACCTTTCCCTAGGCAGCTGGTGGTTGGGGTTGTGCCGACACCGGACACTGAGGCCAAAGAGTTTGCGGGCAGTGCGCTGGATCTTCTGGCGCTGGGCTTCCAGCGAGCTCTGCAGCAGCTTGTAGCGGTTCTGCAGGTCCCAGTCGTTCCCCCAGTGCTGGTGGATGCTCCCAATGGTCAGGAAGTGGTTGCTAGGTAGCCTTTTCATGAAGGATTTAAACTCATCTGGAACACACACACAGGAAATGGGGAGGAATGCAGAGGTTTCATGGAGTTACAAAGCTTTTCATTAGTGATGGACAAGGCCATCAGCTCTGCCAGGGGAAGGTGATGTCCATTAACTCACTGCTCTGTCCCTCTGCCCCAGGAAGACACTAATTCCATGGCTGTAGCTGCTCCCATATAGGGAAAAAAACCAAAACAACCTATTATGAATATCAAGGTGAAACAACACAGTTAAAGTGCACAGGGTGGAGGGGAAAAAAAAGAGACAAATTTCCTGGAACATGAGGTTATAGTCTAAGGGTTATAAACAAAAAGCTAGGAGTTGTAATCATTGTCAGTTAAAGAGTTCTCATTTACATTGTTTTTCAGCTGCTCCTGGAGTGCTGTTTGTTGTTGAAGGCAAAGCATTTTGCTGTGTAATTAAAAAAAAAAAAAAAGGAGGGGGAAAACAAAGCTTTAAAAATTCCCCAGAGGAAAGGTTTGGATGCTGTTAAAATGTCCTGCTTTCACATTTTTAAAACAGACCATTCTGATTCTTACCTCTAATTTAACTCCATTTGAAGTTAAATGAGTTGCATTTTGTAATGAGGAAAATAAAATAAAATAGTTTGCAGGGCTCGGGTGAGAACAAAAGGTGTCAATTTTAGCCAAAGGGAACAAATCCAATTGATCAAAAAATACATTGTTCAATGTTTCTGTTTGTTGTGTTTGTTGTTTTTTGATCACTTTATTTCCATTTTATTTTGTTTGATAATGAAAAAAAAACAAACCACTGTTATGCAGGGTTTGTTTGAGGGTTTTTGTTTTTTTTTCATCACAATCAGAAATTCTGATATTGTTTCTGTTTCTGTTTATGATCAGCCCTTCCTACCTGAGAAGAGTGGTTTGCACAGACTCTGATTACCAGGCTGGGACATCCTCAGAAGGGAAAATCCAGATGTTTCCAGCTTTCTCAGGGGAAAATAATTCAGTTTTGGATGCTAGAAAACCATATTTGACACAGTGAGACCTTGAGAAATGCAATGAGTGGGACAATAAGAGCTCCATAAAATGCAATAACTACAAGAGCAATGTTTTGTACCAGGAGAGAAAAACCCCACGTGTCAGCACAGGCTTGGGCACAGTCAGCTGGGGAAGGTTCTGGGGGCTGAGGTGGGTCAATGTCCTGTTCTCACTGGGAAAAAACTTCATACTGGGCTGAATCCAGCTGATATTCATCTTTTCTTGGCACTGCTACGCCTGGGGCACCCAACTAAAAGGGATGGACAGAGCCTGGGAGGGCAGAGCTGAGGAACACTGAGGTGCTCCAGGGCCTGAGCACAAGTTCTGCAAAGTCAGGTGTGGAAAGGAGCCCTGGTTTTATTTGGTAAAGGGGACGCCAAGGGATATTTAATTACAGCAGCAACTGCTCAAAAGGTATTCACAGATAGGAACAAAATTCCTCTTTTAAGAGACAATTGCTCTTTGACAAGGAGCAATATGCAGTTTGCAGCTTGAGAAATTAAAATGATTTACTGAAAAACTTCGTCACTTGGAGGTAATGCAGCACTGGAACATGATCAGAGACGTATAAAAATCTCTCATTTTAAACTCTGCCAGACAAAACCGAGGCTGACCTGATGTAGTGCTGGCTGTGGTCCTGTTTCTAGAGGGAGGCTGGACTAGGACCCTGCCAGAAACTTCCCAAACAAATCAATAAGAAGTACAGCCATCTTTTCCTCTACATTATCTACGTGATTTCTGATGCTTTCCCAATCCTTTTTTCGTTGTGTTTTTTTTTTTTTTTTTTTTTAAATTACTTCATCTTATTTTCAGAAGGAAAAGGAGAGCTTGTACAGGCTGACATCTTTTCAAGGAAAAATAAATAATCCATAGAATTACTGGAGAAAATCAGACCAGATAATTTGCATCCTATAGTTCAAAGTTAAAGATATTTCCATAACAAATTTCCTGTTATTCATCAACTTGCAGTTCATGCTTAACTGCCTAAAAAAGGCTATCTGTACATTAGTCAGTCTCATCCTGACATGGATGGGAAATGGATGTTCACATCCTACTCATCACATGGTGCAACCAAGCTCCTCCTAAAAATAACCATCATCACTGCACTACCAACATTTTTGGGACATCTGCTTGTCTCCTCTCTCCCCCAAAGATAACCAAGGGATGATTTTTTAGTCATCTCTCAGGTTTTCACTCTGTTTTTAGTGCTGCTTCCAGTGCCCTTCTCCTCTCAAAGCCCAACTCTGCTTTTCCCAGGCCTCTGAAACCACCATCAGGTATAATTGCTTCTGTTGACCACGCTGATTACTCCGGGTACCTTTCAGCAGTAAAAGCCTTGCATTTGCTTCCCACCCCTTATAAATCAATTTCCTCAAAAGCCTTTTTGTGCAGGAGCCCAGGCTCTTTTTCCCCTCTGATGATGAATGTGCTACATTTTTCATCGAGACGGGCAAGGCAGGGATTTCGGTGCAGTGTGCACATTTTGCTACTGCAGTGCAACGTTGGGGGAAAAACAAATGAGCAGCAACTCTGGCAAAATGAAAGCTGGAAGGGGTTGTTTGAAATTAGGGTGATGAAGGAAAAAAAAAAGTACTTTAAAATCAACATAGTTTCTTCATTATTTATAACTCTGCCTGGAAACCAGTGGTATGGATGGGGATATTCCCTGTTTCTGGGAATAGCTCATTCTTAACCCTGAGATTTTGCAATTAATTAACAAGCCTGTTTGCATTTGTTGCTATTTTATTCCTCTGCACAGCAAGCCTTGCTGATGGCTGGAACTACACCTCCTGTGATGCAGCTTGGCCCCTCTTTCTGCCGAATTACCCCATCCCTAAGGCAGTCCCACGGCAATGACTCAGCATCACAAGTGGCACCACAGGGATTTGTCAGGGCAGACATCTCTTTCACAGATTCAATTTTCCTTTTGCCGATGTTAAAAAGGAAAAAAAAAAACCCATTTACATCAGAAAGCAATAATCTTGAATAAACAAACAAATGAACAAATAAAACCACCAAATGACTTAATTAAAAGTTGGGGTTGTTTTAATCCACAATCACAGAATTTTTTTGACCAGCCATTCTGAAATGCCAAGAATAAGGCAGTGTTATATTTCTCAATTTACCCACAAGCAGTGAAGCACAGGGCTAAAAAAACTCCTGAACTGATTCAAAGAAGCTTCAGTTCACTGCAGCCTCCTTGACTTTGAAGATACTATTTCAAATCACAGCAACTCTTGATTCGCCCTGCAGGATTTTTTCAAATTAACAGAGGATCCAACACACACCAGAAGCAGAATACAAATGTTCTGGACTTTCAGTAGCTTCCTGTGCAAAATGGTATTTGCTTTCAGAGCACTCCTGTGCCTTTCAGTCCACTTTATTGGAAAAGCCTTCAGATGTCATCAGAAATTTCTCCTCTGCTGTTCATAATGAAGAAAATCCTCTAGTTATTGGGAATATTTATTAAAACAAAGAAGCAAAACACTAATACTGCAGCCTTTTGTGATAGCAACTTCCATCTCAAAGGATAAGTTCACGCATGATGCATCAAAGTGATGAATCAGATGCAACAGCTTTAGACATAAAGATAATCACTCCATCTAGCCCTGAAAAGCCTCTAGCCCTGGGTGGAATATGGCAGAAATTGCACTGCAATATGTCACTTTAACATGGCAAATGAAAAACACCTTCCCCCATTCAAATCTCAAGGGGAGGGACCCTGAATGTAATTATCTACCCTGGCCTGTGCTTGGATGGAGTGCAGCAAGGACAGAATGTGAGGCTGGAACTCCCCTCTCCACAGGGCTCCCACCTTCTCAGAGCCTGAGTTAGAGCCCCTGGGAAGGGAAGGGGTTTAATGAGACCAACCTGTGCCTCTTGAGCACCTTATATGAAGGTCCTGTGTTAGAACTAACAACTGGTAACACATAACCAGTGACAGGGCTGTGCTGGCACAGTAATCCTTGTAAACTTGTGTAGTACTGAGCTGGCAAAAGCTCCTGAAATCCACATTTCTGGTTTGCCCTGGTGTTACTCACCCCATCCATGAACCATAGAAACTCAGAGAAAACATCTGACCTCGTTAGCTGGTGACCTGCTCCAGGAACTGCCCAGCCCTGTGGCTCCCCAGGGGACACGGGGGGGATCTGGTCAAGATGGTCATTAGCCTCAGGCCATTAACTCCCACTCTGGCTGCTAAGCTGAGCACCAGGGTGACAGCATGAGTGGCACATAAGGGTCTGTGCAGCAGCACAAACACCAGCAGGGGCCACATGTTGAAGTATGAAGCAAATCCTCAACAGCCCTTCAAGCAAACATCACAGGCTTCTGCATTTCAGCTTTTAAAGGGATTAAGGTGACTTTCAACATGAAGAAAGGAAGAAAACTTATGAAGGATTCATCTTGAATTGAGCTAGATGGTTCTTTTCTCACAGTTTTCCTTCCTGACATGGAGATCTGGGCAGTTGTGACAATAATCATTGAAGAAAACATGTCAGAAAGTGGCTGGTTAAGACTGAAAGATGAGAGTCAGCACAAGGACAAGCTCCTGATGAAGTTCTGCTTAGTGCCTGTGTGGTTTCAGGGCAGGCAGGCCACTTGCTAAAGGATAGAATTCACTGAAAGTGTTGCTCTTTCCTACCCCAAGCCCTCAGGAGTGTGTATCCTGTGAGTACAACACACCTACTATGGGTAAACTACTCCCACTACCAGCATCAGCACAGAACAAATTCCACTGACACCCCCAGCCTCACCTGGGGAGAAAGTGAAAAAAAGAAATATTCCCAGCAGCAGACACTGCCCTGCAGGAAGAGAGGAGTAGTTTTCCCTTCTTCTCCCTGCCTCAAAGGAGATGTCACCTGGCCTGTGTGTTCTTCTCCCTCTGATTTGCTTTCACTAAAGCAGAATAAAGCATTCATACAAATCTGAAAAGCCATTTCTGCATCATTCATATGGTGGAAGTTTCTCCACAGAACTATTAGAAGAGAGATTTGGAGATGATTTCGTACGAAAAATCAGATTTTTAACCAAACATATACTTCCATGGAAAAACATCCCTGTACACATAATTCTATGTGTGGTGTGTATTCCTGTCTGTGTTTTTAATAGAAGAAAAAGGGTACTCACTCCCTCAAGGCTAAGATCCTGTATTTGGGTTCAATATCTTCTAATTTTTTAGCCAAATTAGAGCATTATACTGAGGGAATGAAAGATTTTTACCTGATACGACCTGCCACTAATTGAAAAAGTGAGTTTTGCTCAGTTACCTGAATTCTCCAGATCTTTATAGGCTTCTGTCCAGGTCTTGGCCATGTTTGCCAGGGTGTACTCCATGATCTGGATGTCAGTGATGGGGCAGTTGCACTGGGGGAACTCCTCAGAGCACTGGCAGCCACACTGGCTGTCCCTGCAGATGTACTCGCCCTCCCCATTGCACATGATGTAACTCAAGGCAGACTGGACAAACTTCTCCTGTAAATATTGAGGGAAGATGATCTGGAGACCTGCAGAGAGAGCAACAGGGTTATGGCAGGGAAAAAAGGTGAATAAAAAAGTAATTTCAGGTACTTGTTCCTCTTTTCAAAACCCATTTCATAAACAGTTTGGGAAAGTTATGGTGAAGAGTTAAAAGTTGTCGTGGATAAGGAAGGTAAAAATTCCAACCCTTCAGGGCAAGGAGTGATTTAGCTGAGAAGAGAGCTCATCTCCTCTGTAGGAGAACGGTGACAAGAGACTTCCCCTTCCCCAATACCCTTTCATCCTGTTCTCAGATCCCAGTACAGTACAAAGGCCCTGAATGCAAAGCCTCCCTTATTCCCAGATGTGTCATTTTTTGTCTCCTGAAACCAAGCCCTAGTTCAGAGGCAAGGGGCACTATGCTCTGACCTGTTTTGAGAGACACTAGATGGGTTTGGTACCACAGAAAAAAGGAAAATACACACTGAAAAGGAAAATAGGAAGAAATGGAAAACAGAAGAAAGGAAAATAACATGAGAGGGGGTTTATAAAAGACCCTTGCAGAGTTAAGTGCCCAGCTCCCACAGCATAAATACAGGAGTTGGGTACCTGAGCCCTCACAGCTTGCTCCCTGCTAGGAGGGCTACGTGCCAAATCCTATAAAAGTGCAAATTGTTTTAGTGCCCATGATTTCAGTGTTGCTTGGCAGGCTTACATTAGCAGGGAGATCTATCCCCTCGTCCTTTTCTCCATGGCAGTGTTTGTGTATCCCTCCATCTGTGCAGGCATCAGTGTGAGTGCACCCTTGCTCAGGTACCAGAGGACGCAGTAACAGTCCCTGTGCACAGTGTATGTGGTTTTCCACCCTGTTCTCCCCCAGGCTCCCTGACCGTCTCCCTGAGGATTCACAGCTGTTTGCTTCTACCTGGCAGGACCTGCCTGCCAGCCCCTGTCAGTGTCTGTGGTGCACCAGGCAGAAGACACTAACTCAGAGCAGGCCTTCCAGGGGACCCCACTTGGAAAAGGGCAGGGATTTTGGAATGGCAGCCAGAGGAGTTCATGGCCTGAAGGGCAGCACTGGACTCGGGTGTAATGAAGGCACAGGGGTCAATTACCCATCTGTTTGTGTTTCTGCTGTGCTGAATTAACACATCCCTGCCTGACAGCTCGCTGGAGTGGAATGGAAATCGGACAATAATTCAGAGGATGAGAGGGTGCAGGAATGGCAAAAAGGGTTGTGACCCCTTCCAGGAGTGCAGGCCCATCTCTGATGGGTTGTGTTCACCTCAGACAAGAGACAAACACCAGGTGGTGACCCTGGGACCCCCATTACCCTTTTGCTTTTGGATCCAGACAAGCACCTCAGCCTTAATGAGACCCCTCTGGAAGAGCAGGTCTGGGGGCTCAGGAGGCTGGGGAAGGCACAGGGAGCCCTGTTCCCCCTCTGCTGCTCTGGGTGAGCACCATGCCCCTCTGCCCCTCTGCCCCACCTCACTGGCAGCCTCCAGGCAGGATCTTGGGAGGACCTTGGAGCACCCTCCAGCTGAGAGTGCATTTGTGACACTTGCACAGGGAAGGATTTCAAGGCTGGCATTCACAGACACTGTTTCTGAACAGGTCCTGCACAGAGCGGACCAGGACAGCACCCCTGCAAATATCTCAAAACTGGCCTGAAGAGGATCATCATTTTGAGGTCCCTTTGGTCTTTTCTAAGAAGCTCAGATTTCTTCCTGCTGTCTTCAGGAAGTCCTGAAGCTCAGCTTCTTCCAGAGATTGCAATGAAAGGGACAAGGGGCAGTGACTATAAACTGAAAGAGAGTAGGTTTGGATTTGACATTAGGAAGAAATTCTTCCCTGTGAGAGTGGGCAGGCCCTGGCACAGGGTGCCCAGAGAAGCTGTGGCTGCCCCTGGATCCCTGGAAGTGTCCAAGGCCAGGTTGGACAGGGCTTGGAGCAGCCTGAGATACAGGAAGGTGTCCCTGTCCATGGCAGGGTGGTAGAATGAGATGATCTCTAAGGTCCCTTCCAATCCCATTCTGGGATTCTATGATTTATCTGAAACAACCACTACAGAGGGATGGTCCCTTGTCAAATCCTCACACTGACATTAGTGATGGTCCCACCTGCCAGGATCCTAAACTTTCCTTCAGGATGGAATGAAAGTGCAGTAATATTGGATAACTGATCCACAAAGGGGACTGGAGAGCCTGAAGGCAGCTGTACTCACTGAGCTTTCAAGCTCATCTGAGAGCAGAGCTGGACTTCTTGATGTGCATTGACTCTTCATTCATGGTCCAAGTCGCATTAATACATTTTCCACTCTGCTTCATGGAGGAGCAACCTGCTCTGGCTCTTTGAATATGATCAAATTACCTTGGGCTCTCAAGTTCTCCATAGTTTCTCTTTGAATTTTAACTTGGATAAAGCACAACAAGCTGTTTGGGCCCAGCTACAAGTGATGCTGGCTTTGGAGATTTTTATTTTATTTTTTTCTGGAGGGAATAGGGGTGAAAAAAGCAGCTGAAGTTTCAGGGAAAGCACCTCCCATTGCAAGGGACATTGACTGTGCATTCCAGAAGATGCAGAAGCACAAATACCCTGTAATCTCCAAAACACAACATGTTTCAACACTGCAGTGCTTCACATGGATACTTGCTTTTTGCCCGTAGAATTCATGATTTCTGAAAAAAAATAAAATTTCCAGGAAAAATTTCTCCTCTTGTGAGAAATAATATCATGTTTAAGGGGCAATCAGACCTCTGTACACTTAGCATCAACTCAACAAAGCACTTATATAAATACTTAACTTCATCAGGAAAGCAGTTTTGCTGGAATCCAGCAGCTACCTGAAGCATTTGACAAGCACACAGAGCTGTTTGCACAAGTGACCCCCCCAAATCCAGCCACTCACTGGAGCACCAGTGTGCACACTCCAAACACAACCCCCTGACTTTCAAACAGGCTGTTGGGCTTACGTGTGACTCACATCTTCCAGCCAGGAATTTCCTTGTGGAAGAAATTAATGTCACTGAAATACAGCTGTGCCTGTTTCCACAGAAGGACTTTTATATAGATACACATAAATATTCAGAGATTTCTCATCATCCCCAGACAAGGGCAGATTTATATGAACTTTTTTTTGCTTTAGTTTTGAGCATCTCTGTGATCAGATCTCAGCAAGAGATTTTACAAATATTGCTGGAATTTAGTTTGTTATGGCTGTCAGTAAAGCACAGGTGGCATCAATCTTTTGAGACCACTGCTCTGGGTGCTTCTCTTTGCTGCCTGTAAGGCAGGAAAGCTGTGATCCCAAAGAATAAAACAGCCCCACTGAGCAGCTTGTGCTAGCTGGGAAAGCCCTGCTGCCAGCCACAACCCAAATAAAATATCCCAAATGCTGTGTTGGTCTCTAAGAAATTCATTTGGATATTGTGAACATTTATATATATATATATATATTCAGTCTTTCACTGTTGTCTACTGATGAAACAACCTCATGTCAGCAGCCAAGAAGAGGGGAAAGCTGGTCTTAGAAACTGGGATATTGGACCATTTCCATGGGGAGAATCCCTCCATCCAAGCCAGGGGGCTCAAGGAATGAGCTCAACACTGACTGCAGGCTCAGGAGTTCATAACAGATGCACAAGGTAAGTTTGCTGCTGACTGGAACATCTTAGTTTTGAAGGTAACTTATTGATCAGGGGAGGAATTCTGCCACATTCTAAAAGTATGAGGTTCCTCTTTAAAAATGAAGAGCAGCACAAATTTGGTATAGGTTTATCTTAGATAACTGCAGTCAGAATATGAAATATCTGACAAGGGAACATGTCCTTAATTCACCTAGAAAAACTATTAGAGAGAGATGTTTGGCTTTAGACTGTATATAAAAGGCTTCCTGCATTAAAAGAGGTAAATTTCCCCAGCTCTAAATTAGAGCTATTTGAAACATTTTTCACAGAAGAGTTCTCTGTTGAAAATGCAGTTCCATTGAAGCATTTTGTGAGAGCATGTTGACTCCAAAAGCACTTTTGACTTTCTAAATGTATTTTTTGTACTCCCTTATTTCACTGCGCTGAAAAGCTGAAATGTTTTGTCTTGCCATTGCTGTTCTGCCCATCCTGGAAAAAGCTTTAATGTAATTGTAATGTAAATTCTAGTGTTCTACTATCATAGATACTATGTAGGTATATAATACATCTCTCTATGTAGTTATATATGTGTAATATATAAGGGTATTTACACATATATAACAATATAATATTAAATAATGGAATATAATCTATTTAATAGTATATAAGTATTGTATATAACATGCATTTTGTATAGTATTATAATATATGACCATATTTCATGTAGCAAATGACCTGATATGCAACATTTCCTGTTTATTGTTACACAGTTTAGAACAGAAGGAAATATTGTAATGCTCCACTATTGACATATACTGTCAAGAACAGTATTGATACAACAAGCGATGCCTCTGAAATTTGAATTTCCTGAAATTTTTCAGTGCATTGCTTTTATTCAGTCAAATTTTCCAATTTCTGCCCAGGGAACACAAATTTCTCTTTCTCAACACGTTGCTGTAGAGTTGCTGGCATCTGACCCTGCATCACCACAGGGATCCTGCTCCAGGGGGTGCCGGGGAAAAGGGAGTCCCCCTGAGCCTTCTGTGATAAATATTGTCTATATATACGTACATATATACCCCAGTGCATGCCATGCATGCTGGGCCCACAGGGATACTGGTTTATAAATTAGTGATTCTTTTTTGTCACAGTAACCACAAGTGCAGCACCAGACACCCTCCACCATCCTACCCTGAAATCAACCCGCACAAACCCTAGGTGGATTCAGGGAATTACTTAGGTTGGAAAAGACCACCAAAATCATTCAGTCCAACCTTTGGCTGGTCACCACCTTGTCAACCAGAACAGTGCCACGTTCCACTCATTGTCTCTCCTGAAAGGCACAGTTTGAAACCCCAACTCTCAGGGCTGGGCAGCAGCAAGTTTAGACAGAGAAATTCTCCTTGTCAAGAAGAAGCTGCTCTTTTATTGAGCCAGGCTCAGAGCTGGAGTGACACAAAGGCAGGAACATGGATTTCTGTCAGCAGCTCATGCTCTGCTGCTAATCAGATCAGAGGAGACTTGGTCACGATCCATTACCTGCTGCAGCCCTGTGACTAATTCCTAATGAGGCTTCTCAGAGCAGAGGAGGGATCCTGGGTAGTTATCCCAAGAACCACACTTCAGATTAGGTAGGAAACTCACGTGGAGCTTTAAAGGTCACTTTGTTCTGTTAGGAAGAGCTCCTGCCTTCCTCCCTTCTCTCACTGCCTCCTTTGTCTTGGCTCCAGCCTCTCCCTGCGCTGTCTCCAGCCACGGAGCTCCATGAAACCCACCTGTGGCTGACACCCGAGGTCCTCTGTCTGCCCCCATCACAGATCACTCATCCCCTCTGTCCTAATTTTTCCCTCTTCATCCACCTCCTTTCCCCTCCCTTGGTTTATCTCTTTTCTTGTAGGATCAGATAACCAATCGAGGTCTATTGATTTACCCACTAGTCTGCCTATAACCTGAGCTGCCTGCTGATTGAGCTGCTTCCCCACTTATCTCATGTGTCATCCTTGGGTTTTCATTACCAGCAGTTATCATCACAGTGTAAAAAACCCCTCAAACAGCTTATTGTTAATTAGGTAAGAACCAGAACTCAGTGATTTGGATAATCACCAGCACAGTGAAAACAACCTGCCTATTATTTTTAAAGGCAAATAATAACAACAATAATATTATATCCACAACATTACTTGGTAAATGAAACCCAGTTTCTGTGGAACCAAATATTAAAACAGCACTTGCCAAATTATACTCAACGCGGAAGATGTAATGTAGCCCATTCATCTGAAAAATTAAAATTTGTGCAAGTACAAGGATTCAAGAAATAAAACCATCTGGGCAAATGAGCAATTAAATCCCACATTTCCTTATTTTGTCAAAAACTTGGGAATAACCTCTGTAAATTACATGCCCAGTGAATTTCCTCCTTCTACTGAAGTTGACTTCTTGCTAACCAGAATGTATTTATTTATTAATTCAGCCATGACCTCTAGCTGTTGACTTCTGGACTAGCTCCCCATCTGGGACTGAAGCCATGGCTTCTAGCATCCAAATAAAACCTCTGTGACTTTTCCCAAAGATTATGGTCATTAGAGAGTCTCAAAAGCTGATCTGCAAACCTCTTACACAAATCAGCAGTTCGGGGGGAATGGAGAGACGTGGGCAGAATTCTCCTTCAATACTGATGGAAGAGGTCACTTTTTTTTAATGTTGGTGTTTGTATCATACACAGAAGTCCATCAAAATTCAGTGGCAGAGGGCACTCAGACACTCCACTGGGGTCAGCCCTGGCTCTGCTCAGCTGAGCCTCAGGTGAAGCCACTAGGAGCTTCAGAGAACTTCCAGACACAGCAGAATCACAGCAAAGAGAAGAGGGGGAAAGGATCAGGAAAAGGGGACCCCTCTCCCACTTCCACCCCCCTCCCTGGCTCCTGGGCCCTACCTTGCAGGTGGAGTTTGCTCTCAGTGCTTTGCAGAAGGACAGAACTCACAGAGTCCAGATTGTCGTAGCTGTTACAGCCCAGGGGGCCGGTCCGAGTTTCTGTTACCTACAGAGAGTGTAGAAAAGAGAGAATGTTCCCTTTGTCTTCAGCACCACACCTTCCCCAGGCCTTTAAAACCTTTTAATTCAAAGACTCCTTGTCACCAGCTCATATAACCCAAAACACATCTTCCCTAGCTGGGAAAAAAAACCCCACCCTGCACAGACACTGCTAATGCAGAATGAATTGCATGGCTGCTTTCTTTAGGGTACCTCAGGTTATCCTGGGCTTGGCAATGAGATCCTGCAGATTGATGTTTCTCACAGAGGATCTCCACTGGAGAACATCAGAAGCCTGTAAAGGAATTATTCCCTGGCTTCTCTTATTGGAAAGCAAGGAACAGAGATGGAGTGCCAGCCCACAGTGGTGCCTTGTGCTCTCCCGACAGCTCTTAACACCAGCTCTGTGCTGAGGATGGAGGGAGGCACAGATGACCTGCAGTGCTGCTGCTGTTGGTTTCCAGCCATGGAGGAAAGCTGCCCTTCTGGAATTCACCACGGGTGATTATCTGCTGTCACTGTTTCAATATCTCAATACAATTTCCCATCCAGAAGGGAACAGACTCAGCCATGAGACAGCACAGAACAATAACGAGAGCTGAAACCTTTCAGAAATGGCTAACAATGACGACTCCATCCACATCACCTTCCCTGGAGTGAACTCAGCAACAGTAAAATCCCTGCCCAGTGTAGGATGATTGCTTTCAGAGAAGGCAGCCTTTGCAGAGCCATTTTCCCTATTTTGTATTCTCTGAGCAGCTTCCCTTCCTTCCTGCTGCAGCCCCCAAGCTGTCTCTCAGTCCGTTTCATTCCAGATGCCTGAGTAATGCCACACTGAGTTTTTCACCTTTTCTTGTAGCAAATTCAGCTGAGAGATGTTTTGCAGCCTTACGCTCTCAGGAGATAAATACTCCTAGGTGGCACAGGGTTGTTCATTTCACAGACCTGCCTTTCTCTTCCACCTTCCATCACTGATCTGGGTCCTCTACTCCCTCTCTCCCTTCCAGAAGTCACTGTCACACTGACTGAAAGTCTCCTATCCTACACAACCACCACACTGAATGCCCACCTCTTTCCAGACACTATTGTCCCTGGGGAAATCAATTCTTCAACTGAATAAGGGAAAAACTAACCCTGGGAACAAAACAACTTGTGATCAAAGAAAATATCAGCCTGGCAAAGCCCTGCCCCAAATCCTTAGAGAATCCAGACAAGGCAGACAATCATTTTCCTCTCCCTCAGGCAGGATGTGGTACCTTGATTGCTCCTGTAGAGATCTGGATCTCGTGGAGTCTCCTCATGGTGCCATCACGATCTACAAAGTAGGAGGAGGCAAGCTGGTGCAAAGCTTCAACGCTCTGGGTGGCGTTTCCTGACTTCCTGTCGAGGCGGCTTTTGTCCATGTACATGGTCAAGGCCTCCTCTCCTGCAGCAGAGACAAAAGGAGATTTCAGGCTGCCAGGCAGGGCCATCTTAACAGGAGCAAAGGGTGCCATCTACTGCACCTGAAGAAAGAAAAGTCCCACACCTCAAGCACTGTTGAAGGAATCCACTCTTCCTCACCAGCACCTCACAAGGATATACAGAATTCTCCTCCTCTATTCAAACAGCAAGGCCAAGTCCACCAGACAAAAAAAGCAGCTCCTCTGAATTGAGCAGACAACATGCTGGACATTTTTTAGGCAGCAGAGCTTTGCTAAAACTGCTGGAGAGGACTCAGCCCATCTGTCCCACGGGAGGAACATTCCCTCTGCAGGCAGTGCCTCTAGAGTGATGCACACCTGACAGGACAAGATCCCACTTTGTGCAAGTCTCTGTCTGACCTGATTTCTAGAGGGAATAGATGATGATTGCAAATTGAACACAGTCTGTGTGTAGGTACAGTGCACAAACAAATGTTAGTTGGGCCTCTTCAGCTTCCAGTGGCCTTGCAAAAGGGGAGGAGAAAGGGGATGAGTAAAGAGAATTAATCAGAGGAAAGAGCAAAGAAGACAGTTAATTTGAACTAACCACCCTTGCTGCCTTTTTTCCTCTCCCAGAGTCTCATTCAGGGAATGTAAGCAGACAGTGAAAATACCATACAAGATAGTGGACAAAAGCAGGGGATTTTGAAATGGTAAATACAGAGAATCTGGGAGTGAAGCAGTGAAGAACTGATAAACATCAGCAGAGACCTGAATGTAACAAAGCATGTCTAAAAAGGAATATTTACCTAATAGTTCAATTTGTGCTGGGTGATGCACATTAAAATCTATTCTTAACATAAGGCTGCCACTGTCAGAGGTCTGTTAAGGTGGAATGCCATCCTGCATCCTTAACACGTGAAATTTGAATTTTAATAAGTGAAGAGAAGACACAACTAGGAGAGGAATGTGGCATTTCTATATAACTCTCTTAGTGAGAAGAATGGTGCAAGTTCTGATTTGATAGATGAACCACTGATGGATACACTGCCTCTGGCAGAGATAGCACAGTCCAAAAAATATGATCCACCATTTTCAAGGCCAAAAAATATTTCACTTTTCATCATCTTTGCATAATTTTTTGAAGAGAACGAGGACTTACTTTTCTTTAAAATTCTTATTAGCTGAAATAGTTTGATTCATCCAAATTATTTCTTTTATTACATATATGAAAAAAATAACCCAAAATCCCAGTAAACCCTCCCCCTCACTTTCCCTGGAAATTTTCCAGCTTTTATGAAAGCCAAATGCCTGAAAACAAACCAAAAATATTCTGGCAGAAAATCAAATTTTTATTAGATTTCAGTTTTTCAAGCAATAGTTGTGTTGAGTATTCAGCCTTTGGCTTTGAGATGAAAAATGGACTTTCTTTCTTTTTTTTTTTTTTTTTTTTTTTTTTTTTTTTTTGTGGAAAGAAGGTACTTTTCGTCAGAAGAATTGATCAGTTGAAATCTTTTAATTAGCTTTGCAGGACCTAAGTGAAGAAGTTAGGCATGTAAAACTTTGTCTTTAACATTTTGTTAAAAATAACAGACTAGCCTTCAAAGCTGTGTTAGTAACAATGTCATCATTGTTGCCTCTCACAAAAATACTTTCCCCGGAAAATGACCAGCTTTGATTTCCTTTATCACCATTACTATTTCTGTGTGCTGAGCTTGTGAGGAGACCTTGGCAGGGATCAAGGCTCTGCCACATCAGGCTCTGTCCACACAAACAAAGCCAATCCATCTTCCAGAGGATTTAACCCCCTGGATCTGATGAGACACAACAGGGGAATACAACAAACAGCCAGCAAGGCACAGATATAAAATGTTTGTGATTAGTGTGAGGAACAGTGGTCACTGCACTGATCACTCTCAATGCATTTTCAAGTTTCATCTCTTTGTGTTTTTCAGGGGGATTTGAAGGAACTTTGTCAGTTCTCATGAGTCAACTGATTTGCCACTGAAGAGGCTGGATCAGTGGGAAAGTGTATTTTGAGCCAGAAGTTCTGGATCTGTCACATGACAGAAGCATTTAACTGCAGGGAGATGCAGCAGAGAGAAATGAGGAGTGATGCTTCACCACCATTTCATGAGGCTGTGGCTGGAGAATGAAGATCTGGGATAATTCTCCCTTTAGCTGTGATTCACAGCCACCAATTGCACCAGTAACTGGAAAAAAAAGCACCAACTTTTCTTGGAAAAATATCATACCTCATATTAATAGCCAAGACACAAAAATCAGGACTTTTTTCATTCTAGCCTAGTTCATTTTCACCAGAGGAGGCTGGAATGCCTTGGCCAGAGGGCAGGCAGGAACTCTGGGTGGAATCAGGCAGCAGCACTGGTGTCATATCACCAGATCTGTTGGATTTGCTCCCTCCACAATACAAACCAGGCACTAAGAAACTCAGCAGAGAAGAGAAATCCATGCTCTGGGGCAGTGGGGATCTGAGATTTCCCCACAAAAGCTGTCATTTTTTTCCTCCAAAGGAAGAAAACAGAGAAGGAAAATCCATGAGCGACAGTGATTTTCTCTGAAGGACCAGGGCTGTCCCTAGGACTGAGGGGTGCTGAGCAGGGACACTGCTGCTGGAAACCCATTTTGTGTTTTTTGCTGTTATTTTCTGCTCTGTGCAGAGCTGGAAAAGCACAGCATCCCCATGGAGGGGTCACATGGGAAAGCAACTCTTGGATCAAGAGAGGTTAACAGAATTTTGCTGCATTATTAAGTCTTAATTTCTCCTTTATTAAGTAAATGATATGTTCAAAGTTGTTTTTTTCCTTGAGGGGTTTTCCTGAAAATTGGCTGCCAGCTCTGTGTGCTCCTTCCCAGGGCATGGATGCCCCAAAGTGACCCTGCACCAATGCCATTGAACAGACTGGAGCAGAGCTGGGATTTTACTGGGCTGCTCTGTAGGTTGGAAGGCAGCAGAGCTATTCCTCCCGTGGCCAGGTGTGAAAATTGACGTGCTCAGGTGCTGCTGTTCCCTGTCCCACCCTCCCGGGGGCCGTGCAGCAGCTGGCATTTCAAAAAACAATTCCCTGCGTGTTTGTCACTCGTCTGCCACCTCCTCACACACCAGGCTGGGCTACAAACAGCCCTAACACGGGGCAAAACTGCTTGGAGCTCTGCTGAGGAGACACCAGGTCCTTGGAGAGCCAGGACACGTCTGCTTTTATGTCCCAGAGCTCTTGTTTTGCCCACAGACCACAATTAGAGTATATCCTCCCTGCATAATGCATGCCCAGCTCCTGCTACATTTTCCCTGGGACTGCCAGTGCCAAGATAAATCCTCTTTTTTCTCCCCTACCATTGCTCACCATGCTCGGGGCTGCCGGGGTGTTTAGCTCTCCCCTCCGATATCAGTTCTCATTACGATGTTCTGCATATTTAAAGCTGTTGTGTTGTAAAATCAGGAGGAGAAACAAGCCCCTGTGAATAATTTACCACCTCACCCAGGCAAAATTAAAAATATATTTTACCATCAAAGGTCTTTCTTATTTTGAGTTTCCACGGATGTGAGTGGCAAGAAGAAGAGGAATGTCAGTGGAAAAGAAAGTAAACCCACAAAAAAAAATTTAAAATCTCACTTTACTTGGCAGTCTTGGGCTCCATAAAACATGGTCCTGAAAAGTGAATTCCTCAATAAAATGCAGTTTATCTTTACCCAGACTTCATTAAGCCCTGAAGAAAGCAGTCACTTGTGCTCCTCAATGCTTGGAAACCTTCTCTCCCATTTCTTGCTGATGGAATGGACTTGTTTGGGTGCCTGGACTGGAAGCAGCCCAGAGATCTTTGAAGGACATCACCACACCAGAGGCTATTTGACTTCAGGGGAACTGTGCCAATTAACCTACCACCTAATTGGTGCATGAATCATACGCACACATCTAATCTCATCCCAGTGTCTGCAGAATGCTCTAGGAGCAGACAGATGGCCAGAAATTCCTCAAAGTTCACTATAAACATGGCAATGAGGCAAGGCTGGAGGTGAGGTACATTGGAAGAAGTAACAACAACAAATTCTGAAGTAAAACTGAGCCTTTAGCACTGAAGAATCCTTCTCACAGATAGTTGTTCTTGGAAGAGAAGCATTTTAATGAAAGAAGGGCACAGCCCAAAGAGGGAAAAGAACTGTGAAAATAATAGAGAGGGGAAAAAAGAACCAGGAGTAAATATCAATAGGAGCTGCTGATTTTCACCCCTCCAGTGTTCAACATTAACTACTCAAAGTCTTCCTGCAGCACCACCAGCAGCGCCTGCTCAGGAGTTCATGGCCCTACAGGGCTCTCTCTGATGTCATCCCTGACACATTCTGTGCACACACAGACCTCTCTGCAGCCCTTGCATACACATTTTGAATTTTACTGAACTGCTGTTTTTTCCAGAAGTCTGCTCCATGTTAATGCATTCAGTCTTCTGGCCATTTCTTCCCCTGTGCTCACGCTCCCTGCCCAACTCCTTGAACTCCCTTTAAAATGCCTCCCGTTCCAGCAAGAAAGGATGTTTATTTACCCCTGTGTTTGTTTCCATCCTGTAAGAAGAGAGATGAACAGGTTCTGTAGTGAAGCTGAGGGCAGTGGTGCAAGGCTGGCAGGACAGTCCCCCAGCTGAGGGATGTGTTTCTCCTGACACATGCCGTGGTCAGAGCAGCACAGGGACACAGCTCCCACCTCATACCCTGAATTCATTTGTGAAGGGACACAGATGGGCTTTGGGAGGGGGAGCTGCAGCCTGGCCTGTGCCCCCACTGCTTTCAGAGCCACAGGGTGGTTCAGATTGGAAAGGAGCAGAGTGGGGGATTTGGTCCAGCCCAGTGCTCTAGCAGGCATCCCAGAGCACAGGGCACAGGGCTGCATCCAGTTGGGTCTGAAATATCTTCTGTGAGGGGCACTTCACACTCTCTCTTGGGCAATCTGTCCCAGTGCTCCCAAGAAATCCTTCCTCACGTTCAGGTGGAACTTCCTGGGTATGTTTCTGCCTGGTCCTCTTGTTCTTGTGGCTGGCACCACCAAGATGAGCCTGGTCCATGCTCTAGGCACCCCCTTTTAGATAATTATACTCACTAATGAGGTCTCCTCTCAGCCATCTCTTCTGGAGGCTGAGCAGCCCCAGCTCCCTCAGTTTTCCCTTGGAACAGACACCCTACTCCCCCCTAGCCCCTGCTGGACTCACTCTAGGATCTCCTTGCCAGACTGGACACATTTCCAGTGCTGCCCAGTGCCCTCCCCACCTTCCCAGAGCCCCCCTCACACCAGCAGACACCCCTGGGTGCCACCTACCTCCCAGGGTGGCAGAGATGAGGAGGTGGGTGCCGTACTTTTTGATGATGGTGTCGATGAACTGCTGTGTGGTGGGTCTCCTGCCCAGCAGGCGGATGCTCCTCTGGAACTCAGGCATCAGGGGCAGCGGGTTGTGGAGCAGGTCCCTCCTCTCGATGGCTGTGTTCCTCACCTTCCAACGGGCAAACTCCCTGTGCCACAACACAGGAACACAACAGGGGTCAGCCTCCCAGTCTGGAGGGGCAGGGAGAGTCAGCAGAGGAGGGAAAGGAGGATGGGGAAGGGGCCAATCCTGCTGGACACCCCCACAGAGATACACACATGAGGCCACGAGGCTGGGCAAGAGGGGAAGGGGAGGAGAAGAGGAAAAGCAAGACATTACTGCAAAATAACTGTACACCGCAAGGATCAGGATGCTGAGGAGGTGCCCTTGGAGCCATTATTATATTCAGGATGGCATTAATAACAACATACTCCAAATCATCTTGGAGGGCCTAAAAGCAACGTTTATTAAAAGGCACATCCTTTTATACAGTGTTTTGGTGCAATGAATATTATTGGTCATTTAGAACAACACCCCTGGACTGTTTCTTACAAGTAAACAACCAGTTAGGAAAACACCACCTGCTAACAGTCTGTCACCTTGCAAGGATCGTTTCTGATTCCTCCTCACAATCACAGGCCAGTGTGGGAAAGCACTAAGTTCCCACAGGCTCTGCTACCTTTGGGATTCTCTTCCTGATCAGGATGTCAGCACCCACACCCTTGGAGTCATCAGAGGTGTTTGTCAGAGAGCTGGACTTCCTTAAAACAAAAGCAGGCTGGTCCTTTCATCCTCCCACACTTTGGCGTCTTGCACTTCTCCCTAAAGCAGCAAATTCTGGTCTCTGTCAGCAAATGGGTGAGACCACAGATCCAGCCCAAACTGATCATTGTTACATCCCTGCTGCCCACAAACCTTCCTAGCACACTTTTGCAAAGCAAAGCTGAAGAAAATAAGTTTTCTCCAAACATCTTCATCTTTCAGCACCATGAATATGGCAAAAGAGCATTTTGGAAAACAATTTTTGAGATAAACCATGTAAAAGGATGGATTCAGATATATGCAAAGTCCAGGACGAAAGCAGAGGTTTTGTTCATGTTTTAGAAAAAAACCCCAAAATGATTCTCAAATCCATGCTTTTAAACTGAGAGCAACTGGGAAAAAATAAAGTTAGTGTTTGCAAAAGCAGTTCTTTATTGCAGGTATCCATTTTTAAATGACAGAGAGGGAAATGCCTAGAGAAAAGCTTGCACACCTGCAATCTAGAAATCAGGCCTCTGAAACATCACCAGCTGAGCACCTGAAAAATGAGAAACCTATTAATGTCTTTCAAAAAATATTGAGCAAAGCCTTCCTTAAAGGAGAGGATGTTATTTATACCCATTCTCCTACAATGTACCTGCTCTATCTTAAGTTTTCTCCCAGACCATCAGCTCCCAGGCTTCTCTGGCACTTTTCCTTCTCTTTTTCCTGTAACTTGGACTTGAGACAAATATTTTATTTAGGTTATAGGTGTTGTGGTTTAATCCCAGGTGGCAACTCAGTTCCACGCAGCCACTCCTCCTAGAGAGGAAGAGTCAGAACTCATGAGTGGAGATGAACAGTTTAGCAGATAACGCAAAAGCTGCACGGGCAAGAAAAGCAAAACAAGAATTCATTCCCCACTTCCCATCATAGCCTGGAGTTCAGCGATCCCCAGGACTCCATCAGAGTGACTGGGGAACACAAACTTCCTCACACTGCACATCCTTCCTCAGCCCTACAGGCTGAGCATGGTGTCCTGTGGTGTGGGACATCCCTGGAGTCAGCTGGGGTCAGCTGTCCAGGCTTTGTCCCCCCTGCAGCTCCTTCTGCATCCCAACCTCATCACTGCTGGGGTGGGATGAGAGGCAGAAAAGCCCTGACCTGTGTAAACTCTGCTCAGAAACACACTTGTATTATCAGCACTGCTTCCAGCAAAATCCAAAACACAGCTCCATACAGCCTCTATGGAAAAAATTAACTTTATTCCAGTGTTACAGAAGAAATTTAATAACAGTGTTCTCTGGAAACAGTCTTCTTTAGCATTAGTGTGGCTCAGCAGTAGCAGCTAAAGCAGAGGAAGCTCTCACATGCAAGACCTGACCAAGAGTAAACTTCTTTGAGAAAATTAGTGCTGCTAACAAGGAACGAGCTGAATTCAGCAGTGGAACGAAGATAAGGACCAAGGAGACTCTTCCAAGAGAATGAAGTCACTTCAGAAGAAGGCCAGCCCAGTGACTGGTAAAAACATAAAATAAGAAGTTAAGGGACCATTGATGAGAATGAAGGATTTGGATTCAGGATTGAGTGATTAGATGGAACAAGTATAATTCCGAGCAGTGAACTGGGACAGGGGTCCTCTCTGCAGGCACACAGCTCAAACTGAAACCCAGCAAAGATTCACTGGTAACCTTGAGGCAGACCTGGCATTCCTGGCCGGATCCTGGGGTCAAATCTGTCCCTGTGTCTGGTGTAGAATAATCCATAACACCCAGTGCAAACCAGGAATGACAACCCCTGGCCCCAAGGCAGCTCTTCCCATCACAGAGTGTCCACCCAGCACAACCACCCCTCCTGGCTGGCAGGGACCCTCACACACAGGCACATTCAGGAGACTCAGCTGCAGAGCCAGGATCACAAACCAGATCTTTTCTGCCCAGCTTGATTCTGCACTCAGTCCACTCTCTGTGTGTTAGGTTATTTGACTTAATGTAATTATGCAGGTATTTATTTTGATTGTGCCCCTTCACAACACTCCACACTGCGTGACAGCAGTTACATTCACCAAAACATCAAAGTGCCAGCTATTTACTTAAAAATATCTCCTTACACTTGAGCTAATGCCCCCTCTGTAGATCCTTGCTTACACAAGCCAGGTGAAAATGCCAAAACAAAACACACCTCTTACTATGTTACAAGAGCCATTAGTGTCAAACCTTGCAATCTGAAGAAACATCCATCTTTCCTAGAAAAACCTCAATCAAAAGGCAAAAAAACCCCCCATACAACAGCTTCTTAACACAAGGGGTGACTGAAACAGATCATTGGCTCCCAAGTTGTCTGCAGGTAACAAATACATCACCAGTGTATTCCCTTTATGGAGCAGAGGGTGGTCTCTGCTGTCCCAGAGTTGTGTAAAAGTTGATTTTAATGATAGATAAAACTTTAAAGACAAATATTTTCTCTCTGACACTACAGAGAGGTTTGTCTAATCATTCCAGATTAGAGTTTCAATCCCAGACCTTGCTACACAAGGAAATCCCATTTGAGGAAGGAATGGTCCCTTGAGCAGTTGCAGTGCATGGGAAGAGGCAGAGCTGGGTGCTCAAAGAGAGGCAAGGTTTTATAATTAACAGCCATGCCCATGTTCCCATCAGAAAGATCATAACTGGCAAGCATAGGAGGAATGCCATCTGTGCTTCCTCTCCAAAGAGACGGTTATTGCTTCCTCTAAAACTCAAGCACACTTTCAGATTCCTGCTTCCTGCAGTACCCGTAAAGTCAGGAGGAACCAGAGCACTCCAGAGCCAGCAGGTTTTCAGAAAGGGATGAGGGAACGTTTCATGTTCCCAATAAAGTGCAGAGAGTTTGGTTTGGCTGCTTTGCAATGGATAATTTAGCAGCAAAGACCATAGAGTTGAAATGTGCAGCTGGTCAAGTATTGATCTCTATTCTCCTTCAGGGAAGCTGTGGCTGCCTCTGGATCCCTGGAAGTGTCCAAGGCAGGTTGGACAGGGCTTGTGGATAGTGGAAGGTGTCCCTGCCCATGGCAGGGGCTGGGACTGGATGGTCTTTAAGGTCCCTTCCCTCAAACCACTCCAGGATTCCACGATACACCAATACCCAGCCCCTGGGAGTGTCTCCATTCAGGGTGTGGAGTTGGACAGGGCAAACTGGGAAGGGATGGACAATGAAGGCAGGAGAAGGCAGGAAAGGAGAATGACATTGTGATAAACAATGTGTCCAAAGGGAAAGTGGGTTCATTTTTTACACCAGGTCCAAAATCTCCTTTTGACACCAGTGGCAGTGGGCAAAAGCAGGAGTTTCAGAGAAATCACTGTTGCATCTTCAGCCACTCCTGCTGCCAAGGGACAATCCCAGTCCCTGTTCATGCAGTAGATGAGCCCTGAGCAGATCTAAGGCATGGTGGTGAAGGAGACTTTTCCCACCCAATTGGTATTGATGCCATCCCTCCCCAGGGCTTCCTGTGCTCCCAGGGCACATCAGGGAGGTGAAAGCCCAGTTCTGCTGTGCTCTCCCTCTTCTTGGATGTGTGGCTTTCCCAGATGACAAGAAAAGCTGAGCAAATATGTTATGATGAATAATTTATGCAACTAACTTAGATGTTTATCTTCTGCTCATAGAATATCCATGAACCAGTTGCAATTCCCTCTAAGTTATGCATTATTTGAATTTACTTAGCGACATTTTTCAAGATTTTTTTATAGGTTTTACATGGCATTTGGCTGGTTTATTTCTTTGTGTGCTGTTGATTCACTGGGATTGGAATCAAAGAAGGGTTAAGTTTGGAAGGGAAAACCACTGGGGTCATCTGCTCCAACCTCAATGGCCAAGCAAATTATATGGCCTTGTAAAACTTCCTTTTTAATGTCCAAAAATACATTTTAAACTTGGCTCACTGAATTCCAACATTTTACATGGAAAGCAAACCTCTAATTCCAGCAATCTTCCATGCAACCTGCAGAAACCTCTGCTGCAAGATGCACCTGAGGCCAAGATTATGGTACGGTTTTGGAAAATAGACTTAACATTAATAGATATGGCTACAGAAATCATTTAGAAATATTGAGGTCATAAAAATGAAATTATATTTGCAGGGAAGAGCATAGATCCAGCCTTAGGGAATGTTCCAGCCTGAAACCCCTGAAGTCGCTGAAGAAACACCTCCAAGAACAGGTTTTCTATTAGTTTTCAACCCTAGATTTAATTGTATTTTCTGCAGAAACAGAAAATCAGCCAGAATGAATTCAGGGTGCTGGGCTAGGTAAACAGTACACTTGTCTGTTTGTCACCACCTGTGAATCTTGGGAGGGTTTACCAAGGCCTTGGATTCGTGGATAATGGGTGCAAAAGGGTGCTGAACCCTTTCCTCACAAAAACATCCTGGGCTGCCTTTCCTCTTTGCTTCTCTGAGCCTCCAGTGGCATCACAGTGTCTGTGCCACCCCCTGGGACACAGAGGTGAGGCTTCCACAGGTACTGAGGCATTTTAAAAAGAGAAATATTGCCCTGTGCATCACTTCTTTTCCCAGTGAAGAAGTTGGAAGGCTCGACCAGGATTAGGGGGCAGCCCGTGGGACAGCCGGGATTGCTACAGAGTCTTCTGACCCTCCGGGGAAATTCTAAACAAAGACCTGAACTTCTGCCAGCAAGGAAGCTTTGAATGGCTTTGGAAAGATGAGAAACCTCTTAGCAAGGAGGAGGAAGGGTCAGAGGCAGAGATGGGATAAGGAGAAACTCTGAGCAAGGGTCTGAGTAGTGGGGAAGAGGTGCTGGGTGGTGCTGAGATCCCAAAGGAATTTGGGGTGTGCCAGAAAATACCTTCCAGGCCAGCACAGGGCAGCTGCTCTCTGGAGAAAACACAGAGGAGCTTCTTTAAGGGCTGAAAGGGGTAGGAGATGATGGAGGGGGAAAGGAGGTGAGAGGGAAGAGGGATGAGGGATGAAGTGCTGCCTCACGGAGGCACATGCACACATTGAAGGCTTTCCTCCCTGTAACAACAAGGGCACACACTTTATCTGAATACCACTGAGGATGAGAAAACACTGCCCCTTCAAGCCTGCATTAATGAGCTTCCATCAAGGCCAGCATGTCAGGGGCACAAGGAGCCACTAGGAATGTCTCAGTGCTCATTAGCACTATGACCCCTCCAGGGAAACAGAAAAACAGGGGAAAAATCTACTGAAGAGGGAGAAAAAGTCAAGAGACTGGAAAAGGCACATCATGCAGACCCCACTCTGCACCACCAGGAAGGACAGCGGGATCCAAGGGCAGAAGGATCCCTACCAAGGGAGGGAGGTCTGAGGGAGTGGGGCCATCAGAGCAAATTAAAATCCACCTCTCCAAACGGCCAAGACGACCAAAGCATGTAAGTGAGGAAACAAGCTCAGCACAGACCTTGGGGGCTGCTGCTTGAAACAAAAGAGAAATTAATGCATTAAATAATGATCAGGACAGTTTTTAAAAGGAAGTAAATAGCAGAGGAGGAGGAAGGCACAGAAAAAAGCCTTAGTAGAACACTCCAGCCCCTCCTGGTGGTGGTGTGCATCCTTCAGAGCATCCCACCAAGTGCACACTCAAACAGAAGCAGCCCCATCGCTCCCTGGGAACTGGCACAGCTCCTTTCTGCTCAATGGCTCTTTACTTTTTTAATAAAATTTATCTTGAAAATCATCAGCTGCTCCCAAAGGTGATAGGCTGTCTTGAAGTCAACAAGCTCTTCAGTAACAGCAGGACACAAATATTATTTCATGCCCTCTCCTTGGCATATTGCCCAAATAATTGACTGTGATGTCATCAGGACTCCCTCTTGTCAGAGAGATGTTCCCTGAGATTTTGGTGTCTCTGCCCCTGCTTTCCTCCAAGCACTTCACCTTCATTAAGAGAGACATTTTTGGACATGTCTGTGTGTGCTGCAGACAGATATTAGTAGCTGTCAGAATGAGTGTGAACCAAACCAGACAGATTTTAGGCCTTGTCTGGGTAAGAAACAAGTTCTATGTTATAGATTCTTCCAGAATCCTTCCAGATGCTCCTACAACAGAGCTGTTGGTTCGGGGGGGTTGTTTTGCTTTGCCTTTGCTTTTTTCTCAGCCCAATTGTCCCAGCCACTGGCTGCACAAAGTCCTGGTTATCTCCAGCCCTCAGGATGAGGGCTCCTCCAGGTTCCTGTGAGCCCTGGATGATGCAAACAATGCCAGGGGACAGGGTCTGAGCATGACAACAGCACTGCAATGCTTATCTTGTTCTGCCAGATCAGGCTTTACATGAGCCTGTACAGGGCATCTGTGATTATGGTGGGGTCAGTGATGTTTCATTTCCAGTCTGTGCCCTCAAAATGCCAGACAGCCCCAGGCTGAGCAGTGCAATATTCCCTCAGCACTTTCCTCTGCAGCTTGGCCTCTTCCCTATCTAGGCCAGCATGAAGAAGTCACTCTTCAAAGCTGAGCTTTTCAAAGGACCTGCAAGAATTAGTTTCCTGTGAGGGTTTGGCACTCATCCCCCCTAATCTATTTTAAAAAACCTCCAGTCTGTAGATTTAAACTAGTTCCAAATTAGACAGAGGCTGAAACTCTGCCATGAAAGAAAAAAAAAAAAAAAAAAAAAAAAAGCTAAAAATTTAATTCTGGAGAAGTATGAAAAAGAAATCACTTAAGCTAAAAGTCCAACAGCATTTTCCAAAACAACCAGGCAAGAAGACAGGTTCACTTATGACAGCTGGCAGGTGAATGAGATGAATAAATTGACTATTGATCTATTGATAAATGCTGGGTTGTCTGCAGCAGCTTTATTGCCATAAGGGCATTTACCTGGATAGGACTGAACCAAGGGGAGGACAATCAGAGTTTGGATCATTCAGCAGAGTCCTGTGGCAGAAATTAAGCAATGCTGTTGGACTACTGCCTCCTCCAACTGGCTCCAGAGGACAAAGGGAGAATCTCCTGTTGCTTTTCCCCTTGGTCCGTCCTTTGGCTGTATGCTTGGTGTTGGTTGAGGGGTCTCAAACCTCAAACACTCCCCCTTTTTTGGGCAAGCAGTTCAACCTGCTCCACAGTTTTGTTTTCATCTCTCTAATAATTTTCTTAAAGATATTTAATTGTTCCAGAGTTGAAAGCTCTGAGGTGTGTTGTTTGATTTTCTTGGGGGTGGGGAGGGAGGTAAAAAAGAAGTCCAGAACAACATGAAAATTACAAGAATCAAAATGAAATAAAATTGCTTCAAAGTTAGAGGAATCGGATATGACCTTGAAAGCCCCTTGGTAAACAGGTTGTTCCAGCAACAACTGAATTAAAATCCAGTCAGACAAACATGATTCCAAGTCTTGTGCTCTCTCTTAGGGTAGGACTGCATTTGGGTCTCTTAGGAAGCAACCTGAATTGTTGGGTGCTTAAAAGATGCATTTTTTTAGAAAAAAGCTGAAATAAATTTATTATCGGAGAATGATTCAGCATAGGTAAGAGCAAGTTAAAAGGTAGGTCATCAAATCTGATCATTAAGTTTGTTTATTATTAAATATGATCATAGCTAGAATGTGGCTGTAATTCTTAACCCTTCAAATCCAAACACATGAAAACTTGGCAGAGTAGATTTCTACCCCTTCACCTGACTGGGATCCCCTCCAGGTCATGGATTTCTGCCTCCTCAGTAACACACAGTAACTTCTGAACTTCTTCAACACATCTGCCTTCATTAGCCCTCTATGGATCTGTTCCCACATCCCACCAGAGCCAGCTGCTGCAATGCCTTTCCATCTCACCCATCAGCTCCAGTGCAAACAGCATGTGGACATTTGTTCCCGCAGCTCTCCCTGTAATGTTATTTGTGCAGATTTCCTTGCAAAAATCCCACACCTGGAGCACTGCAGAGACCCTCCCCAGCACCAGCCTCCCTCAGCCTTGGCCACCCCACAGAGGTACTGCTGAGTGGTTCCTGTGCTGCTGACACCATCTCAGCTGTCCCCACGATGGGCTGATGGCACTTCTGAGCCACTGCAATTTCCATCAGGCTGCTGGGAGCTGCTGGAAGCAGTGGTGACATCTCTCCAAGAGGTCCCAGCACTGTTGGTGCCGCAGCAGCTTAACAAACATTATTAATAACAGCAAACCTTCTGCTCTGGTGCTGCTTTCTCCCTGAAAGCTCACCCAGACAAGACATGGCTTGTGGAGCTGCTGGGGAAGCTGTTCCAGCAGGCTGCAGGGTGCTGAGCTCCGAGCACTGGGGTGGACAACACAGCGACATCCAGTCCTTCACTGTGAATTAGGATAAAAACCACAGGACAGGCAGCAGGAACAGCTCTCCCACTGAAATACCTGACATAGCCTAGAAAAACTCATCTGTGAATAAGGCATTTTGAGTTCTCTGGTTATCAATACAATGACACAGATATTATTTTTCATAGCGGGGTCTCCTGGATTTCTGTTTCTAGACGTTTGACCCAGAATTCACAATCAAGCTGATCCTAGAATGTCAAGGAGCTGTCAAGAAGCTTTCAAAGAACAATTTTGAAGCAATGGATGGAAACATCTGAGACATTTAAGGAATTTTAGGTATTATTGAGGAAATCTGGGATAGCTGGCATAATTGTAGGTTCTCTTCTCCACACTTCTTTCAATTTCCTTCTTGGACAATCCTAACCCAGGGGATGAGGGCAGACCTCAGCCAACAACAGGGTGGAAGGGGAGTCAAGACATGAGGTGCTGAGACAGATTATAGGAACATGTGGCATAGACAGGAAAAATGTCCCAAACCATGCAGCCTTGTGCTGTAGCAATTGGTTTGGGGGAGGGGAAGAAGAAAAAAAAACCTCCAAATAATGCCAACAAAACAAAGAATAAACCAAACCAAACAAACAAACAAACTGAACAAAACAAACAACACCCAAAAATAATGCAACAAAAAAAAACCCAAACCCCAAAACAAACAATAAATCCACAGATAAACACTCAACAAACTAGACCATTTCACACTGTTGTGTTTATTGGGACTCTGGTAGATTAGAGGATTACCTCTTTGATGAAGTCCCTCCTCATGCGGCTAAGTAGTACATGAGAATATTTAAATGTTTTGTAACCAAGTTCGTAATGGAAGACAGGCAGGGACAGTTTAATTTACAGAGCAGATAACAAACCACCCAGGTGTGACTGGCCCAAGTTCAGTCCTGGCGAGCCCTTGTTACCCCATGGACCCTGCCCCAAAATCCACTATGTGGATTCAGAGCCTGCCAGTGCTCCCAGGAGCACAATGGCACAAATCAAAGGCTGTAACAAGAACACAGTTTGGAACAAATTATTTCATTAAACTGCACTTGCTTCATTTCCTGAAGATAGAGATGTGTGCCAACCACAGGCTTTTTTCCTAATTTTAGCTGTAGCAAGCTGATAACCTCAGCCTGTGACACCACAGTCCCAAACTTTGCTCTGTACTTATCATGATTCACAGTTTGCTCAGATGAAAAAAACTGAGAAATGTCTCCTTGAACCTTAATTTCTCACGTTGCAGGCAAGGGTACCTGGCTGCTGCACCGCCAGCAGCTTAAGCACAGCATTTGTCAATACTGGGAAAGTAATATCAGAAATTTAGTCTTGATTGCCCTTTTTCTCAAAAAAAAAAAAAAAAAAAAAGCACCAAATTTTCTCCAACACAGCATGCAACCATGTTTCAAAACTCGAGCTGTTGTTAGAAAATGGAGCCATCATCCCCACTCTGGTCAATTGTGCTCCTCACTTGGCACAGGCTCAAATTCACTGATTTAAGAAGAGGGGGAAAAAAAGAGCAAAAAATGGTGTTCAAACACAAAGCTCCTCCTGCTTGCTCTACCCAGCTGAGCCCTTCAGGCAGTCCTGGCAGAGCCACTTGGGCACAGCTGCCAGGGTTGTGGGCAGAGCAGGCAGTGATGGGGACCTGTCCTTGTCGCCCACCCCTCGGCCCTGAGTCATCCTCAGATGGAGACACCAATGAGCACTCAAGGCAGGAGCTGGTGGGTGGCTGGGATGCCTAGAGGCAACCAGTTGGCAAAGCCACCTGTTCCCACCAGGGATCCTGGGCTGCAGAGCAGCTGAGGGGGGTTTTGTGGAGGTGAAGTGAGGAGAGTCCAGCTCCTTCCCTGCCACTCTTCAGATGAAAAGATGTGCTCCAGGCTGCACAAAGAGGATCTGCAGGAAAGGAAGCTTGCAGGGATGCCACAGGTCAGGCTGGCTAAGCTCTGCCTGCTCACAAAGGCACACCCAGGACTAACAGGTGGTCACCAGCCTCAGAATGGCACAGGGGATGGGATAAGGACCCATACCCTCCATTATCTCAGCCATTGCAAGGAGTCTTGGAGGAAACTTCTGGGAGTGCATGGCAGAGGCAAGAGAGAGCAAGTGAACAAAAACTGTGCCAAAATAGTAAAACAAAGCCACACTTCTCTCCCACTTTGATTCTTGCCACTGAATTTCCAGTGTTGAGCCATTGTTTTCTCTGAGTTGGTTTAGGAGAAAACAGTGGTTCCTCCTCATGGCTCCTCAATTCTGTGCCTTCACCCTCAGAGGTAGGGCTCCACATCCCTTTGGTTCCCAAGCTGTGCTGTTCCACTCAGACCACTTGCCAAGGGTTGCTTTTCAAGCAGTGGCATCCAGCAAGCAGGAATATCCACAGTGGCTGTATGCAGAGGATGTCCCCTCTCAGTATAGGATTCAGATGGTGACTGGGTCTGAAACTACTAGCAAATAGCATAAGGTAAGAGGTTAAAGGCTAAAAAATGTTAGGCTGCAGAGTACAGCTGCAGCAAAATTCGAGTCATACATAATCAGAGACATTCGTGCTTTACTCAAGATTAAAAAGGAAAAAAAAATAGTCCCCAAAAGCCTATGACATTTCAAAATTACAGTAAAACTGAAGAAATTTTCTCTAGGAAAAAGGTGACCCATTTCCTCAGACTACATCCCTCTTTAGCAAAAAGACTGAACACAAGCTGTGAGAAAGCCTTGAATATTCCCTGGTTGCTCCAAAATCTCATTTCTACAAAAATCAGTTTTGATGTATTTAATTTTCATTCCTAGTCATGCCATTTCAATCTCAGGCATGTTTTGATGGAGGAAATAAAAAGACTGCAATAAAATAAAAATTCACGAACTCATGAAGAAAGGCAATCTCTTTGCATGCTGCAAAGTGGCCTGCAATGAAAAGATAACCATGCTTTTTATGCAACACTTCATAAAGAAAAAGCTTTATTTTTGTCCTGTCCTAGCCAGTGAACAGGGACTTGTGAATGCAAATGCTTTTGTTTCCTGGGATCTGTTTATGAAGCTCTGAGGCACTTGGTTATTCAGGCACATGCTTGGCAATTTCCCCATCATGAGTCATGTTTTCTTTAGCTGTTATTTGTGACTTTGATACGTGGATCTCAAAGAACCTTTAAACAAATGTGTCACTGTAGATGGAGAAGCTAAAGCAGCAAGAGACAGACAACTTTTCCAAGGAAGAGGTCCAGGATATAGCACAACCATGAAGAAAATCCTCACAAATGTAGAGACTGGACAAAATATTTCACCAGTAAGGACTAAAGTGATAGTGGGGTCACAGCTGAAGTTGCTGCCCTGTTTTGCCTGCCCACGGCTCAGTTCATCTCTGCCTCCACACCTCACTCAGGGTGCTGATTATGTGCAAACACAACCCCACATCAGCTACAGAGAACAGAAACAGGGCCAGAATCACTCAGTCATTATATCTGATAAAGACCTCCAAGATCCTCTGCTCCAAGAACAAACCAGCAAAGTGGTGGGGCCACATTCGCCATTAAACCATGTCCATCCACACAGGGAATGGTTCAAAAACCCTTTTCCACCACTTTTCTGAGCAGCCTCTCCAATGCCTGCTGTTCCACAGTTCCTAATACCTGAAACATCCCCTGGTGCAATTTGAGGCCATTTCCCCACGTTCTGTCAGAAATGTGGCTATTAAAAATCAGCACTGCATGAATTCCCAAATCCCAGCCCTTTTTGGAGGACACAGAAGCCATGTGCAAGCAGTGGAGTGAGCTGGAGTGGTGCCACAGAGAGGGTTGGAGCTGACCTATGACAAAAGTGAGAGGGATCAGATGCACGTCCCTGGCATTTGTCATCTCCCAGCAGTGGTGCAGGAATCCTTTGCTGAGTCCAGGTGGGAACTCTTGGAGGGTTGGTTCTTCCCCTGTCTCCTGTGCTGCTCTCTTTCATTGCAGACATCTTGGTTTGTTTTGTTAAAATACAGGATCCTTCTGAGGATGAAAATTCAGTCTGAGGGCATCAGATGCTGCAGAAAAGCTGAGGAGAGACCCCAAGGTGTCCCTGCCTGTGGCACAGGATTGGAACTGGGTGATCTTTAAGGATTCTTCCAACCCAAACCATTCCAGCATTCCATGAAAAATCTCCCCTCGTAGTTATTTCAGGAGGGGAGGTTTGGGCAAAGTTAAATGATCTGCTCCTAATTCAAGATAAACACACACCTGAGTTAGGGATTATGTGCTATTGCACATCTGAGCCTCTGCTCCCAAAGAATGAACTGAACCCCAGAATTTAGAAGCACATGCATATGTATATATTTATTTATTGAGCAAAACAACAATATCTGCAATGCTTTTTATTTGCCTTCTGTGTTTTGAGATTTAAAGACGTATTTTCTGGCTTTCCTCTGCAATCCTAAAAGACAGCCCATTCTTATTTTTTAAATGGAAGTTGTGAGTTATACAATTATATGACTCAAGCCTGTGGAGTGCTTAAGGAAGACAGGAAAAAAGGTAATGTGAATCCCCCAACCCTTACAAATACCAGAGGAACAGAAAATAAATGCAATATCTTTGCAGTCTGGTAGAGAGCAGGTCCTGATCTTGTCTCCTACTGACTGGAAACCTCACAATTTCCAGTGCCTGAGCAAATGCTAGGAGGAAGATGGTCAGGAGGACAGCTGCTTCCTTGCCCTGGATTAGGTCATTATCCTTGGGATATAGCTCTGCCCTCTCTAAACTAGGATAAATCCCCAGAGTAGTTGAGTGATGGTCCATTGAGATGCATTTCAGCACTTCCCTCCACACCGAGACATCCAGCTTTCTCCTTTCTCCTGCTTTTTTGGAGTTCCTTCCCCTCCTCCTTGTGACTCCCAGCCTTCCTTTCCATTTTCCTCTCCCCGAGCTCCTGCAGTGTGTAGAGCAGGACAGACACAGGGTCCTACACACCACATTCTTAGGCAGGGTGTAGAACCTGATACAAACCTATCCCAACCTGAAAACCTAATGGAGGGCAGGGAGGCTCCTAAAACGGTGAGAGGAGTGAATTACCCGGCTCTGTGCAAGAGCAGCACCCAGAGGCCTCCACAACAAATGCATGTTTATCTCACTAAGATCTGTCCCTGCTCCTTCCACTGCCAAAGCCCACTGCTCCCAACCCCATCTCCACACACGGGGAGAAGCCGCCCTCCACTGAGGTGTCTGTACAGCTCTGACGCTGTTCCTGGTTTAACTTATTCCCAACAGGAGATGCGCTGGGTGTTCCCAGCTCCCCTGCCCATCTCCCCTTGCCCCACTTATCCCTGTCTCTGGAAGGGCAGGGGGTGCCTGTATTTAAAGCCTCAATCTTCCTGGGCACTGGACCGTGCCCAGCGGCGCACTCATCACCAGGGCCGAGCCTCACTGACTGATTGTTTTCTGATTCTGTTTGGCATCTTATCCTGGCTTCATAGAAAACATTATAAAATCATATTTGTGTTCCATAGATTGTATCTGTGGCTCACTGCAGCGGGAGCGTGGAGCACGACAGGCAGAGTGGGAGACCAAGGTGACAGGGACGGAACTGCAGTGCAGCCCTGGTGCTTGCAGGGGACAAAACCAGAGCCCCTCAGCCAGCCATGGGGGTGGGATGGCTGGGGTAACTGTTCATAATTAGCTGTTACAATTCTCCTGGCCAGATCCATACCCTATGCCACAAATAAATGTTCTAAAGGCAGAATAATTTCATGTTAAATGACTGTAACCATCAGCACTGATACTAAAAATCTGTTGGTCTTTCTTCTAGATAGTCTCGGCTTAGAGCTGCTGTTCATTTGCAGCTGTCTGTAGTCCTACAGCCTGTTATAAATAAAATTATTATTTAGGGTTTTGGTTGTTCCTTGGGTTCTGGGAGCAGGCAAGACTTGAGAGATGCAGACTGCAAAGAGAACAGTGTCCCAGAGGTTTAGGATCTCATGGTGCCCTGTGAGTTCAGCCAGAACCCACCCCTGGAGTTGCATATGGCACAGAATGGAGGTAACCATCCCTCCTAGCCATGGCTTTGCCATGTTCCTCCCAGCTCCATCCCCTGCTCACCTCCCAGCTGAGCACAGAGGGTGTGACTGGTGGCATTCAACCTTCCTCGACCTGTCTGCTGGGGAGAGCTAAACATGCAGACTCACATTTTGCCAATTGTTTGGCAAAAACATTCCCTAAGCAGGGAAGGTGTCCACAGAGAAAGATCAAGGAGAAAAGGAAAGTTTAACCTCTGGAGAAACAACTGGACATGGTGGGATGGGCTTCTTGGAGAGGTAGAAAAATGTTCCATCCTCCTTCTCTCCAGAGTTGTTTCTGCTCTCTAGAATATGCTTTCAGGAGGGAGCTTTTCCTTTATTTACTGAGCATGGACAGGTCTGCTGGATTTTCCTGCCCACTTCAGCTAAAAACAAGAGGTAGCCCCTTGCTCACAAGTTCATCACAAGATGCTGGTGGTGCCAGAGGCTCCTGATCAGTGGAGTTGGCCACCTGGAGAAATCCCTGTGTATCTCTCCATCTCATTGACTCTGTTCCATTTCAGTCTCAGCTGGAATTGGATCTTTTATCTCTCCTCCCTTGCCTGTGACTCTTATTTCCCCCCTCACACTGTATCTGCTGCTATTTATGATTTATTCTCCATTGCTGTCCTATTTAATGCTGCAAAATGGTTGGGATGATGGTTTCTGAGGAGGGTGGAAGAGAGCAGAGAGATTCTGTCCTTTACCCATCACAGAGGAACAGACTGAACATGTCCCAGCACTGTGGCAGATGGGAACTCCACAGCAGTACCCCAAATTCCTTGCTGCCCAGTACTGTGAAATGTCACAGTGCCTTGGAGCCATCAAGGGATGCGGTTATCAGGAATCCTGGAAAAAACATCCTCCAGGATGTGGAGCTGCTCTCCCCACAGTGAGCTTGGGGAACCACCCTGCTCCAAAAACACTGGATGCCCTTTCCTGAGCAAGCAGCTGGGATGTCACAGCTGCCATGGCACAGTTCCCCCATGCTCTGGAATGCCCACAACTCCTCAGCTCTCAGAGTTCCAGGAGGCCCTGGGATGTGCAGGATTCAGAGCAGCAAGACACAAGAAGTGTCTCTGTGAGGCTCCTTCCTACACTGGGATTTTTTATCACGCGAATGCCACGCTGCAGCTGGCTCTGGGAAGTCTTCTGCCCACACACTAAATAAATTCTGGTGTGGTGCTCTGCTTCTCTATGGAAACCGTACCCTGCATTCCTCTCCATAGGATTTTTCTCATTTCAGGCTCCATAATAAATTAACAAGAAGATGTTTTCTTTACACCAACCATAGGAGAGACACTTTTCTGTACTCGATTAATCTTTAGTGATCTATATTAAATATTTATCTGAAGAAACGAGGCCTGTATTGCAGCAACATTTTCTATTATGAGACTTTATCATATCAAAAAATATTTTCCTGGTGCTGACTCCTTCATCTGTACCCAGCCAGCATTTCCAATGGAAGGGTAACTTCTCCCCCCCAGCCTCTTTCTCTCCCAGTGACCTTTTCCCTCCATAACAAGCTGCTGATATGTTAGAATTTACTGGGTTATAAACATTTTTTATCGAGTAGGAGGGAGCTGGGTGATTTGGCACTAGCTTCCCTAATAAAACCCAGGGGAGAGGCTGCAATATTTGACTCCAATAAAGGCCTGGAAGGAGATGCAACCTTCTGGGATGCTGGTCACAAACGACAAGGGGAGTTGGGCAGTGTCAGTCACGTAGCTTTGCTCTGCTGAGGCACTTTTGGAAGGAGTCCAGCTCGCTGGCACAGGAGAGGGAGCTGGGAGGGACCTGGTAAAAGACTGCTCTGTTCTCCCCAAGAACAGAAATTGTGGGATTTATCACATGGAGCAGGGAGCTGGGAGCCCCAAACCCTCTTGTGCAGCAACTAGGAAGGGGGGAGACATGAGACAGTTGAGATAACTCAGAAGGGATTGGAGTTGGGGTCAGACATTGCTCCTGCAAGAACGCAGAGAATTCAAATCACACTTTGATTTTGAGTCAGTGGGTGAATTTTCCTTCCTGAGGTAGACCCAGCATTGGCTAGAAATTATCAGAATTGAGGCTGAGGCAGTGCCAAAAGGAAACTCAGATGCAGTATTCTGCTTTTGTCAGGTCCTGAACAAAACCACAGCAAAAAGGGATGGTCCAAGTTCACCAAGAGCTCCCAACCTTCCACTTCCAAGGGAATGGGGCTTTAACTGGTCAATAACTACCATAAGCCTGAATAAATCATCTCAGCACTGGATATACACACATTATAAATGTTTAGTTCTGATGATATATGACTGGGTTGTTATTTTGACAAACAGCTAGTGAATAATATATCTGATGAACTGCATAATATTTTACTAATGATTAATTTATTCATTCTAAGCAAACAAACAAAGCCCAGTCTTTTCCTCCACTATCCTAAAGAACTCTGATGGCTGCAAAGAGCTTTGGGATCCCTGGATGAGCCGTGTCTGTTATTCCCCCTTTTATCACTGCGTATTTCTAGTGATTTATTACCAGGGAGAATAAATTCATGGCTTATATTATGGATGGCCTCGTTTCAGATTGCAGCAGAGCCTGTTTAAAAATTCTTGATTTTGTAATGCCCCCTAAAATCTATGGGAATTTGGTACTTAGGCAGTTTTTTACCCACACAACGTGCTTAAATACCTTTTTGAGGTCTGGGCCAAGCTCATCTGAGAGAAATGTTGTTTGGGATATTGCCCCTAGGGTTAGTTACTACAGGATATTTACTACAGGATGAAGGTCTGTGAGATTTAGTTGAGGATTGCCCTGGCTGTGCTTTTCCCTCTCCCTCACTCTCAATCCCATTCAGAAATATAATTTCTGTGAGTTCTCAGAGAAGATAAAGGACCAAAGAGCAAAAGCTCTTCCTCAGAGCTTTCCTGTGAGGGAGGGCTGATTGATTACGGATCAGAGGCTGCTCCAGCTTCCCTTCCTCAATGAAAAATTGAGAGCTCTTAAAAATTGAATAAAATATGCCATTCCGAGGAGGATTTCCACTGGCACGAGCACAATAGGAGGTAGTAGTGAGCTGCTCAATATTTCTGTGTGTGCTGGCTAATCCTTTACTCCTCAGTCCCTGTGCACTCTCCCCGTGGCACCTGAGGATAACTCATCTGTAATTGGTAAGGGCTCCAGCTCTTGTGTCTCCAGACAAAGCTTAAATCGCTCACGTTTGGGAGAGCTCCAGCTTCGGCTGTGGCTGGAGCTGCCCAGCAGAGGATTCCATTTAGCAGCTACTTTCAGGCCTGCAGAACCTGGCTCTGTTCCATGTTGGAAGGATCTGGAACAGCTTGTAATGTTTTCACTAGACAAAATTTTGGTCAAAATAGCTCATTTCTTAGATCTCTTGCTCTCACCATAGTCACTGAGGTGACTAGACCAGAGAGGCTAGGATATCAAAAATATGTTGGACCTAATTCATCACTCTGAAACACTCTACTGCTAACAAAATAAAGCATTCTGACACAACCTTACTGTGGAGAAAATGTTTTTCTACCTCACCGAGACAATTTTATTGCACCTAAAACACAAAGACTTTTCCACTCTGTTATTTGTTTTCCTCCACCCTCGTAGAATTTCATCAGTTCTGCTCCTCTTTCAGTGCACAATCCCTACCACTCTGAGTGAAAATCCTACTTCAGTGTTACAAACACTTGAGAGACCTTGACAGGGAGCTGAGATACTTCTGTGCCAGCTCACAGACTGCCACTGTGCATAGAAAATCTTTTCCTTTGCATGCTTACTCACAATCGTGCAGGAGATGGTCACCAACAGAGCTGCTATATTCAAAGGGGAGATAAAATACTGTCTTTTTTAAAGGCCTGATCCAAATATCTCAGTTCCCTGGAGTGAAAACAATAAACTTATTTTTATGACTCTTCTGCAGGAGAAAATTAAGTCCAAGTACAGTTGGCAATTATCCTGTAAGCTTATTACATAGTAGCATTCAGCCTCTTGCACACTCTTGATTCCTCTTTTTTTTTTTTACGTGCTGGAAGAGGTGGTAATTTCTGTCCCTTATTACAGTCATTTCACAGGGAAGCATCCTCAGATTTAATTTAATCCACTGTAGGCTGTGCAAGATGCTGCAGATACCTCAACAGCTGTGTGCACCTCCAACATTCATGGTTCTGTGGGCACAGAGTGACCAGCAGAGCCCTGTTTGCTCTGTCACCTCCCCATCCTTTAGTGTGAGTGGCTCCCAAACAAAATGACACAGCCTGAGTAAACCTGTGTGGGGAAGGCAAGTACCACTGGTGATTCCTCTTCATCTTATCACACCAGCATCCCTGCTTTTGTGTCTGCAAACATTCCAGGAGTATTGCTGGGGATGCCACACACCTGGCAGTGTCCAAGGTCAGGCTGGATGGAGCTTGGATCAGCCTGGTTCAGTGGAAGATGTTCCTGCCCATAGCAAGGGGTTGGAACTGTTTTTTTTGTTGCAATCCCTTCCAACTCAAAGCATTCTGTGATGAATAAACAATGTGTATACCCCTGGTAGTGTGTATACTCATAGAAATATTGGAACTATTACTTTCAACATTCAAAGCCTTTTTCCTCCTTTCAGATCAATCCACTTCATCTGAGATCATCAAACAATCAGCAAAACTTCAGTTGCGGCACTGCCAACTTAGCCACAAGTGTCTGTTCCCTGTGCAATTGTGTGGTAGGATGGAACATTCTGGAATATATTTCTCTCTGGGTTTGCGGTGCTATTGCTCTGTGGCCTGCTCTCCCTGCTTATGCATGCTGAGGAGATTTGCTATTATGAATCGCGCCACAAAACTACCTTCAAACTCAAATTTAATAACCTAAGTATTATGAAGATCAATATTATGGCTATTCTCATTCATATGATTAACATTAATATAATTTGGGGAAATATTTATGCTGCAGTAGTGACTGGAGACCTGGATTAAGAGGAGATCCTCAGCAACTCCACAGAAGTAAAGACACCGCTGTCTCCAGATGAGCACTGAAATGCAATACTCCATCTCTGAGTCTCCATGGGCTTGGATATTTTTATGTAAGTTACCTAATAAGATAACAAACCAGCCTTACAATCCCTACAGCCACACTGGTGATAGTTTGAAAATCATGAGTCAAGCTCAAAAAAAGAATTAAGAGACTGGTTTAAAATTCATGAGACTTTTAAAATCTGATAAACTTCAGGGGTTTTTTCTTCTTTTTTTTTTTTTGCCTTCTGCTTTCTGAGTATGTAGGAGTCATATTATCAAGTTTTCCTCTGCAATTATGAGGGCCGTAAACTTACTTTAAAAATTGAGTTGAGACATTTACATAATCACAGGACTCTGAAAGTGTAGGCTTTGAAGAGACATTAAATAGTCTTGAGATACAGTTCATCATGTGACTTGGCAACACTCAGTGCTGAACAGCACAGCACAGACTCCAAATATCAAATACTCTCAAGGAACAAAGAGGAGTCTTTTATGGGTGGGAGGGGGGAATCTGACACTTTTACAGTCTGCACATGAATGGGGGAGAAGGGAAGGAAAACAGGGGAAGGAAAACAAGGAGAACAAGGAGTGTGGAACTATTCATTCCACTTTAATCAGAGATGAAGCTAAAAAACTTCTTTTTTCTATATTTCCTGCTTGCTCTTAGCCATGCAACACACGCTTTTCCCTGTGTACCAAGCTCTCTGATTAGTCTAACCCTGGCTGTGCACCTGCACTCCCCAGGGACAGCTCCAGATATTGGGAGGGGAGTCAAAAGTAGTGTTCTTTCTGGGGTTTTCACTCCAGAGCTGGAAGCTAACACTGAAGTGTTTAATGCTGAATAGTTGCTGGGCAGGTTCACCTTTGCTGAAAAGGAAATAATCAGAATGAGAGAAAGGGGAGGAAGAGGAAAGTGAGGTTGGATGGGGGTGCATGAGCTATGAAAACACCTTTTGGGGGTGCATGGACAATGAAAGCACCTTCCAAGGATGCATGGATAATGAAAACAATTTTGCAGAGATGCACAGGCAATAAAAGCCTCTGCTCTCCTGACATAACACAGCTCCTTCCACCTGCAGGAGCCATGGGGTGGAAGTGCCCTCACTGGTCAGTGCATCCTCATCCAAGCTGAATGCCCTGAGTGCTCTGTGATGTTCAGATCTCAAATCAGTGCTCAAACCCAGCCCATGCTCCAGCAGAGCTGCCAGTCACTACCAGCCCATGAAACCTGTGCTTGCAGCTTGCAAAGAGGTACTTTTATTGCAGTAATGACAAGCTCCAAGTGTCAGGATGCTTCACTGAGTCAGAGTCCAGAGATTGATCCCAGCTGCAAGTAACAGGGGGACTCTTCCAATGGCTTTTCCATGACACTCACTCAGGGCAATGAAAGGTTGCTTCAATATCAGGCATTTTGGAGCCTCCAGACCCTGGTGAGAGCACAGCCATCAAACAGGGCTCTCCTTCAACAAGCTTTGTGTATCCCTGGGAGATGGAGAGTATCCAGAGGCTTTTCCTTAACTGGCCTTTCAAATGCCTGGTTGTTCCTTCCTCTTGCTGAAGCTGATGGCAGGAGGAAGCACATTGTGGGATTTGGGGCCAGCAGGTGTTAGACTCAAGGGTGCATTAAAGTAATTCCTTCAATTTGGGCTGAGGAACTCCAGGAGGCAAAGCACCTCCTGCCTCAACCCCAGAGCAGAGAATTTCCATGCTGCTGCCTAAAAAGTGCTGTGTACCACTGGCAGGTTCAGTTAGGCAGCTCTCACACCTCCAGATGTTTTTCCTGAGGAGGGGCTGTGTGAGTGTGAAATCTGGCCCTGAAAAGCTGCAGGACATCCCTGAACAACCTGATCCCATGGGTGCCATTCCTGCCCACAGCAGGGTGTCTCGACTAGACAATCTTTAAGGTCCCTCCAAACCCAAGCCTTTCTAGGATTCCACAATTCTATTTAATTCTATTGTAGCACAGCTTTTCTGGACTGTCTCCCCAAAAAAGCTCTTTCCTTGCAAGCAGAAGCACAAGCTGGCTTGACCTGATTGAGAATTTGATGGAACTGCTTCCTCTCCTGGCTGCTCACCTCTCTGCTGGGAGCCATCTGCACATTAAAGCAGATGTTGGTTGCACTCAGGTCATGTTTCCAAGCTTTCTTTTGTAGCCGTAAGGACTAGAGACTCTTCCCTCCCTGCCTGCACTCATCTCTTAATTAAAGCTTAAATTCTTATGTCGTCACACGACTGGGAGCAGATCCCCAGGCAGGCATTTAGTCCTCTGTGTTGTCAGTGGGGCTTTGATTTAGAAGCATCACAGATCCTTTAGAGGATCCCATCCCTCTGGAAGCCCCAGCCTGGCCCTGCTGGCAGCTGCCACTGCCAGACCTCAAGGCTCCCTCTCAGGCAGGTGCTGGAGCAGGTCAGAGGTTTTACCACGCCACAGGGCGTGGGGATAGGGAGCATCACTTGGAATAGTGGTTCCGGAGCCAGGCAGCTGCAAGGAGCCTGGAAGGGAGGGAGAAGGAGGAGGAGGAAGAGGAGGAGGAGGGGGAGGCAACATCTGCCAGCAGCCTGCACTGCAGTGCCTCAGCCCAGAGAGCTGGGTGGGTGTAAACACCATCCCTATCCATCTCCTCTCCTCCCTCTCTCCATGTTTTTCACTTGATGGGATGTATTTGACCAGGAAAAAAATAATTCCACAGTGAAAGAAACCTCATGGCAGCTTCCTGCAAATACTTCATGGCCACTATGCCAGTGCTGGAAGGGTGAAGAGCTGCAGGTGTGAAATGGGTTTGGTCACAAGAGTTCCCAGGTTTGGCCACCAGCAAAGAGCCCTGGTGCACAGCCCTGGCAGCCAAATGCTGCCTCCATCAGTCCTGTGCCTTCAGCAGAGCAGGTCTCATCTGCCCAGGGCTCTCCTGGGGGAAGCTGGGCTGTGCCAGGACACCTGGGGGCTGTGCCAGGACAGTTGGATGCTGTGTCAGCTCCTTCCCAGCCACACGTGGGCAGTGGCACAAAGGAAGTGCTGGCTCTGCACAGGAATATTTGATATCTCACTGCCTGCAGAGGAGATCCTGGCACAAAGGGCTGACCCAAACCCTGCTGCAGGCAAAGCTGATCCCAGGGTTTCTTTGTGTCCTTGGGTTCTGTACCTGCCCTTAGCAGTTCAGCCCAGGAAAGATGCCCAGATGGCTCAGGCTGCCCTGGTGGGACTCATCTTGCTCCATTTACAGAGCCTGGTGGGTAGCAGTCAGCAAAAAAGAAAGGGGAAAAAAAAACTTTCTGGAACCCAAGGGAAACATTGGAAGGATCTAGAAATAAATAAAAAAAGCCCTCTATAATGCCTTCTCCCAGTGCTACTTGTGCCAGAACAAAATTATTCTATCTAACAGGATGACTTTTTATTTTAATGTAACAGATTCTCTGCTGAAATAAGCATCTGCCTGGTTTGAAAATAGAATTAATAAGATTATTAAGAAATAATTTTAAAAAGCGCCTTTTTTTTTTTTTTTTTTAAAGAAAGAGAGTGAAAGATTCTCTTTGCCTTGTTACCCTTTAAAATATGTTCCCAAGCTACTGGACCGTAGTCTGCTGCTCTGGAGGAACCCTAGATGAATGTGCAGAGTCATTGCTGTCACAGCATGCTGGGAGCAGCCCTGCTGGGCACAGCCTCCACTTGACATGTGGAGGGAAACACTCCCCACCATGCAGGAGGTCCCTGATGGGACAGGATGTGGACATCCTTGTCCAAGCCCAGCAGGATGCAGATCTCTTTGGAAAGCTTCAGTGACTAAAATATTTCTGTGCTGCTTCTGGGATTCACTGGGAGGAGGATCAGAATATTTCATTATGGATAGGGAAGGGGAATTTTCCTGCTGGAAGATGCACCTCTGGAGATCTGTGCTAGTGCTGAGCAGCTGAGAGCTTCCCTGGATCAGCAGGCAGGGCAGACAGGCACTGATCTTCCTTTCCAGGCACACAGCTCACAGGAGGGCTTTTCTCCAGAGGAATTGGTGTGTCCCGACCACAGGAGCCTCATCAGAATATGAATTTATCAACTGCTTTGCCTCCACGCTGTTCTCCGTGCTCTGGGTGTGTGCTCCTGCCTTTGGATACAGGGCTGCCCTTCCCTGAGCCTGGACAGAGTTTCTGCTTCCACGTTTCAGCCGCCTCAGGCATATCAAAGGCTGGTGCTCACTTATCCTTCCACTTGCCCTCTGTTCTCAAGAATATCAGAGAGAAGGAGAGGTGTGTCCTTCTGTCAAGCCCTGCAGCTGCCAGGGGTGCTCCCAAGCTGTCATCATCCAAACCCAAAGGCAGCCAGAGCAGCTGCTCCCCCATCCTGACCAGGGCCAAGCTCTGTGCCTGCTCAGACACCCCAGGACAAAGCTCTGCACAGCTCAGCCCCAGCCATTCTCTGCCAGCCCCTACTGCTGCTGTCATTCTGCTAATGCAAATCCATGAAAAGCTGCACAAATGCAGGGAGCTGCATTGTGTAGGGGATGTAACAGCAGCAGCCCCTGCACTGCATGAAGAATGAAGGCTGGGCCTGAAGGAGATGCTGCCTGATGGAATTGTCTGGTTTATGCCCATCACTGAATGGCTCCTGTTTGCCAACTCCTTTTAGAGATGCTGAGACAGGAATGTAAATCGTGGCTTTCGTAAAGTTGCATAAACGTTGTAGTAATGTCATTTTTAGATGAGCATTTACATTGAAGGTAACACTAGGAGGCTTCATTGTTTACATGCACTATGGAAATGGATTTCAGGTTTTGGTTTACACATGTTTATTTACACGGCATTTACTGATTACAAACCAATGTACATCACTCATTTGCAGGCATAATATAAACTAGGGAGATTCTGTATTTTTGCCTGCATGGATTTCCATTGCTCATCCCACACGGAGAAAAGACTCCTTTCATCTCAGCTTCCTCTGTCCTTCAGTGCTGTGCTGTCTCTCCTAAAAAAGCCTTGCCTCTGACTGGAAAACAAAAGAGTTGATGTTCCCTTTAAACACATAAAACCCTAATAAGAAAACCTTGTCAGCACAACTTCAGCATGACTGGAAAAGCCCAAGCAAAGATTAAAAGGCCCAACAGTGCCCATCAATTCATACCTGAGCTAAGCATCACCTTAATGCTGTTTGAGAGGACCGTTCACGGTGCTTTCTTGGATGCTTCAGGCATCCAATCAAGTGGAACAGGGCTGAAAACCTGCCAGGGTGTGTGGGAGAGGCTCTGTGAGTGCAGCTGTGGTGTGCAGTTTGCCACAGGCCCCAGCATCCAGCCTGGCTTTGGGAAGGACTACGAGCCTCCCCAGGCACAGCTGAATTCCTGCTGCTCCTCCTGGCTCTCACTCCTTTACTATTATTGGGAAACTATTATTTTTCTTTTATCCTAAGATGCTGAACCCAGGGAAAATCAAAGCTGGACCCTAGGGAATTTCAAGATTTCAAAGTCACAGAGTGAATAAGGACAGGCAGGTTTTTGGGGGGTTTTTTTGTTTGTTTTTTTTTTTTTGTTTGTTTGTTTGTTTTTTCTTTTTCCCAGTCCTTCCCTAACTCAAGGTTATAAAAACTTCTTGCAAATTCAAACTGAAGAAAAAACAGATTAACACAATACACTCAAAATTAAAATCAATGTTCCTCTTTTGACATTTTTGAAGTGGCACTACTTGACTTCATGTCTTGAGATGAAATTTATAGCCTTAAAAATTGCAAAAGAAAAAAAAAAATCACTGTATTAATAAAGTGAAAATAAACAGCAAGGCTCAAAACTTTCATTGAGCCTGAAATGAAATGTTTTAATTTTTTCATTTTCCTGAAAAGTTGAACAAACATCCATTTCATATCAACCCATTTTTAATGTTATTTTTGTTCTGTACAACCAGTGAACCACAAAATCAATTATTTGTACTGCTCTAGTGACCAGCAGATTAAATCCAATGCAATAAAGAGACAGCAAAAACAGTCAATGAGGAATGGGGAGAAGAACAGCCTGAAAAGATGATGGAAGCAGCTCTAACAGATTTTGTCTGTGCCAGAACTTAGCACAACCAGAACAACTTCAGAACCACTTTAAAAAAACTTCAGTGCACATTGCTGCTGGGAAGAGCAGCCTCACCAGTCTGCTTTGCCACCCTCCTGCCTCCATCTGCACAGTCCCGTCCCTTTGCTATCCCCTGACCACAGAATGAATGAGACCAGAAAATGATCTAGTTAAAAATGAACATTTTAAACTTTTTTTGGTGGGTTTTTTGGTTTTTTTGGGGGGGGGTTCGTTTGTTTGTTTGTTTGGGTTTTTTTTAATCTATCAGACTGTTTTTCTGCCAGGTCAGTTCCTCATCTCTGGAAATCACAGGTTTGCATGAGATCTGCCTGGAAATTCCAGTCAGAAAAGGCCAAACTTCTGTAGGGTAGGGTAAACTTTAGCCTGGAGCAAAGGAGGCTCAGGGAGGACCTCCTTGCTCTCTACAACTCCCTGACAGGCATGACAAGTGACAAAAAGAAATTACCTCAAGCTGTGCCAGGGGAGGTTCAGGTTGGACATCAGGAAGAATGTTTTTTATGGAAAGGGTGCTCAGGCCTTGGCAGGGGCTGCCCAGGGAGGTTCGGAGTGCCCATCCCTGGAAGTGTCCAAGAAATGCCTGAATGTGGCACTCAGTGCTCTGGGCTGGGGACAAAGAGGGGATGGGGCTGGATTTAATCTTGGAAGCCTTTTCCAGCCAAAACAATTCTGTGATCCATGATTCTGATATAAAACCAGCCATAAAACCCTCACAGTCACTGACCAGCTTGGCCAAGCCCAGTGCCGGATGTGAGAGTCACGTTTTGCTTCTGCTCAGAAATAATAAAAGCTCATTGTCCTCCCAGCCAGGGCAGGGACAGTACAAACCCTGGTGCTGTGTGTGCAGCTCTGGGCACTGGACACTGCTGGATGTGCTGCAACACATTCTCCAGCCAATAAATTGGTGAATTTACCTTGAAGTCAACAGTTTCACTTATTTATGTCACAGAGAATCTGGCTCATTGTTTTTAATTTGTGGTGCCATAAAACTCTGAAAGTTTTGTGAGACAGTTTTGTGAGACCAATCTTTTTTCCTTCTTTTTTTTTTTTTTCCTCTAAGGGAAAAGTCAAGCAGCATAACAGCATATGCATTTCTAAATCTGTTGTAGCCCATGCTACATGCACAGCAAAGATCCTGGCTTCAGAATTCTCCTCTTCCTCTTCACTGAGGGAGTGACACATTTAGGGAGCATGTAGCTGCTCAGATTTGTGGGTTTTCTAGGACTAAATAGAAATCTCTAATGCGGCTGGATGCATTCACCAGTGCAAATCCCTTTATGAGCACATAGTTTAGTGTCTACTTAGAATTGGAGAAACAGGGAAGTAACAGAAATGTTGGTTAGATGGGATCTGGGGGTCCCTAATCTCCAACCTCCCACTTGAAGCAGGACCAGCTCTTGAGCACATCAGCTGAGGCTTTGTCCAGCCAAGTCTTGAAAGCCACCAAGGACAGAGACACCTCTCACCTCTCCACTGACTTGTCCTAGACCTTAGGACTTCTCCTAAAGAAACAACATTTTGTGAGGAGGGGAAAAAAAACAGCTCTTTTTCCCCCCAGGCAGCATTCCAACCAATTTCTGTCCACCTTGTGCAGCCAGTTATTCCCAACCTTTCCTGTCTCAGAAGCTTCTTTTCCTTTTTATCTATCTGGGACCTTGCTGTACCAAGTGTGTGTGAGCAACTGGCTGTGTCCTGTCACTTTGCAGAGGGAGGGATGGGGCAGGACTGGCTGGTTTGGTGTGACTTCCCCCACAAATGCCAGTGTATTTTAAGCAGACCTGACAGAGGTCTCAGAAGGATTCTCTATTTGCAGGTTCCATGAAATTAAGCAGCCTCTAACTGGTCCCACTGCAGGAGAAGTTACAAGGTGAGCAGATCTCCTTTTCATACCCCAGGGTTTCCCTGCTCTCTTACACAGGGAGCCAGACTTCCCCATCCCCACTGTCATTTCAGAAAATGGAATTAACCTCCCACGCACGAAAAAGACGCATTTCTCCTTGCACATGCACACTCCACTTGCAGCCCCGTGTGATCATCCATTTTACATTGCTGCTGTCCCTTATGTCCAAACATCTTGCAGCTTTTAATTAAGTCTGCCCAGCAATGCAGAGCAGGCAAGTGCTGTCATCTCCTCATCCTCCCTTCCCAGCGGGTGTGGAGGGAACTGAGGCACGCAGAGATGAGCTCACCCACAGCCACACCAGCAGCCTGGGTGGCAAAAATCTGGATCCTGCCTGTGTCAGCTCTCTGCCCTTCTATCTGTGGGCTCCTCTCTACAAGGCACTGTGTCCTGTCCCTGTTTTCCATAGAACTGGCAGTGGCAGTCTCTCTGCTCAGCTGAGCGAGCCCATCTCACCTCACCCCTCTTTGCCTCCCACCTCCGATACTGAACAACAAGGCCTCTTAAAAAAAAATCTTCTAAGAAAAAAAGAATTATAGTTGTTTTTGAGAGTTTTGCTTGGTTGGATTTGGGGGTTATTTTGTTGTTGGTTTTTTTATGGTTCTCTTTTGGGGGTTTGTGGGGGTTTGTTTGTTTGTTGGGTTTTTTTGGTGTTTTTTTGTTTGTTTGTTTAATTTTTTGTCATTTTTTCTAGAACTCGCTTCAACTGAGCAGCAGCATCAGGGAAATTCCTCTGTCAGTGCCTCTGCCTGGCAATTTGCATGGAGTATTCCAGTGCTCAGCCCACTTTTTGCTTCGCCTTGTAGCTAAATAACTTCTGAGAGAAAGGGGGGGGGAAGAAAAAAAAAAGGACAACATGACAACATAACTCAAAGCAGCGGACTGAAGCTGTTAAGTGTTCAGTGGTAACAGGGATGTTTTCTGGTCTGAGCAGGACCCCAGTCCCAAAGCCAAGCTGAGCTTCATCTGTTTTCCAGCCTTCCTGCAGTACCTCGTACCCTAGGCTCTCATGACTAGGAATAACAACAAGGATGGTGATAATGAATATTCAGACATCCCACAAACCAGTCTCAGCATCTGCCATCCTCTCTGCATTAGCACCAGCATGCACAGATAATGATCAAAGCAGCATTTTCCTGCCAGAGGCCCCCCTAAACCACCCTTATTAGTATGAATCAATGCTGACTAATGTGCTTCCCTAATACAATTCTATCCACTTCTACTGTTCATGATTTAATATAAAACATTTCTCCCTTTCCCTGCCTTCCTCCTAATGCCACTGGAAAGTGTGAGCCTTGACTGAGGGCACCAGGAAAACCAGTGATCCAAGTTTGACAAGAAAGAGACCCAAAATCTACAGAAATTGAATGCATGGAGGGAGAGAACAAGACTTTGGAGGTTGTAACAGTGAACTGTCTTTCCATGCTAGGATGCCAGACCTGCATCCATGCTTCCTATGAAAGATATCATCAGCTCTGAGGCTAATGCAGAATATAAAACAGCCCTGCTCACTGCAACAGGCTCTGTGCTTGCTGCTGGCAAGCTCTGGACTCCAATAGTGATGGAAGGAGGACTCCTCCATGATTTTATGTTGCTTCCTTTTTAGCATCACCTGCAGAAAGGAGAAAATTCTGCATTTTGCCTTCTGCTGCCCTTAGCATCACCAGTGTCTTTGCCTCGGTGGTTTCCCAGTGTGAATGACAGGGCCCTAATGTGATGTGTCTGTGTTCCCACACAGCAAGACACCAGGGAAATCACTAAACAGCCCACAGTGCTTCAATTAGGGATGGGTGAAGCCCTCTGGCCTGATTTCACATCCTCTCCAAACCCTTGGTCACTGTGGCTGGTTTGAGATCTGCTGCCATAAGCCCTGGGAGAAGAGCATGGCTCAGGCCAAACCTCACTCAGCAAAATCACAAGTGCCCCAAGCAACTGCCTGACAGAGCAACAAACTAAAATCCAGCCAACCTAAAAAACTATGGCAGGAAAGCGGCATTGAAGGAGAAGATTGCACAGAAAATTCCCATGCTCCATATCAGCCGCTTTCCTAAGGAAAGGAGTGATATCCTTGATGCAGGATATGTGCCTCCCTTGGGCTAGTCTAGTGCAAAGAGCAATTGAGAGGCATTTTTGGTAGGAAAGAAGCTCCTATGTTGGAATTAAACAGTTGACAAAATCCCAGCAGCTTTACAGATTCTCAGAGTCAATTTAAGGAGCCCACAAAATGAGATTTTACCCCTGTGGGTTTCAGTAAAACAGAATGTTCTGGGGGAGTGTGTGCACAGGCTAGCTCTGAACTGTGAGAACTGGCTGTGGCTCCACTAATGCTCCACAGCCAGACTGAGCCTGACATCCCTTCAAAAATGCATGGGCTGGGTTTTTAAAGTGACCAGTTCTGCCAACAGAGCCAGATATTAAAATCAAACAGCCCTGCAGCATCCAGGCAGACTCCCACCTGCTCATTCCATGTGCTCTGCTGAAGCTTGCGAGGCTTTCCCCTTTCCCTCAGCCCCCCATGGTGGGAGCAGGTTTGTCCCAGAGTTGTATTTCCAACCCCTACACACATGGCTGGCATTCCCCAAGCACTCAGCTTCCTCCTCCAGCTCAGGTGCCCTTGCAGTCCTCTCCAAACTCTGTCCCTAACTACTTCCACTGGATTTTGTCTTATTTCCAGTTTCTTTTGGGAATGGTGACTTCTCCAGCATGGTCATTATCTGCAAGGCCCCTCTCAGACACCTTCCATGCACACAGAATGCTGATGCCTCTTTTCTCCCAGGTTGGAAGGAGGGCTTTCTGTTCGCCACCTGCTCCATGCGTCTTTCACAAATGGTTTAGCAATACTTAGAAACACCGAAACTACAGAAACACGGAAAACATCCCTTTCCACTTCCATACATAAAGTTCATTCTGAACTGAGGTAAGAACTCAAATTCATATTAGTTTCCTACAAACCAAAAGGGAATTTTTTCCTCACCCCCTGACAGATAAAACAACAAAACACAGGCTTCACAAGCAAACAAGATTCTGGGTCCTTTGTAAAAGTGGAGGAGGCAAAGCCATGGCACAGCCTGCCTGCTCAAGGTGTGAATCCTCCATCACAGGAGCCCTTCCAGGTTCCCCACAAACCTCTGTCAGACGTGCCACAGGTATGTCTGAGGCTGCCATGGGGAAGAGGCACAGATTAAATGACCTCTCAAGGTCCTTCCAGACCCGTTTCTCCGTGATGCTTAGAGACAGGATCCCAGGTTTGATGGATCTATGGCCTGACCCACAGTGACAGTTCATGGATGTGTCTGAACACATCCATCGTGTGCCTCTCTGCCCCCAGCCCCTGCAGCCGTTGTGGTGGCATCCAGGGCTGCACAGCTCTTTAGCAAAGGGCAGAGCCAGTGCCATAGGCAAGGAGCAGGGCAGGGATCTGCATCCTGGGTCACTTTGTGTGTTGGCACGCAGGGCAGCAGGGGAGCTGGGCAGAGCCAGCCAGGGGAAAAGCCTTTTGGGGAAAGGCATTTTCTCTGCTCTCTGTGCACAGAAAGTGAGACCTCACCAGTGGAAGCAAGGCAGCACAGCTTTTAGTTCTTGGGGCTGTCTTCCCCCTCAGCTGTTTTGGAGAGGACAAGCCAGGACAATACTTATAACCTTCCCTTGCTGCTGCAAGGGGAGGGGGTGCTGGACTCCTTGGAGGCTGCAGGACAAGAACAACTCATTTTTCTTCCCCACATAGAGCTGATGCCTCTCACATCTCTGTTCCTCTGCCTTTGGCTCCGTGCCCATGGGACAGCACTCCCTGCGCACAGGTGATCCCTGTGATTCCCTGCTCCCCCATGCCCATGTCTCCATGTGCACAGTGCCATGGACTGCTCACCAGTATTTCCCTGCCCACCACTTTGCATGGCTGTGTTTGCAAGTGTCTTTCTGCAGCACAACAGGACCATGTAATTATGTAAATGCACACATGGCTGAGAGAGTTTTTCAGCCTCTTTGGGTTTCAGCATAAATCTCCTGACACTTGCTGGCTTATTCCCCTTCATTCCAAAGTGTTTGCTGCTTTAATAGGACATTCATGTCAGCACCTCAGCTTTTCAGATTAAAATGAAGAGGGAAAAGTGTGGTTCTAGATAGCACAGCTGGCAAGAAGAGTTCCAAACAAGCAACAACTAAGGCTTAAAAACATAGAAGGCAAAATAAAATCCAAATTCTGCCCATTTTCTGTAGGTTTTTTTTAAACTCTCTGTAGTTTTTTAAACCAAGATCACAGTTCTGGGGCCAAGTCCAACTTATACATGGAGATAAATCCTCAGAGATGTGTGGCAGGCAGCACACAGCCAAGGCTCCTACACAGCAGTGTGAGAATTGTCACACTGACATGCGTGGTGACATCTTTATGTGAACCTGCTATTGGCAGCTCACATGTACGAGTTTGGTACAGAGGCTTGGGCTGTCCAGAGCTCCATTGATTCAAAAAAGCTGCTTGGGAACCTGCCTGTGAACTGTCTGTCACCACAAATGGAGAACACCCACCCCCTCAGCTCCTTTTCATCTCTCTCTGTGCTGTGCACATTGCCATGACACCGCAGTGCCTTCATCTCACTATCAGAGCTCTCTACCTCAGCCTTTGAAGCAATTTGCATCGCCAGCTGAGGGAACCAAAGCAGCATTTCCAAGTGGAACAGGGACAATGGTTCATCTCCCAGTGACTCCCAGTCTAGAGCGGCAGACCTCCCACCACAAAAATCTCCTCCAAGCCATGGGAACCCAACATACCTGTATATTTTATATCTGGTTGTAAATCCTTGACGATGTCTTTCCACAAAGGATAAGTAGCTCCGTGAGTGGTGGAAAGGCCCCCTGTCTGAAATAAGCCAATCAAACTCCTTGGAGACATGTTGGTTGGAAGCAGCTGGGTCCTGGTGGGAGGGCTGTATGAGTATATGGTCCCATATAAACAGGAGGTAGAGGAACTCAACAAGCCTCCAGTTCATGCTTTTCTGTCTGCCTTTTTCCTCTCATTCTTGCTCCATTCTGTGGAGTCCTGTTGGGAGAGAGAGGGGATAGGAGGAAAGAGAGAAAGAGAAATGAAGGAGAGGAGAGGGGGAGGGAGAGAAAGAGAGAGATTAAAAATGCTCTGATTCTTTGACAACCTTCTCTCAGGGTGAAAACAGACGTGAAAAACTAAGTTTTAAAATACTTTGGTTTATCTGCATTACAGCTTATAGTATTTGGCAGTGTTTTATTCATGCATTTAAGTGGTGCCTTTAACCTCCTGAGCATATATCACCTTTGAAATAACCAGGTCCTGACCTGAGACATCCTAACCCCAGCTCCTCCATCATTCCCTTCGTGAAGTTCTCCACAGTGCTGCAAAGACGAGTGAAGGGAGGTGGCTGCACCCTAGGCTACAATTACCCCTTTATTGTCCCTTTAATGCTGTGCCAGAGAAACCTGTCTCCTGCTTTCATGTCTCTCTGATGATCTGTAATCCATACTCCGTGCAACCTGAGCAATCTATAAAGACCCAGCTCTTACTTTCAAGTGCTGCCAAAAAAAGAAATAAAACAAAATAATTACCCAGGCTTTGGCGATGAGCGCACATGGACATGCAGGCACACACACACAGAAACACACACACAGCTGTGAAATCCTGCCAAACCCTGACACATGAAAATGTCCTCACCCTGCCTTCCTGCTGGGGTGCTGGGGAGGTGTGTGTGGTGCAGGGGATGGGGTCTGTTGATGTTCCAGTTGTGGTGGGACCTCAAGGCTCTTCCCAAGATCAAGGCTCTGCAAGATGACACCCTGAGTGTGTATATTCAGTGAGGGAGATCCTTCCCAGCACCTGGAGCAGGGCACACTCTCCCTGCCACTGTGGGAGAGCAGCAAAGCAAGGCTGGGGACAGCCCTGTGCCGAGCCAGCTCCTCTCCCAGGCATGTGACAAGACATATGATGAGTGGGAAGGCAATCGGGGGTAAGGTGCCTTGCCAAAGGTTACACAGCAAGCCATGGATACAGCTGGAAGAGAGCCCTGCTCTCCTGACTCCCCTTCCCAGCCCTTAGCTCATCTTCCCCCACAGCCAGGCTGCTGGCACTGTGCCCCAGATGGCAGGTGAGGGCCCTGCTGAGCTGTCACCCCACACCCAGCAGGGTCCCCTCCTACTTCCACAGCACAGCCTGGCTGCTGCAGCAGCTCAGCCTCTTGGGCTGTGCTCCTCCCCTCTGGGAGCTGCTTGGAAAAGTCCTCTCCATGCTCACAACTGGATCTTCCTCCTGCCTCCTGGGTTTTGTGGAGGGAATGCCAACACTGTGGGCTGGTAGGGATCTTAAGGCTGCTACCCTGACTCTGGGAGCACAGGCTTTCATACTCAGGATAGGTGATACCCACCTGTTTCTGTAAAATACACTGCAGAGAGACTGCAGACACTTCTTGAAGAAGGAGAAATGAGGCTACTCAGAGCTTTGCCACAGTGAGGTTTCATGGCAGGCTTCTTTGTACGTCTCCAGAAAACCTTCTGCTTTTGAGCCTGAGTCCTCTACAAGCACTCTAAAAGTTTGTAATTCCCAGAAAGAAAAGTCTTTGCTAAGAGTGTAGGAGAGTGTGCTAGACATGGTGTGTGAGTGTCACAGCACTGTGTGTGAGCCTTGGCTGGGTGAGCAGCAGAGCACAGACCAGCATGGCCATCTCCTGTGCTCCAGGAGCTTTCCCTGGAGCGTGGCAGGGCTGCATCCCATGGCAGTGAGTGTGTGAGGCTGCTGTGCAGGTGGGTTTGAGCTCAGGAGCCCTGTGTGTGTGCCAGAGCGTGTGGGAGCCTGCACGTGTGCACAGCATGTGTTTCAGGAGCCGCAGCAAGCTCAGCAGCACGCAGCAGAACCGAGCTGTGCAAGTCTGGTTAAAGATGACACTCAGATGCTGCATTACAGGAAGAAGTGGGGGAAAAAATCAAGTATGGGAAAGTCAGCCAATGTTTGATTTTTTAAAAACTTCTTTCTAATTGCAGATGGAATATTACTGTTATTAAGCCTGGTGGTGCCTGCAGCTCCCGACTGAGGAGGTTGTTCCTTTTCTGGAGGCATGTTCTTAACATCAGCTTTCACCCTTGCCTCCTATTTCATCCCCAACCAGAGCAGTTCTCAGTGCTTAGTCCCTCACATCACACACAGACTGGTTCTGCTTTTCCTTACAAAACAGGAGAGTTTCCAGCCCTGCACTGAGGGCACCAGAACACATCCCAAGGGTTCCACAGAACATCCCTGCTTCCACTCACTCGTGAGCCCAAGGTGATTACTGGAGAGTGCTTCCAGCTACATCCTACCCTCAAGATCTCCAAATTCCAGTTCAGAAGTGTATTTCTACTGCTTCTCCACACAGGCTCCTTCCCTGCCTGGCTGCTCTTGTCCCATCAAGGTGAGCAGCTCCAAACTCAGTGTGTTTGCTGTGATAACAATCAGCTGCTCTCTCTGTGTTGTCCCAGCTCCCTTGGTTGTCTGCTCATTAAAGCCACACAGAGTTATTCCCCTCATCTGCCAGCCTGGATCAGTTTTCCCTTAAATATTTCACTGTCTATTGGATTTCTATTGCAGAGAGAGGAAGGGAGCTCTTATGTACACAGATGGGGGAAGCCCCCCTCCAGTTTCCAGCACAGAGCAAGTGAGAACTGAAATAAGAGAAGAGCCAAACAAAATGGGCCTCAGAGAAATCCCAGTGTGTCCTCCTACATGTGAATATCATGCACTGGCAAAATATCAGCTTGTGGAAGAGAGGAGATAGACCCTAATTCCCCCCTTCATCCTCTCTTCCTTTCCTTTGGGGCATGGTTGGAGTCAGTATGAGTGAGGCTGTAATGTTGTTAACCAGGAGGTAAGAAATGGGGAGAGCATGCATTGACACCAGTGAAGAAATGATCACATCTGCAGCCTGGAAGCTGCCTGGATCAGTTCTGAGAGCAGGGAATGGTGCCCGAGGCAATGGAGGATGGTGGAGCACAACTGGGTCCACACTACTATCACATCATCAACTTTAATTTTTTAGTAGTATCTTTTTCCCCCCTGTAGCTGCTATAGAGATGTTGTTTCACATTAAAGATTAATCCACTCCACAGGGCTGGTCCCCGTGGAACCCATAAACCTTAGTAAAGTGGGATTATCTTGTGTCTAAGACAATACTGTGAGATGCATTCAATCTACCTCCTAACAAGTTCAAATCTGAAATTAATTTTTCAGGTGTCTTCGTGGGGCTTCACTGATATGAAATATGTTTTGTGGCAAAAAGAACCAGGGAAGAAGATGGGAGGGGATGCCTCCAAGTCTAGAGCCCTTGGGTGGGAGATCTGAGGCTAACTAAGAGCTGAATCTAGCACAGAAGCAATCTGTGGATAAAGGGTAGGCTGAGGGAGCCAGACACTGGGTTTTATCCCAAGAATCCAGTGGTTTGCTCAACTCTGCCCCAAACTCCCCCTACAACCTTGGGCAATGCCCTTACATGTGAGGTCTTGGCTTCACCTTCTATTATCAGCATGGAGTCACAATGGTATTTGTGGGATTATTTAGACCATGAATTTGTTGGAGAGGCCAGAATTGGGCTGTAGCACCTCCCCAAACACAAACCTGACTCCCAAGGTGTTTCTGTCCTAACAACCATTTCAGCAAGGTTTGCAATGCAGTAGTTACCAAAATCCAGCCATAAGACCCATTGCCACGAGAAGTACAGCAAAACAGTGAGTGAGCTGGGTCCTGCTGGCTCATGTCAACAAACACCATCATGCAATCATCATATCTGTTAATAAACATGATCCGTGGGTGAGCCAGGACATGGCTGCAGCCCACAGCAAACAAGCAGTGGGAGAAGAAAATGTTGGATGTGCTGACTCTGAGTCATGGTACAGTCATTTTCCAGCACCATCCAGCACGGAGGCACATCCTCCAGGGCACACAGAGATCCCTCTGAAAGCCCCTTGGAGTTTGTTGGGTAGCTTAAGATGCCATTTTTCTAATACCAATTCAGCCTGGAACATTAAATGTTCCTTAGTTTATGAGTCTTCAGGATTCTTGGAGGAAAAATAGGCAAGTATTTTCTGTAAAGTGCAAGTTGTATTTGAATGTACACTTAATTTCTTTGTGATTGATATCTGTGTGTTAATTATATTCTATTTTCGGCAATACCTTTGCTGTCACAAGGCAGTGCCTTTTATCCAAGGAGTTCAAATTGAATTAGAGACATTAATTAAAGCTCTCAGCACTCTAGTAAGGCAGGCAAGTGCTGTTACTCCCATTGTTTCTTGAAATAAGAAGAAAAGAATAGAACTGGATGTCTACTTAGCCACTTAAAAGGTAATTTTTATAAAGTGGGAGAGCTCAGAGTGATAGATTTTGCACAGAATTATATTGCAAAGTCTGTTTCATCCAAGGGAGGCTGTGCAGCCCCAGATTCCTGCTATAAGCAGGCAGACAGGATGCAGGTGCTCTGACTCTCCATCCCTTGCTGTGAACACTCCTCTGCCTCCTGGGATTTCCTACCTTTCCCCTAACCCCTGTACCTTTCATTTATCCCTTCTATTAGACCCAAATTGATCTCACACACTTCTCTTCTCTTTTCTCTTGTGGTTGTGAACTATTTCCATCAGAAATGCAGACTCAGGAAAGAGAAATTACTGCACACATTATTTGCAGTGCAGGAATAAGTCCCATATTTCTTTAAGCTTCATGCACCAATAATTCTTCCTCATCTCCCACATTTGGTTCTTGGCAGGTTGAGAGAGGTTTCTGCCTGCTGCCATTTACCAGAGGGAAGAGGCTAACAATTGCTATTTGTATCTGAAACACTTCTGCTCTTCAGCAACTTCACACATGGCTTTAGCATGCTGATAAATTAGTAAGAGACTGAAGTGTCAGGAGAGAGATGAAACAGCTTGTGTTAGTTTAGAGATCAATCCTGGAAAGTGACGAATGTCTGACCTCATTTCAGCACACAGATTAAGTGTACCCTTAATTTTAAGTACAGGATGTGCTACTCTAGATTTTATTCAGCTGTGCCTGCTTGGAGTTTGTGCCCTTAGATTCCTGGACAGCTAATTGCTGCCCCACACCTTTAGTATTTAATTTGTGGACCAATAACTTTTCTGTCCTGCCCCTAACTGAGAGATGGCCAATGAAAATATTGGAAAGACAACACCCATGAGCAGCTCTGCTTGTTCGTTGGAAATCCTGCCCAGAAACCCCACCAAGCTGGAGACACCTTCCCTCTGTCAGGGCCACAGGAATACAGGCAATGTGGAGGGAAAGGGAAGCCAATCTGTCAGAGCTGAAGTCATATGAACTGCTGTGGATAAACCTGAGCTCTGGGAAAACAGAATTTGGGCACTTCTGACCTAGATGTCTTTATAGCTCAGACTGCAGACACTGATATCTGACTGAGTCAGGGCTGGAGCTGCAACTCAGCAGTGGCTCTGACTCTCTGGGTGACTGTGGCATACAACACCGTAAAATCCCAAATGGTTGTAAAGCTACTTCTTTAGGGAAGTGGGATTTCACTATTTCAGGCAGTGATTGGCTAATCCCTCCCCAAATCTCAGTAATTTTGCTCTGATCAGTGTCTAAATTTGCATTATTCTTTAACCACTCCAGTTTTAAATATTAATGAATGGTTAGACCTGTGGGATATTCATCAGCTGAAATATTTTTTGGGTGAGGAAAGGCAAGGAGAGAAGATGAGAAATACTTCTCCAAAAATACCAACAGAGTCCACAAATTCACTTCATTTTTGCCAAATTGTTCATGCTGAAAAAAAATAATGATTGGGAGATGCCAGTGTTTGGGTTGTGAGAGCTCCAAGGGGAAACATTTCCAAATCTCCATTTGAAACTACTGGAGCTTTTTCTTCTTTTGATTTGTATTTCCACTCCCTTAAGATGAAGCAGTGATAAAAATATCACTTTTGACCCCAAATGACTTATAGGAGAAAAGATTTTTTCTTCTTCTTTTCAGTTTATCAACACTTTGCTTACAACTTGTCGGAATATTCAGTAAACCAAAACCACCCCCCAAACCCTCTTTTATTAATGCAGTTCAACCAGCAGCCTAAAGGGAGCAGTTTCTGTGCAGAAACTCCAATTACTCCCTGCCTGTAAGGAGATGAGAACGGCAATGGTAACAGCTCTGTCCCTGCTCTCAGCTCGTTTGTCCCCACACTTCAGCTAATTATAAATGTGATGCAGAGGAGGATGAGGGGTGGCTCCCAACCAAGCAAGAGTAGCAGGTGACTCCACCAAGTCACAAAATCAGGTGGTACTGGACAGAGGGAGTCAAACCCCAAAAATCCTGATCATAAATCTGCTGGCCAAGGTGCCAAAGTCACTGCTCTGAATTCCAGGCTCCACAGGTACTTGGGTCAGGAGTCTGTGTGGAAAGGAGAGCCTTCTCACAGTGCTCCATAGGTTGGGAAAATAATTAAAATAAACTGCTGCTCGTGCACACACACACACACACATGCACAGGTTTGTGGAGAAGTGTCACAGGGTTATGAACATGGTGAAGGTCTAGAAGAGAAGCCATAGGAGAAGCTGCTGAGGTTTGCCCAGACTGGAGAAGACGGGATTCAGGAGAAGTTGTGGTATTCAGGTTCCTCAGGAGGGGAGGTGGAAGGGGCGGCACTGATCTCTCTGTGACCAGTGATGGGATCAGAGGAAACAGCTGGATCTGGGCCAGGGTTAGGTTGGAGATGAGGAAAACGTTCTTCCCCCAGAGGGTGCTGGCACTGCCCAGGCTCCCCAGGGATGAGCACAGCTCCAAAGCTGCCAGAGCTCCAGGAGAGCTTGAACACCGCTCCAGAGATGCCCAGGGTGGAATTGTTGGGGTATCCTGGGCAGGAGCTGGACTCTGCCCCTGGTGGGTCCCTTCCCACTCAAGACATTCCACAACTCTGCAATTCTGAAGCCAGTCCTGAACCCCAGACTGGAATGGTGGGTGCTGCACAACCAGCAGGATGGTCCATGCCCCAAAAAGCTCACAATCTATTCAGGAGAGCAAGGACAGCAGATGGCTGGGGACAGATGGGGGAAGGCAAGGGAACAGTGAGCTAATCCCGCTCAGCGGGCTGCGAGCAGCGGTGTCAGCACACCAGCAACCCAACTGTTGGCAGGAGTTTGATAGCTATTGTCACAAATGGGAGTTAAAAATAGGGAGACTGCATAATGAGCTCGCTTTTGTCGATGTTTGTGAGGAACTCCTCTCATTTGTGAAGTGGCAAGGATAGGATGAATATAGATGATAATAATAATAATGATAAATTGCACATTTCTGAGCTGGTTATTTAAAAAAAAATATATGGCGGGTGCTGAGCAGTGATTTCTATTAAGCACTGCCCTGAACTTGAAATTATTCCTACTATTATTAAAGTGTTGTCCTAGCTAGTCCACTTCCCCATAATTTCTTTTAAGTTACACAAAAATGTAGATCTGTCTTCTGTCTTCCTCAGTATTTATACACCTCATATCAAAGTCCAGTATTCTTACAAGTGTTAATAGATTTTTATCCTTGCCGTAGCTTGAGAAGATGGGGAAACTCTGCTTTTTTTCCATTCAGCAGGATGGGAATTGAGACACAGGTTAGATTAATGGCTTGTCCCAGATCATTTTAGAGCTGCTTCAGGAATCCAACCCAAATCTCTTACCATCTCAGTGCTCTGGCTCTTTGCAGTACCCTTCCCACGCACCTCCATGCTACTATTCCAGAATTAGCTGGGGCTTGCCACAGAGCTGCTTAGAATTATTTTGGATTGCTCATTTCATGTCAGGAAAATGCCAATTCATCAGAGGCAAAACACTTTATAGAATTTTGTTGATTTAAGGGGGGAGGAAAAAAAAACGTTTTGATAAATTCAGCTTTTCTTTGGAACAGAATGTGTTGAGTGCGCCGTTTGGAAGGGATCGGTTCAAGATTGTGTTTTGTTTTTCATTACATGTTGAGTAACATACATTCAAAATCAAAATCAAGTGTTTTCTTAAGCTGTGTGTTTTGACTGAGCTGAAAGAGATTTTGTAATTTATGCACAAGAGGAAATATCCAACTTCATTTAATACTCTTCTTACAGATTGGGAAAAAAAAACACCTGCAAACCAGACACAACAAACTGAACAAAAATCATACTATTCCCTGCAATTTTTACTGGAAATTTAGGAAAAAGTAATCTGAATGCTGTTTAATGAAGCCTGTTCCAGAGTCCAGAAATCCTGGTTTTTGCTTTCACGACTGTTCTGTCCTGGTGCCAGTCTTGCCTTTCTAACATATTCCATTGCAACAATTGGGACCTGCAAGCTGAGAGGCTGAGGGAAAAAAAAAAAAAAAAAAAAAAAAAAAGGTGATGCCAAAACTCCTCTGAAGAGCAGTAATGTAATACTCAATCCAAGAAAGTCACCTCATATCCCACACCTGACAGTCTCTGCAATATTTCTTTTCTGAAGTTCATTCCTGGAAAGAGACTTTGTCACCTGGGCCCCACATGGAGTGATCCCACTGCACAGGGCTTGGGAAATGCAAACCACCACTGCTTCTTTCAGAAAAAGAAGCTGAGGTTACCTAGTCCTCGCAAATGGTTTATCTTCCCATTTATCTTGTCCCTCTAAAAGGAGCTTAGACTTTGGCCAGGTTGTGTTCCTCCACTCTTACTGGAGGAGCAGAAGGGGTTAAAATCCACACGACGTTCCTCCTCCTGGTACAGCTCCTGCTGCTTCGATAATGCCAGCCTGCCTGCCAGACACAAAGTATGAAAAGCACCACTGGACCTTCCTCTGGGCACCATTATTTCACCACCACTCAGCTGGATGGAGCCAAGAGCAGCAGGAGCAACTGAAGAGGGAAGAGAAAATGGGACTCTGAGTTGTCAGCTACAAATTCCAGCCTTGGGCAGCTCCACCTTCCTTATCCCACTGAGTGGATCAAGAATTTGCAGTGGCCATAAACTCTCTGTGTGTTCAGTCCCCCTGGCTCCTGCAGGCACTGTCTCAGACCCCTGCCAGGCACTCTGGAAGCAGAGTGCCATGGCTCAGGCTTCTGTGGGGGAACACAGCTGCAGGCAGGGTGAGCACAGCTAGTCCCTTATGTGGGCTCCATATCCCTGCAGCTCCCTGGGGGATGACTTAGAGGTGAACTACACAAATCACTGCTTTAGGTAGGCAGGGTTCTGCTTTGAGGCTGACAACACCCAGGTTCAGCCCCTTCTGCAGCCCTGCCACCCCACAGAGGAGAAGTTAGATGCACTGCACTTCAACTCAGGCTAGAAATGTGAGCTAGAGTGAGTATTAGCCCCAAATAACAGCATTTCATGGGCAGCTTCTGCAGCAGAAGTCAGAAATCTGGAGCTCAGGCTCTGCCATTGCAGGTTCTCCTGGAAAGTCTATTGAAGGCAGTGAGCCTTGGGTTGGATCTCATTGCAAAAAGACAATCAAATACCATATTAACTCTTAATTTGGAACAGCGTATTAAATTAAAAACTCACATTAACCTGGAACTGCATTTATATAATGAGAAGATTTAAAATCTGTGTATCATGTATGTGAGAGAACTCCTACCCAAAGCTGTTCTCAGAAGCCCTGAATCCCAGAGCCAATCTACCTGCAGCACTGCATTTCCACCTATTCCCCGAGCCCTAAGCCTGGGATTTCCACTGGGACAGAAGGATGTGTGGAAAATAAAGCCATCTCATCCTTACCAGCATTAATCTGTCAAGCACAGAAGGCTGGTACCAGCTAGACTCCAACCAAAGCCAAGAACTAGAAAATCCCAGAGGATATTGAGGATCTGCACTGGCATCACAAACACCCTTGCTCATCAGCGCACCAGTTCTGCAACACAGATACGCTAAAAAATTTAAAAACTGAAGGCATTCAGTCCTTCCCAGGATTAAAGTTCAACACCACTCAAGTCTGAGCACCCCAAACATTGCAGATCTTTGTTACCCACGTTTGAGGCCACCTCTAGCTGTGAGCTTTATTTATTTCCTTCTCTGGGACTGTTCAGCTCTGTGCTTAATCCATCTCCTGACCACCTGGAGCGTTTGAGAGTCTTGGCTGTGATGCTTTTCTGTTTAGAAAGGCTCCGTGTAGAGCTGGTCAAAAAATTTTGACAGAACAGTTTTTTCGCAGGAAAACGCAGTTCCCTCCAAATCGAAATGTTGCATGGGAACATGTCAATTTTGACAAACTTTTTTCACGTTTCAAGTGTCAAAACAAATCATTTGGATTTTCTCGCTTCATTTCACTCATATTGAAATGTTTAATTTTGAGGAAATAAACACATTACTTCTGTGTTGTTTCAATTAATTTGTTTTGACATTTTTACATATTGTGTATTGTATTGATATATGTTTAGAATCCATTATATATTGCAAAAAATATTTGGTGCTGTTTATTTTATGTATTATCCTACAATGCTAAACATTTCTCATAGCATCTTAGTGCTTCAGCATCACAGGAAGAGAAGATATCAATGATCTCAAATTATTATTGCTTTTAAATTTTTAGGTCATAAAAGTCTTGTGGGATCATGATTCTCCTTCACACTGAAGTTTAAAAACAACAAACCACATATCAAAAGGCAGGAATTTCCCAAGGAATTTCCCAAGGAATTTCCCAAGGAAATTGTCCCTTTTCCAAGCAGCTCAATGACAGCAAAGTACAGCTTCTCTCTCCTCTGCACACCAGAAAACCACCTCCTCTACTTGTTAAAAAAAAAAAAAAATAAAAAAAAGAAGAAGAAAAAAAATGCAGATTTTGTGGAATTTGTATGTGATGTTTTCATGAGCATCAGGGATTTTAAAGTCTGAATACCACTGACCTCCTGGGATCTCTGTCTTCCAAACCACTTACATACTTTTAAAAGATACATTCCACCTCCTTCTCAGAAGTCTACCTGATTTTTAAAAAATTTTTTGCTTGTTTGAAACCACATTTCTGCTCCCCTGCACGTAGCAGAGGGGAATTGCTCCCTGTGAATTTCTGCTGCCACGTCTGTGTAGGTGGTGGGAAAAGTGGGTTGAAAAGAAGGGCAAAGCAAGAGGCAAAAGGGAGGGCAAGAACAGCAGCACAGAGCTGAGCCTACAACAAGGCAACTCCATCAATTCCTCATTTCAGGGAGGAAAATATCCCTAAGGGCCCCTGTGCAGCCACAGGCTGATAAGAGACAGAGGCAGTGCTGGATGGTTGGAGGACACAGAGCCCATTTTAAACGTGGAGAAAGGCAGAAACCCCCCAGGGCTGATGGTGGTGGAGAAAGAGCAGAGCATGGCCATGCAAAACCATTCTCCATCCCTCTGCTCCCTCTCATCAGGGTTAAAGGAAGTCCCAACACACGCTAAGGGCTGCTCCTTGCTGAGAAAGAATCAGTCCTCACCACTTCTCCCAGAGCTGTGTTTGTGCAGGAGGAATAAAAAGAAGCATCTCCAGCTTTTGGAGGTTTATTTCCAGTGGAAGAGGGGCTTTTCTGTCTGCTTTTCCCCTGAATGGGACATGCCTGATGGCTGGAAATCTGAATTCCCCCACGCAGCTGCTAGGAGTGCACCTCTGCATGCAGATGTGCCTGGAAGTGTCCTTGTGCTCCAGCTGGCCTGTCACTATGGATTACAGCTCTTGGCTAATGCTGAGCACTGCTGGAGTCTGAGACTTCCATTAAAAGCTGATGTTTCCACCTCTCCACCCCACAAATGGCTCTATCCCAGCCCAGCTGATGTTTCTGTGCGTGTGGCCTCATCTCTGGGGTGGAGAAGGAGCAAAGTGCCTCAATTTGTCTCTCTGTTAGGCAACAATGGAGCAAGTCAAAGGCAGGAAAATAGGTTTGAGGATGATCAATTTTGAAAACTGTGGATAATTTACTTGGAAGCTGACCTTACCCCTTTTCACCAGCACATCTGTAGTACTGGAGACCCATCCCTGTGACAGCAACAGAACAACTGAGCATGGAATTACCCTCTGGAAGAATCCTTGAGGGAAATGCTTCATTACTCCAAGTTACACTGTGGAGTGTCTCTTGGAAAGGAGGAATGCTCCTGCAGGGAGATATTGCCCGTCCATGCCAGACACTGACAATGGTTCATCCTTCATCACCAGAGGGTCTGAGGGCTGCTGAGAGATCCAAAAGCATTGGACACTTGACCTTTCCTCAATGCCAGGAGGAAATCACTGACCAGGAAGAACAGCACATGCTCAACCAGGCTCTACAAAAGAGGCAAGAAGCTCTGGAGGAACTGAGAGCTATTTGTTAAACAAACACTGCAGTTTCAGCACAACCTGTGCAGTTGGCCAGAGCTGCCATCACTTGTGGGCAGCCCGAGGGGTGACTTCCAGTTTGGCAAGTGCCAGGTGCCATCACAGCTTCTCCTGCTCCAAGGGACACATTCAGAATGAGTGCCTGCAAGGCTTCCACGAGAATGCTGAGAGATTCACACCTTTGTGGGCTGGGGGAAGGACAGGACATGCTGAGTGGAACTTTAAAATTTCCCTGGCATGATGTCCTGCCAAAGGAAGCCACAGTTCCCCTCCACCAGCCTGCACACATTCTCCTGCTCACCCTGGATGGATTCTGCATGCCTCTGCAGCTTCCCAAAGTGACTCTGAAAGCAATTCAGAGCAAGCATCACATTTGTGTCTTCAATAGCCTGACTCCCAGAAAGACCCTGTGCAATCAGCTGGCCAAATCCAGAAAACACCTCCATGGCTGGTCATGATTAATAAATTCTGCCTTGACATTCCCCAGGGCACCTAGCAGCTAGTCAGAGCTGCCAGGGAAAGAGACACTGCTGGGGGAAAGAATAAATAGCCTTTCCTCAACTGCAGACATCAAATTAGATAATAAATAGCTGGCTGGATACATAATTTTGTATGAGTGTTAAATTAAATGCAGAACAGGAATATAGCTGGCTTATCCTTGTAAAATCAAAGGTGTTGGGAAGGAGTTTCCAAAACAAGAAGAGTGTTTAGAGTCTGCTGTGCCCATGAACACATAACCTGAAGTTATCTATCATGGCTTATGTGACTGTTTACAATGACAGACAGCTATTCTTGGACATTTTATTCCTGGTATAATATTCTCAGACTGGAGCAGCTCAAGGAAACTTCCCTCTAATTTACACCTCTGTTTTGTCCCTCCTCCTGCACACTAGATAACATCTCTGTTCCCACAGGACCAACAGAGTTTGTCCCCACCAACTGTCATGGGCTTGGCCTGTGCTCCTCAGGGAGTTGCAGCTGCCAGCCCAAAACATAGGCTCTCCTACATACCCCTTAAACACTTCAGTCCCCTAAACCTGCAGGTTCTGCCCAGAATTTCCCAGTGACCACACTGCAGTGACAACCAGGGGATCCTGCAGGGCTGGAGGAAGCTGGCAGGTGGTGTGGTGACATCCTGGGCTCAGGTGGGGCCCTGTGGCCCAGAGCAGAGGGCTGTGGAAGTCTTGCCAGCACACCCAGCACTGTCACCCCTGTCTCCACTGAATATGCACATCCACAGCTGAAGTTACTCGAGCACCACCAGTCCCTGTGCACAAACCCAGCCACACAAATCCAGCACAGGGTGCCCTCGACTGAGCTCCTGTCACAGCACAAAGGGCAGGGGGCTGCTGGCTCCCCTTACACGTCTCCCCGTCCTGCAAGTCTCTGCTCTGGCCCCTGAACCCCCAAGGAGACAAGTCCCACCTTGCACATATGTTGTTGTTCTCCTCCTGAGACATTCAGCTCAGACTCTGCTCCCATGACAATGAGGTTTCTGAGCATGTAGAGGCTTCCTCTGCCTTCTTGCACCTTCATCCAGAATCTGAAACCAGTTCAGATCATCCCCTTCCTACTTCTTTGCAGCTTTCCTTCACCCACCTTGCTCCTCCTTTCTCCACCACAGCAGGCACAGCCAAGACATGTTATTAACACTTGCCACTTCGTTAGCAATCTTCTTCTCCAGGAAGAGCAGATGAGAAAAGAAGAAAGTGTGCAAAAATTGGCGAGCCAGGGAAGCTGGATTAAAGGAAGAGTAGCAAAGACTTGAAGGTGTGAATGAGAAAGTGCAGGAGCAGAAGGAGTATGAGAAAAACCTAATGGGTGAGAAAGAGATTTATAATTAATTCCCAGGCTGGTGAGAAAGCAGGGAAAGGAGTCAAGACCGTAGTCTTCTCTATATGGCTCTGCTCCTGATTTATTTAGACTTCAGACAGATTTTTTTACTTTCTCCTTTTATCTCCCATCACTCTGGACTCTTTGAGTATCTCTTATTTGAGGAAGGAATTGTCTTTAGCTGTGTGCAGCATAAAGGAAACTGCAATCATAGGCACTAAAGGATGCGAGACATTGTTTTTAACACATCCTAAAATTAGACTCGGAAAAGTGCTTGGGGATTGTCTGCCAATGTTTATTAATTCAGATTGAATTCATTAGATAGCTACTGTCAAAAAGTGGGATGGAAAAAAATTAAAATAATCAAAGTACATGACTGCATTGTTTCTTTATGTAACTGCTTTATGATGAGATGTTTATATAGTGGATCTAGAAGGAAATGTTAAAAAAAACAAAACTGACCAAAAGTGAAATAATATGGTTATTTTAAAAAAAAAAGTTATTCATTTATGCAAAATTTAAGTTTTTAAGTGATTTTCTATTCTTTTTTCCTTCTAGTCCCAAATATAAAATCTTTTCATTTGTCCCCCGCCACACTAATTAAATACCTAAAAGTAATTTTTTCCCTTCATTTCTTCTTCCAGAACTAAACTGATGGGAAAAAAAAAAAAAAAAAAAAAAAAAAAAAAAAAAAAAAAAAAAAAAAAAAAAAAAAAAAAAAAAAAAAAAAAAAAAAAAAAAAAAAAAGAGAGAGAGAGAAATCATTATTCACCTATTCCTACCAGGAATTCCAATAACTGTCTGTCAGATCTTCATACCAACATGAGGGATCTCAGCAAGGCTGAGTTTCTGTGAGTTCCTTAAGCTGACAACTTTCAGAGTCCTTTGCTGTCTTCTAGTCTAAACCTGCATTCATCAGAGAACTTAAAATGAAATAATTAGATTTACAGCAAAATAGATGAGCAAAGCCCTGTATCAAAAAATGAGTGAGAAGTTCCCAGGAAATAATCTGAGAGCGAATTTACTTTTTCCATTAGAAATTGCCATATGCTGCTGGTTTATTTTAACACAGTGACACCATTCCTTTTCACTCTCTATTTCTCTGAAGTCTTCCTTTTCACTTCTCCTAGCTTGCTTTTTTTTTTTTTTTCTTTTTTATAATCACCACAGAACCAAGGAGGTACAAAGTCCCTACAGAAAACTGGAACGTGTGATGTCCAAGTGTCTGTGACATTAAGCCAAAGAAAAAGCAGCAGAGCTCCCTCCATCAGCCATCCCTGACTCAAGCCCCCAAAGAGCACTGGGAATGAGACACAGGCACAGAGGGATGGGAACAGCCTTTTCCAGGGATCCTGCTCCTCAGGCACTGTCTGCACCCATTTTTGTGTCTGGTTTCTCCACCACAGGACCCTGCTCACAGCAGTCTTGGTCCTGGAGGTATTTAGGGAGGCAGCACCTGCTCAGCTTCCTGCACCCAGAGGATTTAAAGAGAATTAGGTGTGTGCGCAGGAATTGAGCATCTAAAAATCTCTGGATGTTTCCACACTGACAAAGATCTCAGCTCCCTGAATTAGTTTGCTCTTGGAGTTTCTCCAGGAAGAAACAAGCTTTCCCTCAGAAGTAACCTGGTTCTGGGAATATTTTGCTTTATTAACATTGGTCAATATGAGCAAGCACAAATCCTCCAGTGGTTTATTGTCATCTTCCACAGTCCTGCAGCACTGTCCCAGCAGATGCTGCACGCTTGAACACTCTGCATGTGGGGCGTGGAAAATGCATCCTGAGTCTCTGAACACAAAAATACTGCATTACTGAGCTGGGAATCAATGAGTCCTCATATCCTGTCAAGTGCCTGGAATTTTAAATTTACACCTAAAAATAAAATCCTGAGTGTGTCTCAGCTCTCCTGTTGATTTCCTTTTCCCCAAATGTTACCGATGGAGGTCTGGAGACCAGAGCAGTGCTGTACAAGGGCATCAGAGCGTGTTTGTCCCCAGCCCTTCCACCCACCACTGCCCCAGCACCCCAGAGAGGGTCATGCCCCAGCATCAAAGGTCCCTGTGTCCCTGTGATGTGACACATGAGGGTTTGGGACTGCACTTCACTGGTGTCAAGGTTTTGCAGAAGAGCTGCCTCAGAGGAGCAGCAGTGAGGGAAAAAAAGTGCAGCCACGGACAAAAATCTCTGTCTTCAAACTTACAAAGTATAGAGAAGCACTGCAGGAGGATCCACTGGTAGGAAGGATCTATCAGCCTCTTCTGCTCCTCTATTTAATGCAAGCAGCTTTATCTTTAATTGCTATTTACTGCAAATGCTGAAGTTGGTAAAAGGATTAACATGAAACAGCAGCCTTGATTCAGCATTCTTAACGCACAATGCGGGTCTGCGTGTGTTTGTGTACACTTGCAAACTTCATTTTATGTTTTGTGTATGTAAAATTCTCATTTCTGATTGCAAGGGAGGCAAACAGATGCAATTAGCTTGTTCTTCCCTTATCTATTCCAGTAAAAGGCCAGCTCTGTCAGTGATCCTAGGCAATGAGAAGAGAAATTAATTCAGGCCAGATTTCTGAAGAAGGAGCCATTTTACTGGGCTGGAGGGGAGAGAAAGGCAAACCAGTACTGCCTTTGCCCAGCACTGGAAATGTAAAGAGTCAGCACAGCTGACTACCAGTCTTTGGGGGATTATATTTCCTGAGGACAGGCATTGCTGAATTCTTTAAAAAATCCAGATTTTCCCTCGTGCCAAACTTGGATCCAAGTTCCCTGGGTAGTTCCCATCCGCTGTGCGAGCTGGAGGCTCAGAGCCAGAGCACTGAGGGGGTTCAGCTCCAGTGCATGGAAACACATGCATTTAAAAAGCTCTTTTGCACAGCTCCCAGCCTAAGTGACCTGCTCAAGGTCATATATAACATGTCAGTGACAGCACCATGATTGAACTATCTTGCTACAGCGCTGCTTTATTCACATAGTGCTGCTGCATCCCAAAACAGTCCTCTGCTGCCTTCCACTCCTTATCTCATCCTCCTTAGAGACACATCTGTCCTGTGCTCCGTAAACCATAATATACCTGTAGTCTTTTATTCACTATCTGTCACTGGGCAGTTTTATTACAGATCCCTGAATTATCCAGCCTAGACTGCAATCTACTTATTCCTGTCAGCCGTTCTCACTTTCGACCCTCACCTCACCTTTCAGTCTTGTCAGTGTTTTAGGGCTTTCAGGTACTTGAAATGCAGGGATAATTCTGATTTTTGGGGGAAATCCAGCAGAATTTCACCCAGGCCAGCCTGCTGGTCTCCCTCTCTTTTCTAAATGCAGATGGTTGGAAACAGAAGCTTGCACTGGTCTCTGCAGTCCCATTTGAACCAATCCTTCAAGAATACTAACAGCTGCCATTTTAGACCTCTGATCCCCATCTTGCAATCCATAAAATTTTATTCCCCTCCTTTCTCTGCTCCTTTCATCAGAAATCAATCTTCCAATAATGCAGGTAAATTGCAGTCCTACCTTATAGTTTTGTTCTTTTTTTTTTTTTTTTTTTTTTTTGTTCTTTTTTTTTTTTAATGTATCTTTCTGCTGAATTTTGCAGAACAAAAACTCCCTGATCCATCCTTCCCAGCCCAGGCCATGAGAACAGCAATTGTCACACCTCCACAACACCTCACCAGCAGATTTGCACCTGCCACTCACATCCCTCTCTATTTTGCCATCCAGGAAGCAAAGGAATTGTTTGTTCTGGTGTGGCAATTTGTCTGAGCATGGACACCTGCCCCACCAGTGAACTTTGTGTTCCCACCAGCCAGCTCCCCTCTCCCTGCTCCCAGTCACACAGCTTTATCAGAACTTTATCCCGTCTATTGATGTGTTTTCCTCACAACCATCAGCTGCCCATCCTTCCCACCTTTCTTTATTGCCTGACCATGGGAGAACAGTTTCTTTGTTCACCTAGAGATGGTCACGGCCGCTGCAGAAGTGGCCCTCAGCAAGTGTCACCTGCTGAAGCTGAACTTCTCTGTCTGTATTCAACAGCCTTGTTTTCTCATCACCCAACCTCTGTCTCCAGAAAAAGGAAGAGAATGGTTGATGGGAGAGGAAAGTTACGGGGAAAGACACATTCCTCTAACTCCCAGCAGCATGGTGGGTGACCCTGGGCAGGAGGCAGGACTGTGCCCAACACAAGGCAGACAGGGGGAGTCACCCTGGGACCCTCAGGAGGATGGGACTGTGGGGAAAATATGGGGAGAGGACACAGCTCCATAGCTGATCTCTGTCCACCCTGTCACTCGTACCAAGCTGCTTTGGTTAAGTATCAGGATCTCATGCACCCACTAATCTCTGTCACAGCCTCCCTGCATCAACTTGGGCAGATTCTTTAAGGTGACACCTTACAAACACCTCGGAGGCGGATTTTCCAAATGTCCCCCATATCCTGTGGCAGTATTTAAGCTCCTGTTTTCTATAATGTTCTGCTACCTTGCCACCAACTACTTCCAAAATCTGTCAAGACAAGATTGCAAACAGAAGTGTTTCCACTGACAGGATTCGAATTGTTCTCCGAGCCTTGTGCTGCGTTTCCTCTGGCACTGAGCAGAGGCGACAGCATTCCCTGATTTTTTTCTCCTCCTCCTCCTCTGTCCAGGCAGCAGGCCCTTGGGCACAGGAAGCTTGTATCCCTGCAGAAGCTGATGCTGGGAGACTCCAGGCTCATCCCAGCTCTGTGCCATCCCATAGATGCTGGTGCCGATAGAGGAAACCAAGCTGTGCAGCTCGGGGTCGCAGTTGCCGCCCGTAACTACCCGTTCTATGTCCTACTTCAATATCTGCTCTAATCACTGAAATTATTTTTGTGGGAGTTGATACAGAAGAAGAGATTTCTGGATTGATATTCTGTCTGGCATTGATGAAAAGCTTTTTATAATACCTTAATCCAGCACCCACAGAAGCAATTTGCTAATCTCTTGCAGACTTAGCTTCCAGCGAGATCGACCATAGGCAGTCACATTACCTGGCCAACCATATTATATTCTTTTTATGCAGAGAGAAAACGTCCTTCCCAACCCCAGAAGATGGTCATCCTTTGCTTTGAAGCCTGAGACCCGATTACCATTGTCCCAGATTGCGGGGCTGCAAATGCTATTAATTACTACAAAGTTATGTAGCCTTTTACACTTCAAATCCATCCGGACTTTCATCTCAGCCACATCCTGCAGCAGGGAATTGTGTGCCTTCACTATGCACTGAAGAAAGGACTATTTCCTTTTAATTTGCTTTAAAAGTTGTGCCCTTTAATTTTGATGTGTTCCCTTGTTCTTCTATCATCAAAGTGTTAAAATACTTCTGATCACTTTTCATTTTAACCTTCACATACCTTTGTATTGGAACCCGAATGTCCCTCCTCACTCCCAGCTTTCCCAGACTAGATGAACTATTATTTCCAGGCTTCCCTTATTTAACTTGTTAATATTTGTAAAGCAATTTAAAATGTATTAATATGGTTCAATTATAATATCACTTCTATTTTCCATCCTTCCTTTTAATGTCTCAAGTGTCCATCTGATTTGCCATCAATCTCCATTGATTCTCCCTCTGATGATATGTTAGTCTTTATAATATCCCGGGGAATATTTCTTCTGCCTTCCTAACCAGCATTTTGGAACAAAGAAGCTGAACACTGATGGACTATAAACATGATTCACTCTGCACTCAGCGTGTGTATGGATTTGCTGTTGCTTGGGCTTTGGTCCTGGAAATCAGTTTCACTGTGTCCATGGGGCCATAATTAAAAAATTATCTATGTGATTCCAATTGCAGGATTAGGCTCTTTGTGGTTCTGATTGCTCTGGGTCAGTGACAATTGAGCCCAGGTGTGAAAAAAGTCTGCATTTTTTAAACTTTTAGCAATATCTGAGCACTCAGTGACACATCCTGCAGCAGCAGGGCCTTTCAGACAAGAGGAGTGATTTTGACATCTATCCAGTCACAGAGAGTGGAGAGAATCGAGATATGGTTATTCACCCCTTCTCTTTCCCACAGAAAGCTGGGAGACACCCAAGGAAGTTATGTGCTGCTAGATCTAAACCCTGCCCCCTCAAAAAATACTTCCATAGGTGACTCGTAACTTACTCCAGTACTGCAGAATGTTATGAAAATGCAAAGCATGAAAGGAATCAATAAATAAATAGTCACACACAGGATATTCCATGTGGCACTGCAGATGACAGTCCTCAGACAACCACTGACTTTGCACATCCCCACACAGCTGAAAGGTTATCCCAGGAGTAACAGCGCTCATCCATGTCTTTCTGATCCCTTTAGTGTCCTACTGCTGTGCTTAGAACACTTCTTGGTTTTTTCCAGGCTTAACAAGGCCCAATCCAGCTTCATCAGCAAAATATCTCTCTCCTTCATCCCTCATCCTCCAGCAAATCCTCTGAGCAACACTTCCACTTCCAATCAGTCTTTTCACCTTAGCTCTTCCCCACAAGAAGCAAATAAAAGGATTGATGCACATGTATCTCTAATTGCACAGAAAAGGTTTTATCTAAGTATTTCCAGAACTCAAATTTCTGCTCTTTGGTTCCTTTAGGTAAATATTGTGGGAAAATCCTAATCGGTCTCTTTTCCCTGGTTGACCAGATTTATCTATTCAATGGCCTAAAACATGGTCCATCATTTTCAAATACTTTACAATTCTCTTTTAGGAGAGTGGAAATGGCAGATAAACACATTATCAGCATTCTCCAGCACAAAACAGCAAAGCCTGGAGTTGTTTTGCAGAAGCAACTCCGAATTTGGACGACATGACAATAAGCAATTCTAGAAATAGCTGCTCATCTTAAGGCTATGTTATAGGGGTCCTTGTTGCTGCTTTCTTCTCTCTGTTCACAATTTTAGCACAAACACTGTGCTGCCTTTGTTAGTTCTTCCCTTTGACTTTCTCAGTATTCTTCGGTCTCAGCTTGTCTCTCCTAAGCTCTCTGCTCCCTCAACACACACCTTTGGCTTTGACTGCAAACCTCCCTCAGCACAGAGCGGTGTGGGAAATGGCTGGAACAACATTCCTGGTCCAGGCAGGGAGGTGGTCTGAGCCAGGAGGGACCCAGAGCCACATATGCACCCCAGCATATGTCTGCTTACCCACTCACCATCTGTACCTGCCTGAGGAGCAGCCACGCGCCAAGAGCAGCCTGGCTGCTCCCGCACCCGCGTCCTGCTCTGCTGGTGCCTGTGCCACTGAGCCCAGAAGTCCAGCTAAGGATTCACGCCTGCTCATCCTGGTCCTCCTGCCTGCTCTGCCTGCCCCAGCCTCCTCCCTGGGGTCACAGCTCATTTCTGGTCATTCTTCCCTGGTTAGTTTTAGATGCTTCCTAATTTTCTACAAACTCCTTTTATTTATTTTTCTGGTCCCACAGCCTCACCTGACATGAGCTCACACTCCCTGTCTTCCCCCCTGCTTAGCAAGTCAGCATCCACAGCTGCAAGGATAAATTACCACAGGGGTCTCCAGTGTTAGCAATGTATCTGACAGCCACACACGCAGCCAGGGCAGGGTAAAGAAATGGCTAAATGGGATCGGATGTGCCGACTCAGGACTTCTGGCCAAAACTGCATCCAAAACCGTGATGGACACAGTGGAGTCCAGAGCACAGGCCAGGCTCTAAATCACACTCTAAATCAAAGCCTAAGGAAGAGATCCTCACTCACCACAGAGCCAGTTAACAGCCCTGGCTTTGACAAGCTGCCATGATTTACAGCAAGAGGCTGCAAGCTTTCCACGGGAACTCGCTGTACAACATATTCCAGCTGTAACATGCAAAGATATAAAAGTCTGTAAGAACAGCTGTCATAAGGTTGCAGGATGTATCTTCTCTAAATACCAGGGTAAAGGACGTGCTTCCTATCAGTATAGCAATGAGACAGGCCTCAGGCATGAAAAGACTACAGGATCCAGAGCTACTCTACTGGAAATTGGGAATAAAGAGAATGATGGGAGTGAGAGCTCCCTCTACTCCTATATTCTCTTTTGATATGCAACCAAAAGTCCTGGAGAAAATTGTTGAGGTTTTTTTGGTTTTCTGGAGCTTCTCTTATGTGTGAGAACCTCTCATAGCTTGGTTTGCAAGCTTGGTGTGTCAGCTCTGAGCTGGCTTTGCTGTAATTTGTGACTGTCTGGGAGGGAAGATGTATCTGTGATGGAAATACTCCCCGAATGGTGCCCACTGCTAAGACACACACACACAATGTTTCTAGGGCTGCAAATCTGCACTGGTGCTTCTGGCACATCAGCTTCTACCTCTGCCCAGCATTTCCATCAGTGAACAACAGCATGTGTCTGGCAAAGGCAATTCACTCCATCCTCCTCTGCAGGTGACCCTCTCTGATTATTCACTCTTCTATGACTTACTGTTATTCCTATTGCCACTGGAAGAGGTGATCCATTAGCAGTGCAACTGGTTGTTTTTCTGGAACAGGAGCCAGGAAAGAGAGAGTGTGAGAGTTCAAGCACTAGGGAATTCTATGTCAACACCCAGAAACATGCCACCAGCACTGGTCCCCCTGTGGGTCCCACTCAGCCAGCACCACAGCAGACACAGCAACAGCTCTGTGCAGAGCTCAGCTCTGCCAGCTGCACTGTGCAGACAACAATAAAATGGATGTAGAACACATGACTTCAGAAGAACAAATAGCAAAAATAAATAAGCATCTTTCTCCTGTGAAGCTGCTTGCAGGTCTTGCCTCAAGGCTGCAGGAAAACAGCTCCCTGAGCAGGAGGCTGTAAATGTTGTGTTAAACTCCCCAGCCCAGGCTGAGGGGAATCCTGGGCCTGACTCTTGTTTTCTTTCCAAAATGACATGCTTATATACCCAGTTTATGCCACCTCCACTTGGGATGTGATCCAGCATTCCTGAAATAAACTTAAGTCCTTCAATAGCCTTCAGCTCAGTCTAAATCAGCTGCTCCTCTGATTCCTGCTCCTTCTCCCATTCCTCCCTCTCACTAGTCAGGACTTTTCCTTCCCTGGCATTGCATAGCTTAGCTCATCAAGCCAGCAACAGTTGTCCTGTACCCACTCCAAACCCTGGGAATGTCACCTCATTTGTCTGGTCCATCTCTGCCCATCCTCCCTCCAGACAGAAGTACTTAGTAGATGTATCCAGTTTGCTTCCCCAGGTCTCTCTCCTTGATGACATTTCTCTTTCCCACACCATCTGCAGCCACAAGCCCGCTGCAGGCCTGGCCAGACGTGCTCCAGGCCCAGCACTTCAGCTGGACATGGCCATGCAGAGGCACAGCAAGCAGGGAAAACCTTCCCTGGCATCCAAGAACACTCTAGAGTACCACACATCACTGGGAGATATTTTGCCCTCCTGACTCAGCTCAGCACCATTCCCTAACTCGGAATCCTGCTCTGGCAGCCATCTTCCAGGGAAGACGGAGAACCACAGCACCAGACCCCAGCCCATGGATCTGTTTAGAGGTCAGATATGTGTGTGTGTGTGTGTGTGTGTGTGTGTGTGTGTGGATATTCTCCCTTTCTGAAAAGCTGCTCTGTGTGGCCTGGAAGGAAATGGGCCATGGTCCCTATGGTTGTTAAAAATCTCCTGATACTTTTGCAGAGCAGAATGGTGTAAATCAAACAACTGGGCACAAGCTCCCTCGGTCCGAGTAATTTATATTCTGCCTCACTAAGTTCATCTCTGCACTTCCAATGCATGAAGTGATTTTTCACTTCCCCTGTAGTATTTACTGGCACGGAAAAGCTGCTGGGCTCTGTCCCAGAACTAGCTGCATTTCATCACTGGCTGAACGATGCACGCACCGGGCCGGCTCCCCGCAGGCTCTGCTCTCCCAGCGGCTCTGGAGCGGGAGGATGCAGCCTGCACCCATTCAGTCGCCCCTGGGCTCCGAGAGCAGAGCCCCGCCGGCATCGAGCGCCCACCCCGGGCCCCTCCGCCTTATCCGCCAATGGGGATGGGTCGGGGGATGCGAGCAAGGATGCGAGCAGGGATGCGGGCAGGGATGCGGGCATGATGATGCGAGCAGGAATGATGCGGGCACAGATGATGCGGGCAGGGATGATGTGCAGGGATGCTGCGCAGAGATGAAGTGCAGGGATGCTGTGCAGGGGTGATATGCAGGGATGCTGTGCAGGGATGAAGCGGGCAGGGGTGCAGGCGAGCCCCGCTCCCCTCCGCGCTGCTCCGCGCCTGGAGCTGCGTGGAGCCACAGCGCCCCCTTCTGGGGCCCGGCGGAACGGCCCGCTCGCCGCGCTGGCACAGCGGAGCTGAGCTGGGCTGAGCGGGGCCGTGCGGGGCTGAGCGGGGATACTGTGCTGGGCTGTACTGGGCTGGGCTGAGAAGGGATGCTGTGCTGGGCTGTGCTGGGCTGGGCTGAGCGGGGCTGGGC
>VZSR01000692.1:4124766-4149782 GCA_013398615.1 Brachypodius melanocephalos
CTGGGCTGAGCTGAGCTGGGCTGGGCTGGGCTGGGCTGGGCTAGGCTGGGCTGGGCTGGGCTGGGCTGGGCTGAGCTGGGCTGGTCTGGGTATGGAGTATGTTCCCTTCCCGGGGAAAGGAATTCCCTCATTCCTGATTCCTCCCTGATTTCCCACCTCCGAGCGCCGTGCCTCACGGTACTCGGGGGGTTCTTCACCCTCATTTAGGTTCTTCAGCAATTTTTCCCACCCCCGCCGCCCAATCAATTTTTTCCTGCTTTCTGCAGGAAATCTGCAGATAATCTTTGCATCAGCTGTAAATACCAATTCCTGGATCAAGTCTAGAAATCCACATCCATTCCTGGAGGTGGGCAGGGGGGCTGGGTGCAGATCCCTGGTTCTGGAGTCATCTCCTGCCGTGCTCTGCCAAGCAATGCACCTGGGGAAAATGCTGGGGCTCCTGCCTGAGAAAACATGGGAGGATTTGGCTTTGAACTATTTCTGTCACACAGACAACAATGACTATTGTCTGCTGGCAGACCCATTCCCACGTAGTGTTTAGCATCCGCCTTACACATCCTTCCAGTGTAGTAAACAGTGGTGGTTAGGAGGGAACAGAGACACATTTAGTGCCGTTTCTTTTGGGACACATTTTACCTAAAGCAAGCCAATTCACCATATGTTCCTTCTCTCCAAAGTTTTAACACGGACTTTAGTCAACCTCATTTTATCCCTGCTCTTGGAGGCTTGTCTCTTCACTAGGCCCCATGGAAAGAGGGGAAGATGAGGAAGGTCAGGAGGGGGTGTTAAACACCTCTAACACCAGTGACATCATCTCTCCTGTGCCCACTCTGTCATTTCTGAACAAAGGTTCATGCAAAGGGAGGATCTGTCCTCTGAGGATGGGAGGGTTTTTCTCTGAAGCAGGGCAAGACCGAAGTGGAGCCTTGCATTGTGTGTTTTAGCTGTAGAGAGTGCTCACACACACACTCAAACATTAAAAAGCTGTGTAACTCCAGCAGAGCTCTTCTCATACTCCCAGACTCCAGCTTGTGAGCAGAGAAGGCATGATGAGTATGGAATTACCACCATTCTCCCAGCCATTTCCCTGCTTCCCTGCCTGCTGCTCCTCTGCCTTTCCAGTAGTGAACCCATTCCCGACTCCTGGGAATCTGAAAAGAGCCATAAAACAAACGTAGGCACACCAAATATAGAGGGTTTTTCTGCTGAGTTGCAAAAGGCTTTGGAGTCAGACAAACCCCAAATCAATGCCTGGAGCCAACTACAAGAGAGAAAGCTCCACTGGAGGAGCAAACCACCTACTGCGAGCCCTGCAAAGAAGACAGCATATGTGTGCTCATGTGAACTTCTGAAGGTTTGATTTACATAGTAAGAATATCACCAATGCAGCTATTCCTGCACGCCCCAGTGTGTGTGGATCCCAGCTGTGTGGCTGAGCGTGCGAGATCCGCGGGGCTGCAGAGCTCCGAGAGGTGTTTGCATCCACGGCAGAGCACAGAGCCCGAGGGGCTGTGTCTGAGCAAGGGCTGGGCTCTGAGTCCCACGGCATGTGCTGGCTGCGCTCGGCGTGGACATGCTCCAGGGACACCACGGCGGCTTGTCTGGTGTGTGTGGGAGGGAGAGAGTCCAGGGCTGTCTGTCCGCTACTCACAAGCAGAGCTGATCGATATTTTTCCTTCATAAGGAATCTTTTTCAAAAACCTTTCATGTTCCTTACACCAAAGCAACATCTCCTCTTTACTCGCTCCCTGCTTTCTCTCAGTGTCTCCCAAATATTTCTCTACAACTCCTGGCAAAGCAGATTTAATGCCATGAAGAAATTATTATTACACAGACAGAGTAAAGCATGAAGGACTCTTCTGTCCTGCCTAGTGCAGATGTCAATCACACGGCTATATTCAAACACCAATTCTGCCAGCATTTCATCTACTGCCGGGTTCCCTCCATGAAGAGGACACTGCATCTAAGAAGCGACACCTCCTCCCCTTCCCCACCCTCAGGTAGCAGCACGGGGGAACTCTCCAAAGCCAAAACACGCACACCTATACCCCCCGCTCCTCTCTCCAGATCGTCTCTGGGGCTTTAGACCCAGGCTGTGCTGGACCTCGGGGATGATGCAATGGCACGGAGATGCCCTCCGTCCCGCCATTCCCCAAGGACAGCAAAAAAGCAGAGTTATGCTCTACACCAGCCTCGCAAGCAGCACTGAAAGGGGAAATGAACGTGGTGAAAACCCATCTCCAGCACCGTGTGGTGAGCTCCCTGCCATCCCTACCCTCCCTCGGCTCCGCCACTGTCTCCCATCCCCGCTGGAAGTAGAGGCAATCAGCCCAGTGTGGGATTCGAGGCGACAGACTTTCCTTTTCCTCCGCGATTTGCTTGTCACTTGCGAAAGCGGAGCAGCGGATTAAGTGGAGATGACACCATCTCCTTGGGGACGGTCCCCCCCTGCTCCGGGATGTATCGATACTCCGGAATACAGATGGATCCTGGCTGCCTCCCACCCCCACCGCCACCCTCCCCGAACCGGGGCTGAACCCCAATCGCCAGGCACCCTCCGGAGGGTGGGGGGGCTGCCCCAGTAAAAAGCAGCGCTCCCAGCCTTCTCAGTGCGCGAATCTCGGCCCCTCGCTCAGCACCGCGCACGCAGAACGGCTACCGGAGCTGCGGGACCCGGCCATCCATCCCCGCGGTCACTCGGGGACCTGGCCATCCATCCCCGCGATCACTAGGGGACCTGGCCATCCATCCCCGCCGTCACCCGGCGCTGCCCAGGGCGGGGGTGCCGCCGAGGGGGCGCAGGGGCCGCGTTACACAACGCGCAGCAGGACGGGGGAGCCGGCCCCGGGCAGGGGCAGCGCCGCAGCCGCAGCGCAGCGCTCGCCTTACCTGATGCTAATGTCCCTCTGTGGCGGAGATCGGCTCGCCCGCGGGTTTTATTCGGCTCGGTAGGAACTTGTGGGAGAGCTTCTCTGTCCAGCTCGCATACTGGGTGCGGGGCTGATACTGCGGGCGTGAAAATCCTGGGGCTCTAGCAGTCCTTTTCATGCTCAGACAGAAAATCCCCTTCCTTGATCCAGATCGCGGGCATTAAGGACAGAGGCAAGGAAAAAAATCCGCTTCTCTCCTTCTTCCTTTTCCTTTTTCTTGCCTTTTTTTCCCCCCTTCCTGTACCCCCCCTCTCTTCTGCTGCTCAGTTCGTAGCCATCGGGGGAAAGAGCAGAGGCAGCAGGGAGAATGGAGAGGGGGTTAGAAATAAAAATGAAAAGAGCTCCGGGAGAGAAGCGAGAGGCTGAGCTTGCCACCGGAGGAGGGGCTTGGAGCGGGCTGGAGAGGATGAATGGAGAAGAGGAGAGCAAGGCGGAGCCCCAGCCTGGCCATTTTAATCTAAGAAGTGTTTTGTACATAATTAGAGAAGGGGAGGGGCCGGGGGCAAAAAGGAGGGACTTAAGCTCCGGCCAGACGGAGCCTGGGCCGTGGGAAGGGAGAGTGAGACCAGGAACGGCCGGGGGATGCGGCTGAAACTTGTCTGCCGAGGGGGGATCCGAGGGGCTTTGGGGAGGAGCTGCAGCGGGGCCGGTTCCATTCCAGGAAGACCCCATTTACTTATTTTTTTTTTCTTCACCCCCACGCCGTTAGTTTTCTCTTCGTGGACCCGGGTAGCGCCCGGCTGGTTCGGCAGAGCCGGGAGATGATGGGAGAGCAGGATGGGGCATCCCACTGAGGGCATCCCGCCACTCCTCGGGGAGCGGGGCCGGGGCCGAGACGCTCCCCAGCCTCGGGCGGGCGCGGTTCAGAACCACGGACAGCGCCGGCCGTGCCGGAGAGCGGAGCCGAGACGAGCCGGGATGAACTGAGCTGGGCGGAGATGAGCTGAGCTGAGCCAAGCCGGGCCGAGATTAGCCGGGCTGAGCTGATCCTATCCTAGCCGAGCCGAGTCAGGATGAGCTGACTCAGGCTGAGCTGAGCCGAGCAGAACCAAGCTGAACTAACACTGGAGGCAGCCGGCTGCGCTCCGGGCCCGGCTGTGCACACTCCGGGTGAAAGTCCCACCGCTGGATTTGGGGATGGCTCGGGGCGAGGAAAGGAGATGGGGCTGATTCAAGGGCATGACCCACCCAGATAAACCTCAGCAGATCAGCAAAACAGCCCAGGGTAGGGGCAGAGCTTAACACTGCTGTGATGTGAGGCTTCCAGACACTGCTCCTGGGCTGGGCTGGGCTGGGCTGGGCTGGGCTGGGCTGGGCTGGGCTGGGCTGACAGAGGGAAAAACATCAGTGACCTCGTACAAGGTATGTGGGGCAAGGAGGGCAATGGGAGACGCACTCCTTTCTGCAAGGACAAGCCCTTTTCTGGCCTGCAAGGACACTTTGTCCTTCTCTCACCCATCCCCTGTGGCTACAGAACATTGTCTTAAGCTAAATCTTCAGCAAATCTTTCCCAAGCAGAATTAGAAGCTGTTTTGTTAAACTCCAAGCTGCTCCAACAGGGCTGAAGCTTAGTTTATCTCAGTTACAGAGTACCCAAATCTCCTGATTTTCCAAGTGACTGTTTCCAAATCACTTTTCCAAGTGACTGTTCAGCCACAAAGCACACGTCCCGGTAAGCCACCTTGGATTCCATCACACTGGCTCAAATAAAAGATTGAAATTATTCTCACAGATTCCCTTGGTGCAAGACCACAGAGGAAACTCCACAGCAGGGAAAATTCAGGAACTGGGTCTTGCACAGAACATATAAACAAAGTCAAAGCCCTTTAAACAAATAAATGGTGCTTGGGGTTACCATCAGTGTGTTTGTTCACTGATGCTCTTGGCATTTACCAGAAACAGAAGGGGAACCCTTGTGTCCTACATGAGGCTGTCTGAAATTAAAGCAAAGGCTCCATGAACCTGCATTGCAGCCACATGGGATTTGCCAACTCAACCAGTGCAACAGTTCTGGGTGTCTTTCCTCACTATGCCTGAGCAGGCTGCTGTGATTTGGTCTAGCAGGAATTGGCACCACCCAGAATGATATTTCATATTCCTGGGCAGAGGAGAGAGAGAGAGAAAACAAGTGAGATGATACTCTTCAGGCACCCAAAGGTCTCACAGATCCAGGGAATATTTCACCACCCAAGGGCTGGAGTTGTGTCAGGAGAGGGTTAGGTTGGAGATCAGGAAAAGGTTCTTGTCCCAGTGGGTGCTGTGCACTGCCCAGGCTCCCCAGAGAATGGGCACGGGCTCGAGGCTGCCAGAGCTCCAGGAGGGTTTGGACAGCTCTCGCAAGGACAAGGTGGGATTGTTGGGGTGTCTGTGCAGGGCTGGGAGCTGTACTGGATGATCCTGGTGTGTCCCTTCCAACTCAGGGTATTCAATGATTCCACAGATAATTTTGTGATGAAAACTCTCTAGGAAGTAACACCTCCATCCAGAAAGTCAAAGTCAAACAACTCCTGGGGCAGATGTCCTGCCTGGAAATAAGATTTTTCTATCAATATAATAAAAATATAATTAGAGAATTACATAAAACCATGCAAAAAATAGTAGTTTTGCTTACAATTTTCCTGTCCAGAATATTTTCCCTGTCTGTCCCCACAAATCACACATCCACTGTTTGCTGCCTTGTTTCCCGAAGCTGTGACTGTCTCTGTATCAAAAGCAGATTATTTGGCGCATTGAGTATTCAACATGTTCTCTTACAGCATTGTTGTGTTCAATGAGCTTTGCTCATCTGAATGGACACTCACTGCATAGTCCACTGGTTTAATTTGCTGCTTTGGAAACCTAAGCAGGTTACAGCATATTTGGCTATGTGTCTGTTCTTATGTGTCAAAGATAAGGTTTCTGGATGCCGTTTTTAAAAATAAAATTATTTCACTTCAGTAGCTTACTCTTTTCAGTGGTCTCTTCTTTTTAGTCTTGGGTATTTTGACTCACCTTCTCCCTACAATGAACAAAGCCTTGATCTTCACTCCAAATCAGCAAAGCTCCATTGAACAAGGATTTCTATTTCTTCTTCCAGTAAGGAATATTTTTTTGAGCTTTTAACAGTTTTAGCACATCCAATCCTCACTTTTTTCACCCTTCTTTCCACAGATATCTTAAAAGCAATGTTTGGACTTATTTAAACTGCAATATTGTTCCCATGATGAAAATAGAAACCAGTGTATCAGGGGAGGATGTGGAGGAGAACAGAAATCCACAACACACAGGATGAAAAGAGAGATCAATTTGCATGCACTGGGCAAACAAAAAATTATGGTATTGATGAGGATGGGGAAGCAGTAATTTGGACTCTTTATTAGAAGTTTAAGAAGAAATCACATGGAACTGAGAGGCCTAGAAAGCAGAGAAGTGTCCATGTTGCTGCCACAATGATGGACAAAGAAGTTTCCATGTGCGTTAACCTCAGTGTTCAGCTCAAAACAGCACAGCCATCCCCTCACTGCCCTCCAGCCCAAACTCCAGGGCCCTGGGGGAAGAGGAAAGGGCAAATAAAAGCAAGAAAATTTGGCGGCCAAGAGAAAAAAAAATTCAAAATTGAAGCAGTAGAAGATGACTAAAAGAAAACAAAAGAAGTGAGACAAAGGCAAGCACTCACCATGTCCCACAGGTAGAGCAATACCCAGCTGGATCTCAAACAAAAGATGACTAATCTCACTGAAATCCTCTTTTCCCCCTTTTCATTGCTGAGCAAGATGTTCATTATCAAAATCATCAGTGTGTTAACAACAAATGTTTGGTCACAGACTTACAACAGGATCCTATGAGCTGCTATAAAGGAAATTCACTCTACCCCAAACAGGCCGGCACAAAGTGCCATTATTTTCTCTTGCAAAAGAAGCTGTACGTGCCAGCTGCGAATTCTTCATCTCTCTTTGTGATTCTACGGCAAAACTCACTCCAGAGTCCCATGAACTGCTGAAGATACTCAGACTCCACTCTGTGTTCTTCTCATGCTACTGGCAAACTTTTCTTTCCCACATATCCTGTTGTGTTGTCCTCCTTGAGGATGCACAATGTATTCTTGTCAAGGTTTCACAGACTTCATTGTTTATTACAGGCTAAAAATGGATTAAACTTGTTTTGTGAGCATTGTATTGATATTCTGGTGCTCTCCCAGTCTCTTGTGGAATATATTTCCTCTTTCTCCTCTGCAAACAATATCACAGCACACAGTGACCTTAGACTGTGCTTTATGCTGGCTGCAGAGATAACCAGATTCATCTGCTACTGGTATCTCTGAACACCTGGATGAGTGTCTCAGTGTTCTCCAAGCAGGATGAGTGACACAAAGGGCTCTATGGCCACACAACCACCAGGCTGTTCTAAAGGCTGGCAGCAAAGGCTCTGAATGGGCTCGAGGGTCAGGCCAAGAGGCAAGGAGCAAACAGAACCTGTTTCCATCATCCCCAAATAGAGAATTAAAGGTTTAAGCTGGGTCTTCAGCAGTGGTTTGGGATCCCTGACAAAATGCTGGCAGGTCCCAACAGAGTGGGAAGAAACAGTTGGGAAATATTCGGGTTTTTTTCTAAAAGGAGTTTCTGATATCTAACTTCCTCTGCATTAAACTGAATCATCATCCTCAGTGCAGTTTTTAGGTACCTTAAAATTCTGAACTCACTCATCTTTCCAAATAGGTGCTTCCCCATCTTTGCATTGTTCCTAAATTAATAGATCCCAAATTTATCAGTTTAGATAAATCCCTTTCCAGGTTCAAACTAACAAAGGCAGAAATGCCATAACTTCAGAATCAAACTCCAGCTGTCCTGGGCACCCATCTTTCAGGACACTTGTTCTGAGCACCATGAGCTTCTGGGGTTGCAGAATGAGATTTTCAATTTCCTGAGATCCAGCTTTCTAATTTGCTTTTTGAGTATTTTGTCCTGTTGGTCTGCTTCTTAGCAGATATCTTGTGACAAAGAAGTAATAGTGATTTGTCTTTCAATGAAGTTGAAAATAAGGCAGCAACCACTTTGAGGTCAAACCTAGGAAAATATAATGGGCAGAAAGAGCAGTGGGAGTTGGTTGTTTCCCAGCTCCAAAGACTGTTTCCTGACTGGCACTGATATGACAGCTCCTGGCCAAGACTAGAGGATACAAAATTAATGATTTGATCCATTGGATTCATAGGGAATTAGAACAGGCCAGACATTTGGTTTCTGGTATTCATCTAAACATTCTCTGCAGTTAACAGAAAGTGGTAATTTTAACTCTACAGGTGTAATCTTCCTGTTACCTTAGACGGTGTCTTTGACATGGCTTGAATTTCCTTTCTGAAATAGTCTCTCTCTGTGTTAACTCTAAAGAGAAGCAAATCAGTGCTTAGACGAATTCCTAAATTTTAGAAGGATGAAGCCGTAGGATACGTTCCTTTACATCTTGCTGTGGTGCATGGAAGAGCAAGTAAATGAACCTATATCTGCTGATTTTCCCATTTAGGCACGAATCCATATTCTTTATTAGCAGTCTTTCATATTCACCATTGTTGCTATTGTGTGGGACCAAGCACAAGTCATCGGTATTCATCACCTGCGGTTTAGTTTCCTTCTGAACTTGGACTATGACTTTCAAAAGGGAATTACTTGTAGCTCCCAGCCCATCATGAGCTGCACAGAAGGCTTCAAGCCTCACTCTGCCTCTAGCTGCAATCACTCAGCACTTCAGACCACTCAAAAAAAAAAAAAAAAAAAAAAAGTTGGCAGATGAAACTCATGTGCAGTCAAATGCAGGGACTAGAGTGCTCAATGGATTTTTTTTCTCATTCCTCACTCCAACATATCTATGTTCTTGTAACTGTTTCATAGCTCACAGAGCCCCCACAAACTTCACTGCAAAGGAGATGGCAAAGCAAGAGGCGTGGATATTATGAAGCAGGCATGAAAAAAAGGGGGTTTAGCTTGGTTAACAGAGCTGCAGAAGAGCTCCTGTCATCTGGAGTCCAAGTTAATTCTGATGAGAGTGAGAGGGTCAGTGCTTCTGTTCTAATTTCCCCACCCAGCAGGACTGTGCTGAGGTCCTACATCGGAGGTTAGCAGTGAATAATGATGCCACCCCCAGCAGAAACCCAAGTCATGCCACAAACACACATCCCACTGCATGACTGTTCAATTGATCTGACCCATTCTAACTGTCTGGGAGGGGTGGCTCTGTCTTTTTCTCCCTGGATTATAAATACCAGCCAAGTCACTCTGCTCTCTGCCACACTACACAGCAGGGAAACTGTTTTCTGGAGCCTAAGGGTCCAAATCTCCAGCACGGGGAGCCCAGCATGTTCCAACAGATTCATGCAACATAAATGCACTCTTCAACAACAGAAGTGCAGGTCAGAATGGACCATCACCTTTGGACCAATACACCTGGCAAGTGCTGAACATAGGGGGAGGAATAAAGAGTAGCTTTTATTTTTTCACTGCTGGGTATTATTTGTTATTTACTTGTGAAAAAATCTGAATCAGTGAGGAATGCCATGTCGTAGAGCGTAGAGCGTGCTGCTGCTCTGAGATAACTGCATTTTGCCTCAGGTATGCAGTGAGTCACTAGGTTGATGGCTGGTGCATTCCAGCACCCTGAGAAGTGGAGCTGTTGTTACCTCACAGTAACCACATGCCTTGAGCAATATTATTTCTCACCTACAACAGGGACTTTTTATCTGGTTAAGACAAAGCATGCCATCGATTTTCAGGAACTATGTTGAAAGTGCTTCACAAAAACTCTGCATAAACACAGCCCCTCCGGCTATTCTGGTTAGTGGTCAGAGCAGGACAGGACAAATCAAAATATTCAGGAATCTATTTACAAAAACATGGTCAGGTAAACCAAGAAGGAACTGTAGTGTGTGTACCCTATCCAGGTGTCTAGGACCAAGATCTTTGTGTGAAACACAGCTGTTTAGATGCAGCTTTTATGGCACTCTTTCCCAAGCAGCATGTTAAAGAGAGAGTATAAAAACTCCAGTTCGTTTATTTTATTTGGATTCTTCCCAAAGTAAAGACTGCTACACACTCTGTGTGTGCACACCTCTCCCTGAGCAGCCCTGAACTCAGCTGCCGCCTTTCCGTGGAAATGCGGATATTCCTGACAAGGAACTTTGCCTCAATTCTTCTTCACTTCCTGCTGCCCAGACATGCCCTGGTGCCAGCTGGTTTCAGATCTCCACATCAATCCCTTCATTCTCTGTGCATTAAATATTAGGCAGGAATTCAGTCTGGGGAATCCTAGAGGTTCTTATTTCCTCTATTTTCCTCTCTGGGTGTCAATTTTCCTGTGGCAGCTCTGAACCAGCACAGGTGTCCCCTGGAGAGCATTGTCACCCCAGTGTCCCAGTGCTGTTCCAGTAGATTCATACCCTGGGCTCAGTCTCTGCATCTGACACCATTTTTTGGACGCCAGCAATGAATTCTGCACACAGACATTCGAGGCAACTGAAAGGGCTGTAGCTGTCAAGTGTTTCTTCTTGTAGTGCTCGATTCTGGTTTTCAAGCTCTTCTTATGCTTGTGACACCTTCTCCAGGAATAAACATTTCTTCCCCGGTTAGTTATAGACCAATTCCCTCCCAGCCAGTCAGCATTTAACTCCTCCAATGTTTCCTGAGGAAAATCACCCAGCTCACCTCTGGAGGGAGTGATCTATTGTATGAAATGTTCAGGACCAACTTGGACACCTGGTATTTATTTTTAGCTCTGCTGCTGCTGATAGACACATTTTCTCAAGGGAATCACTTCACTCCTCCTCACTTCTCCTTGCATCTGTGCAATACAAGTGATGAAATACAAATCTAATCCTCTTGTCAGGATTATTTGTGTTTGTGTAACTTCCACCTGGGAGCCAGACTGACCTAACTGCAGTTGCCCACCCAATTTTTTTGCCTGCACAACACAAAGGTACAAATGCAGCCATAAACTGAGGTATTTATGGCCAATTGTACAACTGAGAGCACCGTGGTTTGCAGTTATCCACACCAGCAGGACTAAACTACCATGGGAATTGTAACATCATCTACTAAGGCCTCTTTGGGCTCTGTAGATCATCCTGAGGGAAGTTCTGGAAGGTTTACCTCACATATCTTGGTATGGCACCAGGTGAGGTCAAAAGGAAGCAATACTAACCCTGTTGTTTATGAGAGGGATGTAGAAATAACCCGTTTTACACAAAACCAGAGGCAGAACTCAGAAAAAAAACCACAGTGCCAGACCTCAGTTAAATGTCTTTAATCTCCAAATCATCCATCTCTACACGTGTTGACAAAAAACACTCCATAGGGGCAAAGCAATTATTTTTATTCTCTTTCTTTCCTTGCTGCTTCACCAATACTCGATCAATATTGTCATTAAAGCTCTGAGAATAGGTTCTGTTGGTTAATCTGTGCCTTGAGTACAACACGGAGAGAAAGGAAAACAAAAACCCCTCAATCATGTCGCTCTTCCACAGCCATCACCAGCCCCTTGGTTTGGGAACAGGGGCACATCCATGGATGTCTCTTTCACACACAGTAAGGCACATACATGGTCCTGGGTTTTCAATAGGCATTTGGAGCCCAGGAGAGCTCTCTCACCAGGGGCAATTTGTAGGTAGGTCAGGTTTAGAGGATGAACCGACTGAGGTATCCTATAAATAGCTGACTTATTGTATATTTAGTGTATGTCTTTAACAGGCTTATGCTGCCATTAAGTCTTGTGTGGAAGAAGGGAGCCATTGTGCTGCTGTAACACTGATCTAATTAGCTTTGCTGAGGCTCTCTTTAACAGGTTTATTCTAACAAGTTTATTCTTTAAACGTCTGAAAACTGATTTGTTATAAGTCCTTTTAATGAGCCTCTGTCTTCCTCTGTTGCGTTTAATTTGTGCTGCTGCTGCTCAGTGAAGTTTTGCATCTACACAGAAGGCTGATTGTGATGTGCTCAGGCTTTGATAAGCTTTATTCTTGCAGCAGATTCCTTTCAATGTGCTGAATTAGGTGGAGGCACGTATATTCTTGTAAATAGGGATGTGTGGAAGAAGGAACTTTTTCTGAATTGCATTTCAGTGCTGTGCCTTTCATCCAGAGAGGCCCGGGCAGTCTCACAAACTCCTGCTCTCAAATTCTGCCGGCTGAAAGGAAAGACTGCCATTGATTTCAAGTGGGTTTCTAATCACAGAGAAAAATTCTTGATTGGTGCATTCACCAACAAAATGATAAGGGGTTAATTGTGCAAAAGATTACTCCAAACGTGGTCTGAGCCTGCTGATATCCCCACAACACCCCGAGGGTCCCTTGGGTGACAGGGTGAGGAGTTCCCTAGCCTTATACAAGAGCATCATGTAGGACATGGGGTTGCTCTGACCCTAATGCTGAAGGTGAGATGGTTTCAAATCCTCTGACTGGGCAAAGTATCCTATTACAGCCTCTTCCAGGCTCTCAGAATGTGCAGAGATGTACACTTTTTCTTTGTGCACCTCCAAACACCTCTGTTCTGGAGGCAATTAAACATAAATTTAGCTGCACTCTTACAAGATGTTGTTTCTCTATTACTTCAGCAGGAAGGGAAACTCAAGCAAGACCTGTCAGAGAATTAATCAGAATTCCCCCACGGATCACTGGAACAGATTTTAGCTCTCTCAGTCCAGTTCTGCAATCTCAGGCTTTGTGTTCTCCATGTAGGAATAAATATCAGCTTGTTCTAGAATAAAAGAAGAAAGCACATCTGTTTAGGCCAAAATACATTGTTGTTCTTCAGATTCTAGTAATAATTATAATTGATAATTAATAGTACACAGATAATTTTAATAGATAGTAGATACAGTAGATAATTAATAGTACACAGATAATTGATAATTAATAGTACACAGCTCAAATTTTAACCAAATTATGTATTAAATACAATAGATTACAATTATATATAACTATAATTAATAAATACAGCCAAAGGATGTGTGACCCACATTGTTACACTGTGCACCGCTTGATTCAGACAACGTGGACAAACTCCTCTTTTGATCTCATTCACAGTCAGATTCACCCAGGCAGTGCCTCAGCCAGAGAGAGCACCATGAACGTGATGTCTGCTGGCAGAGTTTTGTGTCATCTTTAGAATGTTATTTTGCACAGCAAGTGGAAAAGGAGGTTCAGGGAAAAGCCAACACTTTTGCTTCCTGCAATCGGGGAATCAGCTGTAAGAATGAAGTAATGCCTCTGTGGAAAGGGAGGAGGAACTGCAGGTAGATATATGTGCTCACACAGACAGAAAGCCTCAATCTTCCAGATTTACTTCCTAAAACATTTAGGATAAGGTGGAAATATTCTTATCATTTTTATAGATGAGAACCTGACAGGTGGAGGGCACTTATCTGTGAAGTAACATAGAAACGATGTGTCCAGACAGCAAATTTAACTGTTGCTTTCAAAATATCACCCCTGGTTCCTCACCCTTGGATCAACCTTCTTCTAATGGAAGCTTTCAGTCCATAGTACCTCAAACCCACTGGCTTCATATCACCAGAAATAAGTGAAGAATTAACTATCATGGCTTTCTGTATAAAGGGAGTCTGGAAGAGGCCCTGGAGATAACTGCTGGTTCAATTTGCTTCACCTCAGCTCTGCCAGTGGTTTGTTGGGCTTTTTTTTTGAGGGTCTGCTAGCAGAAGTTTTATATTGAAAAGGGAAAAGGAAGAACTAAAAATTATTTTCCACCAAAAATTTTACTGAAGAGTTCTCAAAGTGGCAGGAAATATTTCCAGCATGTGATGTACCTTCTCACCAAGACTTCTAAACACAGAGACTGATATCTACAGGACAGAGATGGATGTATACTCCCTGATAGAATGGGATTTTATTTTAAAATATCAATATTTTGACCCCAAAGTTTACACGGAAAAGGCTTTTTTCTTTCAATAACACTTCTCGGTCCCAGGATTCTACTTACATTGAAAACAAAGACAAAGAAAGTTTCAGCCTGGCCCCTTGAGAGGTGCAGGAGATCAGAAGCTGGGACTCCAGTTTGGGCTCTTGTGTGACCCTTTTGGGGTCTTTGGTGCAGGGAGTGGGAATGCAGTGTGGTTCTCTCCCAGCCCTCTCCACAACCCCCAGCAAGGGCTGGCATCAAGGAATGTCCATGTTTTACCCTGGAGCACATCCATATCTGCAGCCACAGCCTCTTCCCCTGCACACAGAAGGAACTTGAGCCAGGACAAGGAGAGGCACTGAGGACAGCTGTCCCACCCATCCTCAGCAACTCACACAGTTCTGTGACTCAGCTGTGATGATAAAAAGCCATTTCAGCTTTAGCCAAAGCCTGACCTTAGTTATTAACAGCACAGGTTTGTGCAGAGTTTGCTGATGAAGGATTTCTTTTAGCATTTCTGAGCAAGAGTGAAACCTCATCCCCAGGACTCCCCAGTTTTTCCCACAGTCTATTAGTACAAAGCTCTACTCTTAAAATATAAATCCCCTTCCCCCACCATAGCTCCCTAAAAATCACCACTTATTCCCACCCCTGCACCTGCAGTTTTATGTGACCACAGGACAGTGCCTTTGAGTGTAAATTACGAGTGTCCAAGCTGACCTCCACAGGCTCAGATCTTCTCCACCCCTGACAGCAAGGCCAGCTCCTCCCAGTCAGCTTCTCTGTGCAGGGATAATAAAACAAGATATACCTTCCCTCCCCACCTGTTTAACACAGTTGTTTAATACAGTAATTCTGGGGGAATGTGCAAGTTGGGAATGACTTACTGTTATTGTGTGCGTTTAGGGCAGCCTCAAGATTCAAAAACAGAGATAAAAGTTCTATTATCCAAAGGCCCTCTATGCCCACAGCAATGTTTATGAAAATCACTTTGTTCCCTTGCAGTTTGGCTTTGTTTTATTAAACAGTAAAACATTTTAAAAGGTGCATGGAAAGGAAATACATGTGCTTTGCTGGAATCACCTGAGCTAGGTCAAGGATATCCCATCCCATCTCTCTGCTGCCATCTGAATAGATCCTTGGGCCTGGAAACGGAGAGCTTGTATTTAAAACAATACAGCTGTTTTCTTGCTTCCTTCATTTGGAGGAAAAAAAAATTAAAAATAAAAAAAAAAAAGAGAGAGAGAAATAGTTTGCTCATATCTCCTTACACCAGCAGAAAAAATAATCCATGACTTATTTAGCAAAAGAGAGGGCACAGCACACTCCACTGCTCCAAATTCCTTTGTTATTGGCCGAAAAATCTTGCACTCTTCAGTCATCATTGTCACTTTGTTACTTTTAAGGACAGACTCTTCATTTTAGGACATTCTAGATTCCAAAAGCACTTCTTCCCTTTCAGGCATGAAGCTCCTCAGACCAAATATGTCTTTACTTATGTGTCTGAACATCTTCTGGTACAACAGAGCCCTGATCTTTGCAAGAATTCTGAATTTCTCTTCTACTGCAGTTAATGGTGATTTTCTCCTGATGTTTCACTGGAAAATGTTTCATTGGTTGCTACATAAACATGGAGAATGTTCCTAAGGCTTTGATGGATACTCCTTCTGCCTTCTGAAGGTTATTCAGAGCAGGAAAAATATCAATATCTCCCCACCTGGAGTACTGGGTCCTGTCAAGCTCTCCAGCTTTGGAGGGCTGAGGCATGCAGGAATGTTTACAGAAGTGTAGAAATAACATCCTTGCCACTATTGTTTTAAGTCCATTATTAATGGTCGGTCAATGCTGATCCCAGCTTCTGACTGCTGCACTTTCAGAGTAAAGCAAAGGAGGTGAAAAGAAAATTCTGTGCATTTAGATTAGAAAAGACTATGGATGGCTAGAAAACACTGTATGCTGCTAAAAAGAGGATGGTGATAGAGCACGTCTGTTCAGCCTTGAGAAGGGAAAGCTCCAGGAAGAAAAAAATCCATGAATTTATATCATACATGTTGCTCAGTTCTGCTGGGTTAAAGCACTAAAAAATTGCAGCTTTTTTTTTTTTTTTTTCTCTAGATTCTATGAAAGGTATTTTGTGTAAAATACAAAGTTAACTTAGAAAAGGATATTCTGATTTCTATTTTATGATCCTTTAGGATGGTCACAAAAGATATTTTCTATTTTTTTTTCTCCTGCCATGAAAGCTTGATTCCTAAAATAGGCAGCTGGAAGATGAACAATCCAAATTATAATATGGCACCTAGATATGGGTCTTTTTCTGAAAGCAATTGGTATTATCAGATTTATAAAAACTCACTTAGAATTATATCAGTGCACATCACTGATGAAATCTTTCTTTCTATATTTTCTAAGGATGACTTGTGAGAAACCTTGGACTTTCCATCCTTTTCCAAGTAATACAAATTCTTAGATTTTCACCTGCTGATGTTCCATCCTCCTCTCTGACTTCCTTGTCAGGCTCCAGCAAACATTGTTTTCTTGGGGTTAGGAGTTACCAATATCCAGTGATCTTTGATTACTTCAAAATGTTGCCAGACACTTCTTTTGTCATATGCAAACCTTTCAACCAAAGCCAAACCCCAGTAAGCGCCTTCATCACATGAACATGGTCACAATTTTATGTCATTTCAGTAGCGAGTGAGGGAAAAAAAATCACAGAAGGCCAGGGTGACCTGTAAACGAGGCAGCTGATAGCAGAGGTTGTGCACTAACTCCTGGAGTTCCTGGAGAGCCCCTCCCAGAGGAGCAGAGGTAGGAAGGTAGGAGAACAATCCAGCCCAACTGGCTCCTCCACTCTCCCATGTTTCCCAAGCCTTGATTAGATTCTGCAATCACAGATCAATTGATAATTTCATAAAACCAAGTGAGCGGCTGTCAGCGCTGCAATCAGCCCAGGATGATGTGCATGCATTGACCTTCAATCCCCTGCCCAGGAGTGTGTGTCACAGATAAAATGCCTCTTTGGAATGCCTCTCCCTCCCACTCTCCCCAGGCTGTTGCTCTTTATGGACTGAGTAAGCTTTTGTTTAACTGGTTACAGCAATGGGAGAAATAAATAATACTGAGCCTGCCTCCAGTGGCTGCAGAGAGGAGGCTTTGCCTGACAGGTGGCCCCCAGGAAAAGTTTGCAAGGCAAAAAAGGAAAAAAAAACCACAGAGACTTTCAGCTCCACAACAGGGGAGGTTGTTTTTTCCTGTGCCTTAGTAATGGGAGTGAAATAAGAATCATGGAAAATCACTTTTCCATAACTTTTCAACCTTTGGAGCTGGCTGTGGTCCCTTCTCCAATGCCTCAGTGTGCACTGTCACATGTATCTCATGTCACACTGAGACACAAAGCTACTTCCCTTCTCTGTCCTTCCTCTTTTTCCCACCCATCCCACTGGACATCCATCCTTGAATTGAGCATCCACACCAGCCAAGACATGGAAAGGGAGGCAGAGAAGTAAATTGCCAACAGGCACTCAGAAAAACCATCCTGAAGCCTTTTGAAAGCACCAGTGTATTTATCTGTTTCTTATGCTCACCATTTCATCCCAAATAAATGCACTGATTCCTCTTCACTCATGTTCCTGTGTGAACATCCCCAATCCTTTTTCCTGCAAGCACTCAGTTATTCTCAGAGCTCTGTGAAGAATTTATAAGCCATATATAAACTCTTTTTGCTGCTGCCAGAGTATTCCATGAATAGATTTTAATTTTCTGAAGCATCTTTGCTGTGCAAATCCATCAGGATCACAATCCAGACTCCCATCCTAAGAGATGCTCAGCAATGTTCATGAGCTGATCAATACCAGGCAGACTTGTCACTTAAACCATAAGATCCTGCTGAACCTGTTCCCATATTAGATGATGGCTCACAAACACTTGCAATTAGGGGCTCATAAAAAAGTGCATGCAAGTTTTCACGCAGCATTGCATTCAGCTAAACAGGACCACTCAGCCTCACACAGCCTGGAGGGGAACACAATGAGAGCTGGCTCCTTAGAAATTCCAGCTGGAGTTCCCAGGATCCTTTTGTTGAACAAAGATTCACAATTGTGTCTCTGATCATGAATAAAAATATAAACCCTTTTGACTTTGTGATGAACACGGTACAGGGTGTGAAATCAACCCATGTTGTACATAATTTGGAATGACCAGTTGCAGGCAGAGTCTAAATAATTAGCAAAATAATTAATTACCTGTCAAATAATTAGCACACATAATTAGGTATGGACAAAAATGAGAGCCTAAGTATGATTGCTCCTGAGTTTGGGTCATAGTGAGCAAGTTTGGAATGTCAACAAAGTTTTCAGCCATCATCACATCGCCTGGCTGGGTGATATCGGGAAAACTCTAGGAATGCTGCAATGTGGGTCTTGATATCATTCAGATAAAATTACATCTCTCTCACTTCTACCCTCTCCTGCTGATTAATACTGAGGCAACCTCCTCTAAATTCTTTTTATGGCATCTCTGTCCCCAAGAACTCCTGTGGAAGAGGAAGGATTTACTTTTCTTTAAACCCAGCTCCAGCAACCACCGGTGGGCAGCTAGGGCCACATGGACAGAGGATATTACCCATGGTTTTCATCATAATATTCCCCCTCACACCTCCAGAATCACATCTCAGGCCTGGCTTTCCCTTCCTGGGTTGTTTTTCTCCAGATTCATCATCTTTCAGGCTACTTTTACACCTTATGGCTCCTGTGAGATAAGACAGAGGGAGATTTTCCAGGAAGGAACACACTCCCTGAAGAAAATTTTTCAAATCTAGAAGCACAGAATGGTTTGGTTTGGAAGGGACCTTAAAGCTCATCTCACTCCACTCCTGCCATAGGCAGGGATAATTTCCACTATCCCAGGTTACTCCAAGCTCCGCCCAACCTGGTGTTGGAGATTTCTAGGGAGTGAAGTATTCAATTTCTGACTTCCTTCCACTTCTGAGAGAGCTGCACAAGAAAACACTTATTCACCAAAGCCACAGGAAGCTGCTCATCTCCATGGCCAAGACCAGCAGCATTAGTCTTGCAGCCTAATGCCATGAGAACCCAGAGGTCTTCTCCAAAAATGAGTGCACAGACACCTGGTAGAAGGATATTTGGTACAGACACCTCACCTCAAACATCACACTGGACAACCAGGAGCCTTGTGAACCCCTTGGAGCATCCCAGGGACCCATCCATCACTGGAAGCAGGCAGCACACAGCCAAATGGCACAACAAGCAAACCCCATCCCTTGGGAGAGGAGCATTCCCCGCAGCTCCCAGCACACACCCCGGGCTCCATCTGTGGTTGTGCTGAGCCAGACCTCCCCTGGGCGCCTGTGGGGAGGGAGCCTTGGCTGCATTTTCCCCTCCTGGGGCTGATGTGATATATGAGGTGCGGGTGACACCTGGGTCAAGTGAGCACCTGTTCTGCCGAGGCCTCGGGGGAGCCTTACTAACCTGGGAAGAATTTATTTTAACAGCGAGAAACCGGGGGAGATTAGCACAGCACATTCTCTCCCTGTGAGCTGTAAACTGCTGGAACTCACTTCTATCCTTTGGGATGCTGCAAAGAGGAGAGGAAGGGTCTCTGCAAGGGCAGGAGGAAGGGTTTTAGGGCTGAAAGCTGGTGTCTCTGTTAGCTTGAAATTTGGGTTGCAGTAGTCTGGAGATACTCTTGGTCTGCAAACAATGGCAACCCCATCTCTGAAGATGGAAGCTGGAAGGCTGAGCCCATTTATATTTTGTGCAGAGGATTTGGGATTTTTGTTAAGACAAGAGACGGCTTCCATACAAACACCATTTGGAAAGCAGGGACTAGAACCACAGTCATGTACATACACATTCAATATCCCATTTGCCTGCTGCAAGGTTAAAATAAAGGATTATTATTCTTGTCAGGTAATTGGAAAGGAGAAGCCTCTTTCCCTATTTCATCTGAGCCTACAAAGTCAGAATGCACACCATTCCCTAGCCAGTCAGCCAAAAAGGCCCCACATTTCTTGGTGAAGTCTAGGAAAGGGTCCTACAGATCATCACTCTGGGTTCTGAGGGAAGCTGTGGTCTGTGTTTGTCACCAGCTGATGGTGTTTTCATAGTTCATGTAAAAATTAATTGCTTGTCTTTGTTCAGTTTCCCCTGATTGGGCAGGAATTGCACAAACCCAGCCTGGGGTCAGCATCCTTACAAAAAGAGCCATGTCTGGGTTTTAATCCTGGAGATAGGAAAAGTGTGTTGGACATCAGTCCTAGGGAGGAGAGTAAATGAAGTGTTTGGTCACATCAGAACACTGCAGAGAATTTCTAATCTCTTTGTAGAAACAGTGGAAAAGGGAAGCAAGAGGTAAAAAAATAAAAATTAACAAAATCCCCTTTTTTCTCCACTTGTCTTTAAAATGTTGATTTTAGCTGTTGTTTGAAAATTACTCTCTTTTGACATTTCCTTTAATGTTGTTGTTTTACTCAAAATAGTTCTAATGGCAAAAAAAAAATAAGTGCAATACTTTCCCTGACCCTAAATAGAAGTAATTTTGTCGTTCTGGTTGCTGCCTTTTTTTTTTCTTTTTTTTTTTTTCAATTTGCTAAGAAAGCTGTTATTCACCAGCCCTGCTGGAATCGCTTCTCTTCCCTCACTCCCAGCATTGGTACTACTGGCATCAATTCAGCAGACAAACAGAGGATTTCAGTCTTCTAAAGATGCCAATCCCACACCTTTCAGAAATGCCAACTGCACTTTCTGTGATAGCAGGGAATTGCTGTGCTGGTGCAGGCAGAGCCTGGAGCCCACAGACACAGCAGAATCCAGGCTGGGGAGCCTGGGCTGCTCCGTGCAAATCAATCATGGACAGCTTGTTTTCCACGAGGGCCAGCTGAACACACCCCAGCTTCCTCTGATGCCTGGATATGAGCAAGGATCACAGAAACAGCTCTTCCTCCTCCACAAGAGGACTCGGGATTTGGACAAAGGACTTTGCTGAACAGGAGAGGGGCTCAGCCAGAGATTAATGGGAGCTTGTGGCAGCACCTCTTTGTACTCAGGGACAGGGAAGGTGAAATGTGTCTCCAGTGTGACCTCTGCCAGCTGAGCATCTGCCTGCCTGGCCAAGTGTGTCTTGTTCAAAGGAGCAGCACCCTCACCTCACCTGTGGCTGCTGCTCCTTCAGTAGTGCCCCTCTCTTGGATATGGTTGGCTCCCAGCATGGAAAATAAATCACTTCCAGTGATAGACTCCTCCAGGAAGACCCACTGCGGACAGAGCAAAGATGACTTTCTGTGTCTGCGATTCCCCCAGCACTAGTTCTCCTGTGGTCCTGACAGGAAAAAAGCCCTACATCCCGCCTACAAAAATTTTCTCAAGGCCCTATAACCCTCCACACTCCCATTCACACCCCCAGCCATCCCATCGATGCAGGGCAGGGCTGGTCGTGGTAATTAAAAGGTAGCAAAGCTCCTCGTCTGCATGAATGGGAGACAAGTCAATACAGTTCAATTTGCAGCTGAATTGACTGCAATCAATTCCTTTCTCTGCCCGTCCAAGGCTACAGATGTAAAATGCACACAATCGGATCAATGATGACCTTGAGAGCAATGAAGAGACAAAGCCACACTGCAAACGGGGGCAGCGATGGAGAGGAGCCTTCAGAGCAGGCAGCACTGAAAAGGAAAGTTGAGTTTAACCTAGAGGCAGGGAAAGGGGCAGCCTGGAGAGCTGGGGAGAGCCAGCAGCCTGTGCCACACGTGCGCTTGTCCCTTTTGTCATCAGCAGCAATTGCTCAACCCCCTGAGCAGCTGCAGCACGGTGAGGAGGGGGATTAGCCAAGGAGTAGGATGGTTCTTGCTCAGAAGATTTTTGGAGTGATACTGATGGGGGATCACTAGTCCCTCTCAACCTCCTGCACCCTGCAGGGAGGTCAGGATGAGGAAATCAGACAATCACAGAACGGGCTGGGTTGAAAGGGACCTAAAATAACACCTAACTCCAGCCCCCCTGGCAGGGGCAGGGACACCTCCCACTAGGGCAGGTTGTTAGTGAAAGGTTTCTCCCTGCCCATGGCAGAGGGGTTTGAGCTGGATGATCTTTACAGTCCTCAAAAGCAGATGGTACCAAGCACCCAAGACACCTCAGCATCTCCACTTGGCCTTAGGACATCTGTCCATCACTGGTAACTCCTGCAAGCTTGTTTGAAGACGTAAACCAAGATTGTGTCTTAGCACTTTCCCCTTCTGACCAGCTTCAACCCAATCATCAGTAATGAATTAATAATTAATCAATCATTCCCTGATTTCATTTTCAGCCTGCAAGCGGAAAAAAAAAAGAAATGGGATCTTAAAATAATGCTCTGCAATGGGTTGTGTCTGTCTCTGGCAAATGCAATTTAACTGCCTTAATGAAATGCTAATTGGTAGAAAATATATATAAAAACCATCCTGAATACTCCTCTAATTGAATTTTCTTTTCCCAGTTCTACAAAGCAAAATGCTCAGTGCGGAAAGAACAGTAAACAGACTCAAAGGCTGTCCTTTCTGAGACGGGGTAAAATCACAAAGAGCTGCACAAGGGTTCATTTGGAATAGCACCATTGTTGTTCCTAATTGCGTGTGTGTGTGTGTGTGTGTGTGTGGTGTGTTCATGTGGCAGAAAAAAAAAATGGACTGGAGGCGCTGATCCGACAATTAAAGCATCATCTCAGTAATAGCCATAAATAAACAACAGCATTAGAACAGCCTGGCAATAAAGATGGTGTTAAAAGGAGAACAAAATGAGAGGCAGAACCAAATGGTAAGGGGTGAAGTGAAAGTCACATTGATCTGCTGTGTCTTGCTGAGGAGGAGGAAACAATAAAGTGAATGAGCACTGGGGGACCCCAGTGCTCCCCAAAGCTGCTGCAAAGGAAGAGCAGCACAGGCTTCTAGCATAGGTGTGTAGGTGTAACTTTTAGTCAAAAAGAGTGAAAAAGAGAACTAGGTGGATGCAACCAGGGCTGTGTGGAAAATTTGCATGGAAGGTTGTACAGGAAAGCATTGGTTTGTCAAAATCCCAGCTTCTTGCAGGCTGGGGTCGGCTCTGACCCTTCTTCTACAAGTCACAAGTTTTGAATTGTCAGATGCGTGACACTGTCAAAGTGCCAAATTCCCAATTTCAAGTTGTAATGACTTTTCATATAGAAATTGTAAATTACTGTACTGTAAGAGTGTAAGGGGGAAAAAAACTCAACCCAAATCACTCAATTTCAAACACAAAATGCCAACTGACCTGACAAAGATACTGGCCACTCCCCACAAATTACTGCCCTCACATTTCTGAAGTTACAAGATTTTTGTCCTCTTTTGAGAGGAAAAAGGTGCTGACGCTCTAAAAGCTCCCTCCCCTGACCTGAGAGAGCCCTGCCCTCTCTAGAATGGACATCCTTGACTTTGCCCCTGGCAAAGCACCACCTGACTCTTCAATTTCCTCAGGTTTCTCAAGCAGGACATCAGAAGTGCTGGCAGCCGCAGTCCACACAAATAGTAGATTTCCTGTGCTCTATCAGTACTACTGCCTTTAAACCCTCCTAGAGACTTTAAATGCCTCTGCAAATAGCCCATCCAGCGGAGTATAATTGCCTTAATTAAAACCCCACCTCATCCTTCTGACTGGAAAGGTTCATGTGTTTGCCTTAATGATCTCCTTAGCAGCAGGCTCAGAAAGTCCTTTGGCTCCTTTGGCAGGGAGCTGGGATCTGAATGTTTGAGGTGAGGGAAGTCACGGAGGTGCCTCTGCTCCTGGGGTGGGGTGAGTTCTGGGGCTGAGGTTTCTAGGGAAGGGATGGCTGACAGAAGTCTCTGTTCTCCTCTAAGCACCGATAATTCCTGGCTGCTCCTTTTCTCCATGAGATGGGAACCTTCCAAACTTCCAAAGCCTGGACTCAAGCTGTGTCCTGATGCCATGCCAAGGCAAGAGGATGGCATGCTTATCTGGCTGAGGACAGATTGGAAGACAGCAATGGCCATAAGGCAGCAGGAAATGCCTTTGCTACTGGTCTAGAGCAGCCAGGGATGTTTTTCACCTCTGGTCCATAAACAGCAATTCAGTTTTTTTTCTGCTTCCCAAGGAGCCCTGATGGTTCACAGAAAGCAGAGGACAACCATTTTTGATGTGCATCCTACTCACCTTCTGTTCTCTTCCCAGGGCTATGTCTATACAAAGTTAACCCCTCTCTTTCTGTTGGGGTTTAGGAGTCTTCCCCTTAATTCTTTCTCTCAGGGAGTTTCCTCCATGTGTGTGGCAATAACAACCAGGTACTTAGGAGAGACAAAAGAGGTGGCCCTGCTCAGGGGTTGAGGGTACTTGGCTGCACTCCTCATATTTGAGGGTTTCTCAGGCAGAGATACCTGAGAATTGGGCTGGAAAAAGGGGCTGGGGCAGCTGCTAGCTCCTTCTGGCTCTCTCAGCATTCTCAGGGAAGGAGGCTGCAGTCACTGTGGGAAGAGTTCACAATTTTGGGGTTCTGTCTTCTGTTACATTCTACCATGAGTGGAGCTCTGCTCTTGAGGGTGGCCCTTGCACTGGGACCTTGTTAACACCCTCCCACACCAAACAAAGGACTTTTGTTTGCTCCCCATCTGCTCAGGTGCCTCAGGGGTAACCCCGAGGTCCTTGAGAGAGGATCCTCCCTTTATGTTCTCTCCAGCCTCATGAAGTCCAGAAAGAGGCCTGATAACACTTGTTCTGTGCTAGTGACTGGGACTCCTGGGCAGCAAATTGTTCTAGAAAGGCCATTCCTGCTTGTCATTCCCTGATCCTTGTTCTGCTGTTGGAGAAAATTTAACTGTCAAGCAGGAAGGGTTCCTAGTTTTTGGCTGTTAGAATGACACAGCAGCAAAGACTAGCTTGAGTGGATCTGGGAGATGAAAACCCAGCTGCCTCTTCCTCTTCGCTGGGTGTGCAGACACCAGCACTGTTTCTATTTCCTTACTGCCATGAAAATTGCCTTATTGAATTTTTAAATAAACTCTACTGGTTGGAATATCTAAAGAGCCTTTGCACAGACCCTGACGGGACTCCTTTTTTTTTAAATTAAAAAACTTGGCCTCAGGCAAAATGGAAATGTCTTCAGATTTGCAATCAGTGCTCATGTAACATATCTGAAATACAGTTTATATGCTGGTGATTTGATGGCATTTGTTTCTCGGGGGGGGGGGGGG
>VZSR01000692.1:4149792-4182465 GCA_013398615.1 Brachypodius melanocephalos
ATGGATGGGTTTGTGGAACCTGGGAGCCCAGGATGCCATGACACAAATTGCTACCAGTGACCACACCAAGGCACGAGGGTAGAAGGGGAAAGAACGAGAAAAGAACAGTCCAGTCAAAATTGCTGAGTTGCACATGTGAGTCACATTGTCCTCTCCTGCCAATCTCCTCCTCGTCTCTGTGTTTAACCCATGGACATGTCCAGTTTACTCCCAAGTGGAAAACATCTGTGAGCCCCAAGGTCATCTATCTTGGATAGAGATGGGAAATTAATAATAAATACCAGCTAAATACTGGATAGGAACTCACAGAGAGCCTGTTGAGAAGAAAAAGGCTTGAACTTTGTCCTGAGGCTGCTTTCACCAGTTACTGATCTGGATCATTTCATTAGCTGAGGTCAAAGGAAAATCCTTCTGGAGGGAGGCCTGGGGAAAGGGGAAAAGCAGTGAGAAAAATACCTTCCTCTCTCAAGGATACAACTGCAACGGCCTTAGCTAGGGATTAAACAGCTGAGCAAGTCCCTAATTATGCCTCGGTTAGATGGCAAAAAACACCAGAGGAAAGAGAGAATAAGGGAAGACAGGACTGTTTATTGAAAAGGAGAGGGGCAGAGCTGCCCAGGCAGATGCAGAAACCAGAGCTGTGTGTAGGAGAAGTGGATGATTGGGGTGATTTGCCCAGGCCTCCTCCAGAGCATGCAAAGACAAGTGGTGCAGAGATTCATCAGTCATTTCTCATGCCAGGCTTACACCAGCTGGGAAAGGCACACATCATCATGCAGAGCTGGGCTGGAATCAGGTGTTACAGGGATATCAGCTCTGGGATGGAGCCCCTTCCTCTGCATTTCCACACCAGGCTCGTTTATCTCCTCATCCTGGGATATCTCTCCTGGAACAAGCACAAAAGGAATGTTCACCACACACAGGGACCACAGAGTCCGGCAGCACTTGAGGATCACACCATGCTACCAACAATGTGCTGTCCTCTCAGCCTGTAATTCACACCCTGTGGTGTCCTGCAGCCAATCACCTCATTATGGCTAATCCAGGGGTACCACTGCTCTCTCCCAGCTCACGAGTTCAGTGCCACCCTTCTTTCCACGTGCCACGTTATGATGACTTTTAGACATCACTATATGACACACAGCAGGATTTGTGCTAGGAACCATGCAGAGGGAGTGCTCCCCACCTGAAATGAGTCAGAGTGTGTGGGGTTTGGCTGAGACATGGAGTTCATTTTCCGCACAGCAGCCCTCACAGTGCTAGGCTGTGTATTGGTAGCTGGGAAGGTGCTGGTAACACACTGGTGTGTTGGTTCTGCTGAGCACCAAGGAAGTCTCTCTAACATTTCCCCCTGAGCAGCAGGCTGGGAATGGGCAAAATTTTGGGAGGGATCACAGCCAGAACAACTAACTCAAACTGACCAAATGGACAGTCCATATTATATGACGTCTGCTCAGCAATCAAAGCTTAGAGAAAGCACTTGCTATGATATTTGCCTTCCAGATAATCCTCTACATTTATTGAACCTCTACTTCCTGCTGGTGGAAAGTAAAGAATAAATCTTTTCCTTTGTTGCTGCTTGGGGCATTTGCTTTTGTTTAAATTAAACTGCCTTTACCCCAACATGACTTTCTCCATCTTATTTCCCCCCACTTCTCCACGCTGCTGAGGAGAGGAATGGTAGAGAGGCTTGGTGGGTACCTGTTGTCCAGCCAAGGTCAGCTCCCCTCAGAGAAGCAGAAGCAAACCAAGCAGGTTAATGTGTTTTTTGGAGGCTGCAGAGCCTACAAGTCTGTCTCCAAAGGTTTGCAGCCTCAAGGCGAAATCATTTCTTCACAGCCGAGTTTTGCCTGAGGCTGATGCTGCTGTCGCTGAGCCGAAGAAGAAGGAGGAGCAGGCTCGTGGGCTGATTGTGCAATGCCGAGGAGGTCAAAAGGATAGAAGTGCTGGGATATTAGGGCTGAGCTGCGGGGCAGGGAGAGGAATGTGCTGTAGGGTGGAGAAGCTGCTCCCTGCTCTGGGAAAGGGGGCAGGTTGGTGCAGAGCTGGGCTCCACAGTTTGGGACAGGCCTGGAAACATCCGTGTTTTTCTCTGTCTCTCCCCCAAAATGGTAAATGATACTTATCCATCATTATTATGTCACTCTGCATGGGGATGGCCCAAAGGCTCTGCAGAGGTTAGTGGGTTGATCCATTAAAAGGCACCCAAAGATGAGCTCACTTCTTTCACATGAAAAAGGAGTGGGTGAAATCTTTGAATCTCTGGAGTCAGAAACATTTTGGAGTCTTGGTAGCTTGAAACTCCAGTCTTCAGTACTCATCATTTTTGTAAATGCAACTGACTCCATCTCTCACTGCCAAGTGCTACTTCAGGGCTGCTACTTCCTCCCTTCCTAGGGAGGAATGAACCTCCTAGGTCATGTCCTTAGGAAATATCTTGTTTCTTGGTTGAATCCAGAAAAGAGGTTGTGTCTGAACAGCAACCCAGTGGCGAAATCTCTTGTGGATCATTTAAAGATACCATAAGTGGACAAATCCCTTTAATATTACAGAAATTACCTTAAACTATCCATGTCACTCACAGCTGGACAAGATCCTTTGACCCTGTGGTTACAGGATCATCCTGAAGTTCAGTCCCATGAGGGGCAGAGTGTGAGACTCATGTCTGACTTCCATGAGAAGTGAGGGCACCCAGCACCAGCCTGGGCAGGACTTTTCCTGGAGGGAGGGAGGAAAAGAGCAAAAGTAAATAAGTAAGAGAGAGGGAGACAGAGGGAATGAAAGGGAGAACAACTATTGGAGAGCTTCATCATCTCCCTGTCTAGAAGATATTTCTCCATTGACTCTATTTAAAGTCAGCCTCAGGCTTGTGGGCTTGGAGAGCTTTTAGCAGATGAAAGAACTCACTCATCAGGCAGAGAATTTTTGATTTTTTTTTTTCGCTCTCCCAGGTCTGTTTTAAAGCCATTTCAGCAATTGTTGAAAACTGTCAGATGCCTTTGACAGATCAGTGCTTTACCACGGAATCTGCATGGCCCGTTAGCCAATCAAAATGCAAATTTGGGATACATTTAAAACACAAGCCCCCAATTTGTCTTCCAAATGCTGCTGGAAAGTCATGAAAGCAATTTAGCTGTCCCTGGGACTGCACCTTCTCCTGAGCCTGAGTTCTGGCAGAGCTGCTGGGTTTTTCCGAGCGGGAATGCGTGTGCGTGTCGGGGTGTGTGTGCGCCAGTGCCACGGGCGTTGTTCCCAGCCTGGGAACATCAATCTTCCCCCTGACTGAGTGAGATTTATGGCTCAGCCACGGGGCTCCTGGCGTCTCCCAGCATAGCTCTGCTCCTTCAGATCAGGGCAAGCTCAGGGGTGAGGTGTGGGAAGAGGGATGGACACCCAGGCTCTCCTTCCCGTCCTTTTCCAGGTGGCAGTGGGGTGACAGTGCCAGCAGCTCACCCTGGGCAAGAATGAGAGGCATTTAATGGAGGCTGAGTCAACAGGAACGTGCTTTCCTTTCCACGAACAAACACTGTTATTCCTCCTCCTTGCTCTTCCCACCAGGAAGCTTTCTGCTGAGGGAAATGATGCCTTAAGATTTAGCTTTTATATTGTTCATATATTTGTAGTGCTGCAATTCTGTGGTGTATGACTCTAAACTCCACACACAGTGTGAGCTGCTGCTTTCCCATTTTGGGCAGACACAATAATTCCTCTCCAGGTTTGGGAATCAAGGACACCTCACATTACTGAGAAATGTAAACAAAAGTGAGTTGTGGGGAAGCAAACTTGGGGTGAATGACTTCATTACCTGAAGCTGTAATTGGAAGATTAACCCCCAATATGCAGATGGACCGAATTTATAAAAGTGTGAAAATCCATGTCCTGTCATTCAATTTGGGTGCAGCTCCTGTGGGGCTTCATCTGCCAGAAATGTACCTGAAGGCCCTTCCATAAATGTACCTGCTTTTTATTCCCTTAATTTTGTCTGGCCTTTGTTTTCAAGTAGTCCCAAAAAGGCATCAGGGATGGGTGGATCAGTATCACAACAGAGGAGTATCTTTGATTTGCCTCCTGGTTGGGTACAATTGGCATCGTGGTAGCATCAGCTCTTCCTGTCCCTCAATACTAACCCTGATGCCTGTTCCCAGTCAGTGTTGTCTATCCATTCCAGTCTGAGAACCCAGTCTGAGCCAGCTGAACTAGTTTTATTTTTCAACCAGAAAACTGTTTTTTCCCCACTCTTTCTTAACTATCTTAAAGTAAAAGTCTACTTTGTCTGAAAATAATTTCTTTCCCCTGAAAATACCCCTTCTCCCCATAATAATCCTCCAGTACTGATTTAAAGCCACCTTGCAAAGATGAGGGGTTTTGTTTCTAATGAGAGCTAAAACTGCTGTACACAAGAGAAGAAGCATGTCCAGCTCATCCTTCAGCCGGAAATGTCATTGTTTCATGCATAAAAATTAACCCACACACTTTTTAAATGGGTCTGGGGGAAAAAAGGCTCAGATACCTGTGGAATTATCTATTTATATCAGTTGAACTGAGCCCACTGTCATCCCATTGTGAAGAATTTCTTATCCCTAGAGGCCCAGACCTGGGAATCTGCAGATTCTGCCACACAGGACATTCTCTGGCATTACCCAAAGCTGTAAACAATCTTCAGTGAACTGAGCTCACACCAAAGAAAATTCTGTCCCACTTATCAGATTTGCTTAATAAAATGGGTAAACCTTTCCTGCAAGATTATTTGGAGTGATTTTTAAATGTTCCTCCTCTGCAAATGGCTGGGTTTATGTTCCCCTCATTCCACTAAGGTCTGGATTCTCTCTTTGCCTGCAGTCTGCCTCTTGTCTGGCTCACTGAAGCAGCCAGATGGTGTAATTTGCAGGTACCTCCACAGCACTTACTTGTCTGACATGCCTGAACTGATTGAAACATGCAAAGAAACCTTTGAAACCCCACTGAAGTGATCTGGATAAAGCCCTGGAATGTGATAGATCTGGGAGACAGAGCAGGTGCATTCACTCCTGGAGACTGCGCAGCACAACGCTCCAAGGGAAGGAGTTTGTGCTTGCACAGGTGGGCGAGGGATGAGGCTGAGGCTCTATGGGTGCTGGGGATCTTTGCAGGACCACTTGGTAGTAAATAATTATGGCCTGGTTGTTCGTGTAGTGTCTCTCCCTCCATTTATATGTAGGTGTGTGTACTAGTGAGTACATGATGCTATAATTCTGTGATTCTGTACATGACTCCACTCCTGGTGTGTCCCCATGCTCTGTGAGTGTGGTTCATGTTCATATATTTCATCAAATCATGGAATCACAGAATAGTTTGGATTGGGAGGGACCTTAAAGACCATCCAGGCCTACCCTTTGCCATGGGCAGGGACACCTTCCACTGTTCCAGGGTGCTCCATGCCCTGTCCAACGTGGCCTTAGACACTTCCAGGGATCCAGGGGCAGCCACAAAGGCTCTGGGCACCCTGTGTCGGGGCCTCCCCACCCTCACAGGGAAGAATATATATTAAAATATTTTCTCTCTTCTTGGGCTTCTCTTGCTGCTTTGTTTAGGAGTGTGTTGTCAGATGCTAGCTCTGGTGAAGGGGTCAGTGAGCTGGTCAGCTGGGATTCCTGGGAAGAGCTGCAGCAGAATCTGGGAGTGGAACTTGCTGGGGACAGTTATGAGGAGCACGGTGTAGAGAACTGGTCTAAAATGCCTCCTAACCTAACCCAAGGACAGTTTGCCCTCAATATCTGCACCAGTACTTTCTAGGGCAAGACATCTGCTGCCACTGAATAAAATCTCCCCTGGAAATACGTCCATGAGCAACAATATCTTTGCAGTCAGGGATTTGAGAAAATAAACAAACACCTGCCAGGAACAGAATTGAATCAAGCACTGATTTAAATATGACAAGAAGGGAAAAAAAAGGCATTTTATTTGTAGAGTAAAATATCAGAACACAAAGCCTTCTTGTGCTTCAGCTGGGGGCAGGAGGAGATGAGAAAGGGGACAAGAGGTGGGGAAAGAGAAGTGGCTGGCTCAGGCACTGAGTTCTGCTGCTGTACAGGCGACACCCTGTCAGCACTTTGCAAGAGGGAGCTCCATCTTTCTTTCTTACATGTCCTGACAGCTTTTCAGAAGAGATTTATACAGGGACAGATCAGGATATCTGTCACAGCAAACCACCGTGGCCAAGAACAATGAGGAGGCACTGTGAGCTGGGACCTCACACTCCTTGGGGCACAGGACATGGGGAGGGGACAGCAGTGGGTGCTGCTCCACACTCCAGGGTGCAGGGTCCCTGGGCTACACCAGGGAATGTGCTCTGGGATTGATCAGGCTCTGCACAGGTATGTGGAGCTCCCAGGTCTGTGTCCCTGCAGGCTGGAGAGCCTCCTCTGGTGATCAAAGCACAGAACCTGTCACTGCCAGGGTTTAATTCATCTCTTTCTGAGGCAGACGTCTAAAACAAGTCAGATGGATTGTGCTGTGGAGTTGGTTGTTTCTCTTTCCCAGCTGCAGTGGGAGTTCAGGCAGCTGGCTGGGCTGAGGAGAGCTGTGCTTGAGCTGCTGAAAGTAAGAAGAGACAAATCATAGAACCACAGAATCACTCAATGGCTTGGGTTGGATTGGAAGGGACCTTAAAATCATCTCATTCCCACCCCCTGCCATGGGCAGGGACATTTTCCGCTGGACCAGGCTGCTCAAAGCCCATCCTCAGTGTGCACAGACCATCCCACAGGGTCTGCCCTCACCCCCATGAGCCCATTCCTGGCTCCATCCCCTTAGAATCCAGCACAAGGGCACACATCTCCAGGGAGGGAGGTGCTGGAGAGGTCTGCAAGGAGCAGGGATGCAGCCTAGTGCAGCCTAGTATGAATAGTTTTAGACAGGCCCAGAGCAGTCAAAATTAGATTTTTTGTCAAGAAGTTAAAACGGAAAAGGCAGGGAAGAGCTCAGCATTTGCTCTGGGCAGTGACTCTGCTTGGCTTGGCCAAGGCGCTCTTCAGTGACAAAGCCACGGGAGCATTTCACAAGGACAAAGGTTACTGGCTGCTGAACAGCGGAGTATTAACATGGAAATTACAGCAATCCCTGTCAGAGCACGGCCCGTGTATATCTTTCCAAGGCTGTTAGCAGGGTGTGGAGGCCAGCCTCAGACGTGGGACAGGGATTTTCAGGCCCTGGGTGAGTGGTTGGCAGTCCCACAGCGCTGTGTCCTGCTGGAGCACATCCACTGGAACCGAGAGGAAAAAAAAAGAGGGAAAGAAAAGCAGACTGTAGTTCAGAGCCCTGCTCTGTCACTGCAGCTCCTGCAGACCCCAGCTGCGGTGTAAATTGAGATTCCACATGGATGCTGCTGCCTGTTTTCACTGCTCATTGGGTGCAATTTACTTGTCTCATCCGATTTACGCCATGCACTCAGGTCTGGAGCATAAATATCCCAGCTCATATAACTAAGAGAACATCTTCTGTCTTGCCTCTCTCACACTGGCTCAGATTCATCAGATTTAGAGGAAGGGATTTTAATTTCGGTGATCTTTGCTTTCTCGCCCAAAGCCACACTGATTTCTCTGCTGAGGTCTCCCAATCACACAGGTGGAGTTTTCAATGAAATCCAGTGAAATCCATTGGATTTCATATTATCCTCTGATCTGAAAGGTTTAAGTGTCAATTAAGTGATACCTTGGCTTTGAGCACAGCCCCCCTTCCTAGGGGTGAGTTTCAGCCTAAATGAGCAGTGTGTCTGTTCATCAGGAATGCACTCCCCAAGCATGAATAACTATTCTTAGAGAGATCCTTAACAACACACAATCTTCCAAGCAACAGGTTACTTTGCTAGGATTAACAACCTGGAGGAGAAGGATTAATATAATTGCTACTCCTAACCAGAGCTGTGGAAAATAATCACAATGAAGTTAAACAAAACGTTTGAAAACAGTTAGGGATTTGGGGTGGTTTTTTAAATTTTTTTTTTAATCTTTTAAGTGTATTTATTTTGTAAATCTCACAGGAAGTTCCCTGATGTCAAACAGGATGTGCAAGCATTCATCTTCTCCTCCCTCTTTTTCAGGAAGGTTCTTAAATTCAAATCACACAACAAGATAATTTTAGGGAGCAGAATCCCAACTGGCCTTCCTCCAGCTCTGCTTCATGTTTCATTTCATAAGAATAAAAGAAATTTGGTCAGATGAAAGGAAAAGTCCACTTAATTCAGAATTAGAAATTCAACAGTGGCCAAAAATTGCCACTAGGAAAGGCTGTGCAAACAGGGTGAGCACATGGCACTATTTCTCTCCCTGTCTTTCTCAGCCTCCAGTGCTCATGAGCTCAGGGACTGCCAGAGTCAGAGGTGTTATCTTGCAGTTTAATGCCCTTGATGGATTTTTTTTCTTCCATGAAGTGTCTAACAGCTTCACAAAATGGATGGTTAAGCTGTAAAACTCTACTTTTTTTGTGTGAATGCCAGAAGTTTACATGGGTTCAAAAAGCAAAGTGTGAAACCACATTACATTTCTACCTTCTGGATGTGCTATCAAGCAAACACACCTTGACAGGGAAATCTCTTCCCAGGAGACATCATGACTTTGATACCTTTTACTTTTTTTAAATTTTTTCCCATTTTTAAATCCATTCCTGGAATAAACGTGTTCCACAGCAAATCCTGCAAGGAAAGTGTTTTCCTGCAATCAGCAGCCCTGCTTGCAACACTCCTGCAGCCCATCTGCCAGAGGGCTGCACCTGATCAGATCAGATGCACTACAAGGTGTTTGTTTTGCTGCCCAGGAGTAGAACATCAGGAGCCACTGCGCTGTGACCAGTTGGATAATTCTGAACAAATACATGGAAATAAACATGCCCATCCTCGTCGCATTAATCACGGTGTCACAGGAAACCTTCATCTGGATTTTAGTGAATTCAGAGTGAATTCAGAGCCCGTTTTCTTCATTATCTCTGATTCCCTGTTGATCCTGGGCAACTGGAGTAGAATTCACCCTCATGTAAGAGCCAGTGCAAAGTCCAAGCACCCCCCAATGCCTCTGGCATGACTCTGCAGCCTGTGCTCTTTGCATTGATCCTCTGCAAAGCAAGGTGGTGGTGAGGTCCTGTAGGATCTGAGAAGCCAGACACCTCCTAGGCCATCCAGAATCCCCAAATCTCTGTTTCTGAAGCCTTTTCCAACCTACAGGTCTTTTTCTTCTCTGTCAGGATGCCAAGATCCCATGCATGCCCCACAGGCATTGAAGAATAACCCCTTCACTTATCCAGGGAGGGTTTTAACTCCCACCAAAGCTTCTCATTCAGGGAATTTGTTTTAACTTTGCTTTTCCCTGTACAGAAACAGCCCTGGGAAGTCAAAGTGGCTGCCCTCAAGAAGAACAGTCTCTCTCTTTCCTTCCTGACTTTTGAGCACGTTTTCCAGGGATCTGAGCTGCTTTTGAAGCTGAATGTGTTCCCAGTCTCTCCAGGTCAGATTCCCATCCACCTCCATGGGTTTTTGGAGCTGACAGTGGGCACTGTCCCTACAGCCATGCTGCTGTCCTTCCCTTCCAGCCCCACCACATATTTCAGATATCTTCAGGCCCCATAAGCAGCCCTTCTGCAGAAGGAGCTGGAACCATTTCAGCCTGGGCTATGCTGAGAGGAGACAGAGATGCCCCCTCAGGCAGAGTGAAAAGGGCCCAATGAACGCTGTGATGACAGCACAGTAAAATTCCCTGGGCTCTAAATATTTTATCATCATAAAATAAACATAGATCTTCTCATCATGAAATATACATTAAAAAATGTTTAAACATGTTAATTATTAAACCAATATTGATTCATATTGGATGAAGCATTAACGGGTGGAGTTTGGAGGAGGAAAATTGGCAAATGTATTTAACGTCAAAAGAGCACTTGCCACATATCAATATTCATCAGGTCTAACCACTAATAATCATAACAGTGACAGGCCAGATTTATGGCTCCTCTGCATGAAGGCAAGTCGGTGCAGAGGGACAAACTGAAATATTAAGATGGGAGGCACAAAAATTCAATTTTTTTTTTTACTCCAGCTCATCATTGTGATTTTATGGATAAACCGAGGATTTGCGTAAAAGAGTCTGAGCAAACAGAGGGAAGACTCTTGCGGGTTTATTTGAGAGCAGGTTATCAGAAGGATTTAATCATCTGCTCTGATAAGGCCTGGGCTAAAGGCCCTGTGCAGATGCCACCAGGGTTCACAAGGAGTTAATGGCTGCTCCTGTGCCCTCTCTTTGGACATTTATTCAAAGAATCTTAAATGGATTTTCTGAAAGTCAGAGAGTGGGAAATGCATCATGTGCCACCTTTAGCATTTGCAGGGTTGAAGGTGAAGCTTGACTTGGGGAGTTTTATGGTTCAAGTCAGTTATTTTGATTTGGGGTTGTAAATATTCTCCCCAGAGGAGAATGCCTTGCTCACTGTGTCTGCAGGAATTCTTTCGCAAATTTTTCCTCACCAGAAGCTCTAGCTTTGATAATACACTGAGATCATAGCACAGATAGAAAAGGAAGGGACTGGAAACTGAAATTCCACTGATATGGGAGACATAGCAAAGGTCCTTAATTTGGTTTGGTTTTAAATGTCCATCCCAACCACTCCAGAAATAGGAATCCAGACGTGGATGCAGTCTATCCAAGGACATTCTTGTCACTTTGTCTGGTGCTGTTTTTCATTTCCTTCCCCACCTACAATTTTTCCTCCTGATTTATTTGAACAGGTACACCAAGACCTCTATCTTCAACACTGTGTGGCTATGTGAATTTTACAGCATTTTTGCAATATTCTGGAACCTGAGAGAATTTCAGAATGGCAGGGAGATCATTGTATTTAAAACACTCTCTTGTGAAGAGAGTCTGTTTTCTTGGTCTTTAAACAAAAAAAAAAAAAAAAAAAAAAAAAAAAAAAAAAAAAAAAAAAAAAAAAAAAAAAAGCACAATGAGGTTCTACGACTGTATTCAAGGACTCCAGTTTAAATTCATTCAGTCTACAATCCAAAAAAGAAATTTGTTTTCTTAACAACCTCCTCTGCAAATGCAGTGTGGTACCAGAGAGTTAACAGGTGCTCCGTCTTGCATGCCAAATTAATTTAATACTATTTATTACTTTTTTATGTGTCTCTTTGCAGGACTGGTACAAGCTACAAGAGCGGACACACAGAAACCTTCTCTCCTGAGGTGAGGGGGGTCATACCACTACTGATGGACAGAGTCATGGAAAGAAAAGTCAAATAAATTGGTTTTCCCCTTGCTGGAATTTGGTTTTAATGCCAGAGCTGGTACCTGAGTGAGCTGCTGGTGTATCCTGCAGATGTGGAAGTGTGTAAGGTGCTGCACAGAAGACAAGGATGGGAGAAAAAAGATCAAATGAACCAAAACCAGAAACAGGGATCTTTAGGTCTTTCAGATGCTCTCCTTTATCCACCAGCCCTTCTTGCCTTCAGAATGAATCTGGAATTCCTTTTTTCTCACTCCAGAGTACATTACAGTACAATGGCAAATGTCAGCCTGTTTCTTTGGGACAGGACATTCAAACACCAAAACCTTTAACATCTGGCAGCTGTGGTTTTCTGTTGATCAACAGCTTTGCTGTCAGTGTTTATCTGCTGGAGAAATGCTTCCCAGCCTGTGCATGGAGATGATACACTAAATTGTCCATTTAATTTCCACTTACTGGGAGACTCGGCACACATTAAGGAGTATTTGACTATTAAAAGCATGTTTATGGACTCTAATATTGCTATCAGTGGTATGTGACTAATACAGAGAACAGTGCATTTTGTCACAATCGGTTGGTTTCAGAGTAATCTGTCACTGGCAAGTGTTAATCTGGGGGTTCTCCTCCTAACGCAGCTCCAAAAGATGAGTCTGGAGGGATTCCTGCTCTGCTTGTGCCTTGCACAACATCCTGGCACAACGTCCTTACATGAAACTCATCCTGACTGGAGTGAAAGCTGAATTAACCTTTAAAAGTTGCACTATTGGCCAGATTGCCTAACAAAATCATGCTCTGTGAATGTACAGAGTAATGAGAATTCCTTTATCCACTTACCCCACCACACAGTCCTATCCATAAACTTTTGTACTGATTGACCACTTGTAATCAAATGTGATGTAGAGATTAACAGCCTCAAAAAAATTAAGTTCTCACAAGTTTCATGAGGAAGTTGATGCTTTTGGAGCTCCTAAGTTATTGCACACCCAGGGATTCAAACACAGGATACCAATGCATGGAAAGCAAGCTTCATTTCCATGCATCTTGATGGGATGTTCTCCCACTGGAAAACATCCATTTCTTAAAATCAAAATGTGCTACAGCAACTAACACTGATTTAAGTAAAATTTCAATTGAAGGCAGCCCTTTAGTTTGTGATAATAAGTTATTTGCTTTCTTTCAGTCTTATAGAATTGTCTTCCCCTTAATGTATATGTTAATTCTCATACACAAATAAAACCCAAACAAAAAACAAATAACTGTGTGTGTGTTGTGGGAAGACTGTTGGAGGTTCATAAAATGCTATTTTCTTCAGAAATTTCACATTGTAAGTCATGAGCAAATATTGGAGTTTTGGGGGAAAATCTGGAATATGTGCTGAAAGAAAAACTCCAAATTTTAACCAGAGCATTAACAATTCCTCCAGAGCAAAAGGCCCAGCTATTCAGTTGTATCCAGAGAAACCTCCTGTCACCAACCACTTTGGATCATTGTTTAGGGAATCTGGTGAAACCAGTTGATGTTTTACAACAAATTAAGGGCTGGACTTGTTCACAGTGGGACTTTCCAGAGGATTGGGATGCCTAGGACTCAGCTTCCATCAGCTGTCCAGTTTGGTGGTGACAAATTCTTTTCTGTGGTCTCAAAGCACAGCACAGAGTGGCACAGTCAGTGCCAGAGCCTGGGCAGCAGTGAGTGAGCTGTGTGCCTGATTCTGGCTGCAGTCACCGCAGAAATGAGCCCTAAAGGGCACCATTCACATGCTCCTGAGCTGGGAAATAATATCTTGGGACTCACTTTGCAAATGCAGCTGCCTCCTCAGCTTAACAGCCTCACATTGTGTGGGGTGCAATTAGGAGGTCACAGAAATATTGTCACTGATGGGTTTCTGGCTGCCTCTGAAAATGTTCTCAACACATGGCTAATAAGTAGGTTTCCTTGATACCACTTTGATAGTTAGGGACAGCAGGAGGAAAACAAACAGAAGACCAAGCTTGATGCTATTATCCTTTTTAACTTTGCTTAGCAAATGATTCTGAAGTGCTCAACACAATCACTCCCCCTTTTAAGCATAGGTTTTTCCACTCCTCTTCCTTTACTAGGGTCTAATTTTAAGGGAGCACTTCGGGATTTTAATAACAGAATTATACACTTTGCCCCCAGGTCTTTAATCTCTCGATGTTTATCCCATCAGTTGTGTCTCTGGCGAGCCTTTATCCTGGGATGTTTGTCTATTAAATTAACAGTATTTCAGAAGGAGATAAGCCATTTGCAGGCAGTAAATCAAAAGGCAGCAGCATCCACTTAGTTCCCTGGCTGTTGCATCACTCAGTACATTATACACTGTTCTATATACTCAGTATATCACCGAGCTCTTCATCTTCCCTACCACCCCCTCCCTCCGCCCCCACGCTGTCTGCAAAATGCACAAACCTCTCTGAGGGAAGGAGACAGATGAGATCTGTGAGAGCAGCAAACCTGGAAGGTTTGGAGGGTTTGGCTGCTGGATTTTGGCTGGGTTGCCCATGGAGGGGCAGAGCAGAACCCTGCACATCTGAGCATCTCAGAGCATGCCAAAAGCAGTGACTAACCCTGCCCAGCAAAGAGCAGAGTCCCAGGGAAGGCAGCAGGCAGGGGCTGACCACCCACTGCTGGAGTGAAACCACCCCAGGATGGAGGCAGCCCACACTGAACAAAGTTCTGTGGTGCTGCATGACCAGAAGGAGATGGATATGTCACACACTGAAGGAGGAGAGTGAGCTGGAAGGTGGCCAAGGAAATGGAAATCATAATTCTGTTTATGCATGAGGTAGGAATGAGAGTGTGCACCTTGAATGGCTTTGTCTGTCTTAATTCTTGGCCTTAATTGAAGGGGTCCTTCCTCAAGAAAGCAACCTGCAGCAGATGTTTGGAGATGTTTTCAGAGCTCAGTGCACTGTAACAGAATCATCAGCACTGAGAAATGTTCATTTTTGCTCCTTGGATTGTGCCCATCCAGCAAATGGAGCAGGTTCAGTTTCATTTAAACGCTGAGAAGTGCCAGGTCCCCGCAGAAAGCAGGCATGGTGCATCTGCAACCAGATGGGAAACATCTCCATGTAAGCATTTATGAGATGCCTAACATAGTTTTCCTCTCACAAAAAGAAGCAAACAGATGAAAATTTAAATGTTAAGGGCAGTGTGAACCAATAATCCGGGGGAAAAACTCAGAACAAGTTGTACAAAGCAATCTGTCGCAATGACTTCTCTTTCATCTCCCCATGGACTTCTTCCTTCCTACCCTTCTTGCTATCATCTTTTACAATGTAACCATGCAGACATCCTATTTTTGATACCAAAACTCTCTTTGAACCAAATCTAGGCTAGAAATAGCAAATTCCAGCTATACTCCACAACATAACACCCCGGGAATTTTGTCTTCCTGCCCTCCTTGAATTAGCAAATTAAAAAAAAAAAAAATCAAAATTAAAAATTCCTGTGTTTGTTTTACAGGAATATGCCCTCTTTTCTGCATCCAGGTGCCGCATCTTAGCTAATTCTCTCTTGATTTGACAGATTCTAAATCCCAAAGGCTTCAGCAAATCACTTGGTCCACCTTCCCCCCCCCCCCCCCCCCCCGCAGGAAAGGGGAAGATATTTGGGTTCCTCTGCTTATCTGCATGTTAAGGGAGGTGCCTGAGGTCATGGCAATCCCTTCCAGCTCTCTGACAGCTGGGCTGTGACACCCCAGCAACAGAAGATAACACAGACTGAGGTGCTGCACTACCTAAAAAACAGGGTAGGAGAGTAGAATCACAGAATTATTTAGGTTGGAAAAGACCTCTGAGATCATCGAATCCACTTAACAGACAGAGCAGACCGATCCTTTTTCCTGTCTTGGGAAGGATGAAATGCAGAGTATATTTACATTTTTGATGCAATCTGGAGCAAAGCTGATACCTTTCAGCATTGGCCAGAGTTATTTGGGGTGAGGGATCCCCATTTTCAGATTCCTTTTCTGGGCTCTGGAGAATCAGCCTTGTTCTCCTCACCCCAGGTCTATTCCCCAACCACACACTTTCTAAATCAGCCTCTGTCACTCTGTTTGTTTGTTTGTCTTTCTTCCTCTCCTGCTTTTTGAAATTTGTCTTTGGATCACATAAATCTTCCTTATGGAAATATTTGTGCACTTGGAACATTTCCAAGGAATGTTTAGACTTTAATAAAGCAATTTTTGCGGGATTTTTTTTTTCTTTCCAGGGGGAGAAGCTTGTCATGATTTTTTTTTTTAATGGCTTTCCTCCATGAATCTTGGCAGCTTAGAAGTCCCCTCCAGTAGGATGTAATTGGAAGTAGCTGCTCCCTCTGATAGCCTGCCTTTCAGAGAGTGGCCTCCAGTTCAGTAGCTGCAAGTAACTGGGGGCAATTTTGCCTGTGCTTAATTGCAACAAGGTTGTTTCCTCCGATATTTAAGTCTTTCATTTTCAGGCAAAACCAGAGCTGAATGCTCACGTGTCCTCCTCTAAAACCCCTTTATAATAAGTGTTAAGAAAAAATTTTCTGCCACTGCTGACAATTTTTTCCCTCAGAAGACTGGAGGAGATCCAGATGCTGCTGCAAACATTGGGTGATGTGGTCAGCAGAAGAAACTCTCGGTTTGGCTGACTGATAAAGCACTGCCCCTGCCCAAGAGTAAATGTAGAGCTCATTGCTTATTCCCTCTTCTTCTCGGTAAATTTAGAACTCTTTTGAGCTGGGTTAATTTTAGTTTCAGGAATTGTAATGCCACAAGGGAACACAACCTTTGTTTCAAGTCAATCCCACTCCTCCAAAGGAGGCTCAGCCCGAACACAGCAGCACCCAAAGGGTGCCCTCCAGCCTGGCCTTTAAACTCTTGACCTTCCTGGGCTATTTTTTCCAGCACTGGACTCTTGGTAGTGTCAGAAGGGCAATCTAAATATCCTACATAACACAAGTTTATCGTTGAGCCACTCCAAAATTAAACTTGAGAGTTTAGAAGAGCAGGGAGGAACCCCAATCTTCTGGCAGCACCAGCTGTCAGCCCACAGAAACCTTTGCAGGGACAGGAATAGCCTCGGTGCTGCTCCCAAATTCTTAGAAAAAGCTTTTTCCCAGGAAACCAAGAGAGAGGTTTTTTCCATGCTCCACCATCTGCGCCTGCTGGAGACCCTCTTGGCTCCTGGCATCCCACAAATGCATTGACAGGAGACAAAACTATCCAGAAACCAGCAGAGAGCACTTCAAAAGACAAACAAAGCGGAGCAGTGAGACAGTTCAGGCCATGTTCTGAGCTGCTGCAAATCAGGAAAGCTCATGGATTTCCACCCAACTCTCCCAGTCTGCTCCAACTGGGGGTTCTGTTCTTCATCATTAACTCCTCCAGCATTGCTCAGCCAGCTTTTGGAGTCTTTGAATGACTTCTTGCTTGGAGCTTACAGCTGTTTCAGCAAGGCTTTTGGTTTATCCCTTTAATTTGTCATTAGACTGTGTAAACAAGAAGAACAAAACAAAAAGGGTTGAGAAAAAAGAAATGCAAACAGATGCACTCACTTTTCCTCCCCTTTAGGTAACAAGCATTGCTAAAGTGGGGATCTACTGGGACACATTTCCTGGTTGGGATAAACATGGTGGTTGAGATCCAAGGCTGGAAGAATCTTGGTTCAGATTAACAAAAATATGAAATAAAATAAGACTCTAACTTCTTCTCAAGAGTCTTCTTTTTCATTAAAATAACATTTCATTCTTCATTTCAGTGTTTTCTAGTAATTCCAAATCCTCCTGGAATCAGATGCAGATGTCTTGAAATACAGGTAACAAAGCTAATCCTGACAGCATTTCTGAAGGATGAGGGAAAATAAAAATGAACATTAGGAAGAAAACCTGTTGTTTTGATATTGTCCATCCATTTTGGTGAACTATTAGGGATCTGAAGTTCAAAAAAGCCTTGGGTATCCCACAGGAGCAGCTGAGTCCTCACCCAACCACAGCCTTTGTGCCAGCTTGATCCCAGCTTGCGAACACTGTAGATGAGCCTGGACCCCATTGTGTGCCTTTTGCCCTTCAGACTGATTTTCCACATTAGGGAAATGGAATAAGACTCACTGAGATGGTTGAATGGTTGGAAGAATTTTTAAAAATACATATGGAAGTTAAATAAACAGGGAAATAAGTGGTCCAAATGATTTTTTTGATTCTGCAAGTCCTCCTCTGAACCACCAAAGACATTATTTTCTTTACCATGTGAAATCTTTTGTAAAGCTGACTTGACCATGCCAAGGGTCACACAGCAGTTAAGAATTAAATCCCAAGAGACTCAAATAAAAAAAAAAAAATCCTAAAATGCTTTTTACTGATTTTGTTTCTCGTAATAGCACAGACACAATAAAAGGTTTTCACTGGGTGGAAACCAACAAGGATCAATCTCCTGACCAGTAGCAGCAGCCTCAGAACTTTACCCCCAAAAGCTAATGAAAAGGCAGCTTCCCTGGGTTTTTGAAAATACCTTCTGCTCTGCCACAGTCTCAGCTGGTGGCCTATAAACCCTGCACAGGACTTAGTTCTGCCATTTCTGGTACTTAGCCTGTTGTCTTCAATACAGACTTTGTCAGAACAATAAAATAGATACTTTTCTGTCCTGTGGAACAGCTCTGTATGTTTTTTTTCTATAGCTAACCTTGGAATGTAGACTTTTGAGGAGCAAGCAGATGACTTGTGTAGATCTATCTACCAGCCCCCACACCTCAGTGCAGATCTAGCAAATATTCCTTTGCAAAGGTGTGTTTTCCCAAATGTAGCATCAAGGAGTCTTCCTGACTGCTCCTTGGTGGATTCTTTGTGTGCTGATCATCCTGCCAGAGGCCATGTGGAGACAGCAGCAGTTCTGGCTGTGCTGCCCACCAGGACAAGGAGAGCAGCTGGACAGGGCTTAGCAATCAGGAAAGGAAATAAAGCAGCTCTTCCTCAGGCTGCTCCTCAGGGCTTCCAGTTACAGAATGAGAGTGGAGACCCGGCAATTGCTTCCACAACAGGACTAAAAAAGGGGAAGAAGAAACTTGAGAGAGAGATGAGAACAAAATCCCCCCCGCAGGGCCAACATAACCTGTTCTGCTGATCTGATGGAGGAGATCAGCCATGTTTCAGGTGTCCAAAGGGGGGGTTTGGACCAAAAAATGCCATCAAGATGGGATCTCTTTTACTCCAGACCTGCTGCTCACGGTGTCCATGAGTCACTTTAAATACTCCAGGATGAATTCTCTGTTTTACTTTTCATCTTTAAAAACTCAGTTTGACATTTTAACTCATGCCTAGGTTTTGTTGCCCGTGTGTAGGGTTGAACACTGTTATTTTTATCCTTGAAACATGTACCCAAAGAAAACACTCAGTGATCTTTTAGTTCCTGTTCCTGATTGAAAAAATCCAGGCCACAAAGCAGCACCAGTCCTTATGTCCTAGATGGTGTCTGCTCTTATTGTGTGGGATTAACACCATGATAAAAACACCTTCCACTTCTGGATTTGTGCAGTGATTCCACATCAGTGAGACAGCAGAGAGAGACAACTTGGTACCTGAGACAAGACCAAAACTCAAGATGTTGTTGAAGGAACAGCCTAAATCTGAACTGAGTTTTCAGCATTGCATCCAGATCAGGGAAAAATTACTCTGGAAATTTCACTATATTCAGACAGGCTTCCTTTATATGTTTTCCATATTTCTAACTGTCAAATACATTTAAAACATGACATCAGACAGTCTCATCTCATAATAGTCAGCTGCTTCTTTCTTTCAGCAGCAAAAGAATGAGAAAAGAGAAGAACAAGCCTGAAACTGTAAAACAAAAACTACTACTACAGTAATAATATTCTTGTTAATTATTGTAACACAACTCCATTTAGGAACTCTGCCATGACCTTGCTTTAGGTCATGCTCAAGGTGAGAAAGCAGGTGGCAAAATCATTTTCCATCTTAACAAATTTGCCCATTCCCTGTTTGCAGCACACATCAAACTGGCCCTTTGGTCTGGTACATGATACTCAGCTTCCCTGGAGAATCTGGGGCCAGATGCTTTAACACAAAGTAGCTCCATTAAATCTCTATTGCCTTCCACAGGGTATCACACATTTAAATTGGCTGAAGACTTTGCTCTTGAGAGCCATTGGAGTGGACCAGGGGAAAATCGTACATTTTATCAGGTTCTGCAGCAAAATGCCAAAACAGAAGTAGAAATGGTTTTTCCCCAGGGCTGATGACAGCTCTTCAGGCAGCAGGAAAGAAAAAAAAAAACAGCTGAAGTGTTAAAGCCCACGGAAGTTTGTACTCTTGGGAAGAGTAGGAGAAACCAATGGGTTAATTTTGATGTCCACTTTTGCCCTAAAGTTTATTTTAATCTGAAAGTTGAAGAGCAAGGTGTTCTACCCCCTGCTTGAGACTGCTCATTCTCTGTGCAATATATCCATGAGCATCACTGACCTCCTCAGGAAATGAAGTCATGTGGAGACAGAGGCTCCTTGGGAGCAGGGACAGAGTGATTTCCCCTCCCAAGGTGTGAGGGACACGCTTCACCACGTCCCCCAGCTCCAGAGCCACCAGAGGAGACACTCATGTCCACCTGCTGTTGAGTATCCTGGGGGCACATGGTTCTGCAGACCATTTGAAGGTTTCTTTACCTTGGTCCCTCCTCCTCTCCTCTCCAGCTGTGTTCTCTCTCCTCTGCTTTGCTCATTGCGTTTTTAGACCCAAAGTCTCAGGCTGGGATTTATGAAGGCACATTTGACTGGCTTTGCCTGTTCCTTTTCCAAGGGTTGCTCCCACCTGGAGCTCAGTAGTGTGAAGGGAGGGAGGTTGTGCACTCCTGCAGACAACAGGCTGTGCATCCATAGAGCACATCCACCAAGGCCCCAGGAGTGCTGCCCGGGTTTCTGTGGATATTTACACATCAGCATTCCCACTTTTATCCAGGTAATTAGGCAGTTTATATCCATGGGTTTGTGCAGCTTACTTAAATCTGCATCTCACAAATGTGTTTGCCCCTCTTGTGTGTTCATGGAGACACATCCTTTCTTACACCTGCATTAACACATAGAAGCTTTGTTTTAAAAGCCAGTCTGCTCAGGAGCAGATCTGTGAGCCCTTCTGGCTGAACAAACAGCCAGCCCACCATTGATTTGGTCACATATCCATCATTCCATGCAGCCTGGGTTGGGCTGCTTCCATCCCCACGCTGTCACTGCCTGCACTTTGTCACTGCCTGGGATGAGCAGGTTCCAGCCCATCTGCACGGATCACATCTGTGCACTGAGCAGCTTTCCAAGAGCAGACAGCACTGAAATGGCTCAGGGCCTGATCCTCAGTGCACCTCCAGCACCTCAAGCACAGCTTTACAAATATCCTTTGAGTCAGCAAGCAGCTCAACTCTTTCTTTCCCTGCAGAGCTTGGCTCGTGTTTTCATCCACTAAGGGAACACGGAACCACTGAACCATTTAGGTTGCAAAAGGCCTTTCAGATCTTTGAGTCTACCCATTAACCCAGCAATGCCAGGTCAGTGACTAAACCACAGAATCACAGGATCATTGAAGTTGGAAAAGACCTCTAGGTCCTCAACTCAAATCTTCAGTCGAGTTCTGCCATGCCCACTAAACCTGATCATGAAGTGGTACATCTATTCATTTTCTGAACACTTCCAGGGATGGTGATTCCACGCCTTCCCTGGGCAGCCCCTTCCAATGCTTAACCACTCTTCCAAGAAAGAAAATTTTGCCAATATTCAACCTGAACCTCTCACAGTGTAACTTTAGGCCATTTCCCTCATACTATCATAAGTTGCTTGGAAGAACCATGTCCCCAGCACATCCACAGATCTTTTCAGTCCCTCAGGGATGGTGACTCCACCACTGGCCTGGACAGCTATGCAAGGGCTGGACAAACATCTGCCAAGGAGGCAAGGGCTTTTGATGCCTTAAGCTTTAACTCTCATATTTTCAGATTCTGTGCTGCCTAGGGATGTAGTTCTGAGCCTCATACTAAGTGTCAGCCAACTCTCTTCACAGAGTAGGTAGAGCAAACAAATTCTTTTCCTGCTGCACACCAAGGACAACTTTTAGGCCCAAAAGCACAAACAAGGGTAGACTGAAGAGAGAAAACAAGAAGGATGAGACCTGACAACCTGAAGCTGTAATTGAACAATTAAACCCCAATATGCAAATGAACCAAAACTTATAAGATCTTGTGACCAGTCATCCATTTTGTGACCATTTTGGGTCCACCTTGGATGTAGCCCTGGTCAGGCCCTGTCCTGCCCAAGGTCCTACCCTAAAGGCATTTCCATAAATACCTACTTTATTCTCTGGCTCTGTCCAGTCTCTGTTTCAGGTCAGCCTTCCCAAGGCATCGCTTTGAGGTGTGCATGGAGGCACTCAGCAATTCCCATTCCCCTTCAGCTACCGTGGACAGAGACATTGAGATGTGCAGCTGGGGGTTCCAGCCACATTCCCGGCAGGTCCAGCGGGGTCATGGCTTGGGGACAGGATGCTAAGAGCCACGGCATGTGCTCTCCTGGCCGCTCACCCCTGAGCGTGGGAATGCGCTTCCCTCTAGCGGGGAAAAGCTCTGCCGAGCCCGGCATCCTCCGGAACATTTCCATCCGGCTCCGGCAGCGGGTGCCCAGCGCTGCGGGTCACAGGTGAGCCGAGCACATCAGAGCCTCCCGTGCCGTGAAGGCTGGATCGGTGTCAGCGGGTCATTCCCGACACGTGTCCCGGCAGTGGCACTGTGTGACATCCCCCGGTGCCACCTCCGAGCCGAGGGATGTGATGTACCACTGCATCCCTCAGCCTCTGCATCCCGCAGCCTCCGCATCCCGCAGCCTCCGCCTCGAACAGACTGCCTTCCCTCAAATCAGCCCGAGGAAGAGAATTTCCCGAAGTGCTGTTTTGATCGAGGATCCCGGGGTATTTTTGATCTAGGAAAGATCAAAACAAACTTATTGAAAAATTCCATTTCATGACATCAGAAATGTTCCGTTTGGAGCATGTCGGAAGGCTGCAATCTAAATGTTTAATCAAGTGGCATGTATGTGTGGAATATGGCTATTATTTTAATTCAATTTTAGGGTGTCTTTTTTCCCCTAATATTTTCCTTAATGTGAAATAAAATCAAATAAGAGGGCAAAAATGTCAAATCAAAAGATTTTCTTTTGATTGTAAATTGTTTCAACACTGCAATTGCCTCTAGGTTTGAAAATATTTTTAAACACTTTTTTAATCAAAACTATTCTTTGAAAAGAAAATTTTAAGGCACCACAAGCTTGACACAATTCCATTGCTCTGTTCTTCTCAGCTGGTTCCACGGATTGTGCCTTTCTAGCTGGGTTGAATTAAAATCTCGTGTTTCCTGTCTCCCAAATTACTGAGCTTGATAGGCCATCATGTTTGGAAGATTTAATCAGGAGAAGAAGAGTCCTCCTTCCCCCGGTTCTTCTGCTGCTTTCAGATAGAGGGAGGTGGGAGTAATGAATGCTGATTGAACCTCGGCTGAGAATGAGTCAAGGGAAGGGAAAAAAAAAAAAAAAAAAAAAGCCCCATCACTCTTGTGTGATTCAATTACCTCCAAGAACTTTTATTCTCATGGGGATTTATTCCTGCGTTGGTGATGAATTCAATTTGTGAGGAAATGGAAGGGACAGGGGATGGCGCCTGTGTGGTGCTGCCGTGACGTGGGGACACAGCACTGGGAGGCAGTGGGTGAAAATTCTTCTCCTTCAGGTGACCAGAGGGTCTCAGGCAAAGAAAAGGGACCAAGGACACTCAATGAACTTGTCCAGAAAGCAGTGACAAGCACAGAGGTCTCAGGGATTCAGGAGACAGAGGGGAGCAACCAGGAAGGAGATGAGGCCAGGGATGTCAGTGCCATTTTCAGCTGCTCGTTTTAATCTCCTGAATACAACGCCTGGTCAAAATAATGTCAGATTTGTGTCAAATTTTATTACAAATCAAAACTTAATCCTGGCCTGGAGAAGAAATGAGCAGAGAGACAGGTTCTAATACCTTTAATTTAAGAAATGAGACAGAGTTGTTTTCTTAAATCGGTGTTTTTAGGAATGCTGAGTGATGGATGTAGGGCTCTTCCCCTGCTATTCATTCCAATTTAAATAGAGAAAGAACTGCTTGGAAGAAAAATCTGGTTTCCCTCACTCTAAAATCTCTTCTTTTTGCTAAATAAAATTATATTGGATTTCTAAAGTGATTTTATTTGTGTTAATCTCTAGTTCTTCATCATCACAAATCTAATCTGCCAACCCACTTTAATTATAGAAAAAAAAAATCCTCTTTCGCCTAATCAGTTGAAGAAGGGTTTCTCCTCACAGTCACTGTCCAAACATCATCACTGGGATATACTCCATCCCTTGGAGTAGAGCAGGCAGAGCCGATTTCCTGAAATTTTAACACTTGTTTTTGTTATACATCAAAATTCAAATGCAAAATTACCCCCAGATCAAAATTGTCAAAATATTATCAGGAAGCATCATGATGTTCGATTTTTATGAACATCTTCAACTCCAGCACTGTCGAGCCATTACAATGAAAAGCGAACACAGCAGAAAACATCAAATAATATTTGTTCATTGTTTCAACATAAGCCATGTGTTTAAAGAGTGTGACTTCAACAATATCATCAAAATGAACATTTCTACCACAGCCAAAGGAAAAAAATCCCACTTTAACAAAATGAAAAGCAACACTCTGTGTTTGTATTTTCTTCTGCTGGAAATGGGATGGAAATGGAAGCATTACTGAGGCACACTTTTGTTTCAAAAGAATTATCTTTTTGTTTTCATGGAACAATGGGGGAAAACAGGGTTTGTTCTAACTGCAGGCTAAACCTGTTTTCTTAAACCTGCAATAATCCTGCTGGAGGTTACCACAGTGGGTGGGGGATGGGGATGCCCCTGTTTGGCCCTGCCCCACTGCCTGTTCCAGCCACAGAGCTTGCTTGTTGTCCTCTAACTTGTTGGATTAAATCAAAGCAAAGACTGACTCACAAAAATGCACAATAAAATGTTTGTAAGTCCCTTCCCTGGGAAAGAAGGTTGGCCCAGGGAAGAGGGAGCAAGGTGATGAGGTGAGTAAACAAGGAGTGAAGAGTGCGAGGACCAGTGAGTCTGGTTCAATTTACGATGGAGAAACAGAACAGAACAATCTTGACCTTAAAACAACTCCTTTAAAAACGTGGTGTTTCAGCAATGGAAAAGCAGAGCTTTCTGGATACAATCAACAAAATGGTGTTGAGCTGAGGGAATACCATTTGGGGGAGCAGAGATTTTGTCCTCTCAGGGTGGCAAGAAAATGTTTCAGGTCACTGGTGGTGCATTGGGAGAACTCAGCTTTGCCAAGAACATCCACATTTTAAAGTTCAACACAGTGCCAAATTGCATGAAAATAACACGTTTGAAAATTCTCCGTGGAGCTAAGGCATTAAAAAACCCAAAGAAAAACCCCCACAAACATAAATAACTGATCAGAAGCTGGATGGATGGATTATTTTCACAAAGAACTTTGTTTCTATTCTTCAATTAGCAAAACTGTAGAAGGAGGCAAAGAAGGAAGAAGAAGAAGAACAACAACAACAACAATAACAACAACAACAAGATGTACAGCATATACTATTTATAATACAATAATAATGCAATTCAAATTTGCAAGGTTTTCAAAAACTCTAACATAAATGTGACAGTGAAAACACTGGAAGGGCTGGTTTGACGTGGTTGAAGTCTCCCAATTTTCCCATAGCAGGCTCTGTATCCAAAACAAAACTTTAGCAAAGAAACAATTCATTGAAGGTTTCAACTGAAACTAATATTTTGGATGAGAAATAAGGAGGCACATGTTACTAAGGTCACCTGATGTTTCAGGGTTGTATCCCAGGGAGCTCAGGAGCATCAGGCTCAGCTCTTCACAGGCTGTTTGGGAGAAGAAGTGCTCACTGGAAGAAATCCACAGGAATCCCATTTCAGTTTCAAGTGACCAGCTCAAGGCCAAAATCAAAGAGTTGTGACCAGCAGGTGGAAGCTAGATGAGGTGACGAAGGAACCAGCATGAAAGGTGAGAAGTGAATCCAAAGAGTGAAAGGGAAAAATAAAAAAAAAAAACAAACTCTCAAAATTTGAAAGGCAGATTGAAATTACTGTGAAGGAAAAAAAAAAAAAAAATCCCCAGCCTGCCCTGGCTGGCCCAGAGATGTTGTTAATGCTGGGAGAGTGATCCCTGCATCTTTGTCTCTGAAAAGGAAAATCCTGCCACTCATTGAAGTCCCAAGTGCCCAAATAAGAATTTGTTGCCAGCAAAGTCCTCACAGTTGGGGTTTTTTTATTATTTCAAATGAAGGAAACATCTATAAAGACAAAACTTTATTTTTTACTGTTCTTACTATTATTCTCTCTTTTTTTTCTTTTTTTTTCTTTTATTTTTGTTGTTAGAGCTGTTGCTCTCCTGAGGGTTTTTATTAGCATTGTTATTATGCACAAACAGAACTGACAAGGGAGAGTGTGAGCAATTCTCTCAGAACTGCAGTTGAAAGTAATAGGCTTCTTAAATTCTTTATTTACACTATTGAACACAGGGAGAACAGACAGTGCCAGGCAGACATGATCACATTTTAAAAGGACAGCTTGCCTATCCCTTCAATATTAACCAGAGGGCTCTCAGATTACTTCTGGCTGAGATGTCTTCCCCTGGCACCTCCAGGGATGCAGGACAGCTCATTCCCACCTAGATCCCAGGGCAAAAGCAGCTCTTCATCTCTTTTGTCTGGGCAGGCCTCGAGTTTGGGTCTCAATTTCAGTATCAGCAGCTTTCCTGGAGATCAGGACAGGGAAGGAGGTTGTACATGACTCACTTCCTTTTTTCTCCAGTTTTCCACCTCTTCCTCCACCCTTTCTCAGCTTTGCAACATCGAGCTGAAATTTTAAATTCCAAAAGTGCTGTGGAATTTTTAGTCTCAGGATGATTGTCAAAGAAATTGCTTTTTTGTATCTCCTAAGACTCCTGCAGCCCCCACAAACACAGAAAAATTCATAAACTTGTCATCAGAACTTTTCTGAGTGTGAGTTACCCTAATCTGGAATTATGGCATTTTAATTTCATTTTAAGTGGTTTGTGCTAGCTCCGTGAACTGTGTTTTGAATACCTGTGCAGTGCCTGAAACAGGAGATTTAAAAGCACTTCAGGACAGTTAATGAATTGTACTTGCTGAGAACTGTGTCAGGAAGAACAGTGTTGTAATTTATATTTCTCAAATAAGGAAACCAAGTCTTAGTTTGGTGAAAATTCTTCTCCAAGGCTATGCTTTGAACCTGTAGAAGAAGAGGAAATATTTTGATGTCCAAAGAGCAACCTGTTCTAGTGGAAGGTGTTCCTGCCCGTGGCAGGGGAGTTGGACTGGATGATCTTTGATGATTCCACCCAACCAAACCTTCCATGATTTCTGTGTCCTGCCCATGGTCATCTTCTTCTTGCTAATCTTGAAGCAGAAGTGCTACTAGACACAGCAGATATTCCATGTCTTAACCTTGTCTGCCCTTCAATTCTTCTGGATTACACTTCAGCTCTTCCCTTGCCACAAGCTGCTCCTCTTCTTGCAGGTATTGCCAGGGATGCGACGCTGGGAGTCATGGTAAGAGAGGAAAAATAAAAAGAAAATTTAAGAAAAAAAGGAAAATTAAAAAAAAAAATAGAAAATCCAAAGGCTGCTCTTCTCTGCTCTGTGCTGAAATGCTCAGATGATGCCCTGCCTTTTCAGGACATGGCTCAGCGCCCTGCAGATTCACAGGCTGGCAAAAGATTTTAGGAAGAGCCCATGTCCAGCCAGGGGTCCCTGCTGACTGCTGCCTTCTGCTGCAGCCAGGCTGAGCTCAGCTCCCTCCCACCCTGCTGCAGGTGGTGGTGGCACGGGGGACAGGGTGGCAGATGGACACCAGAGCTCGAAATACAATTACAATGCTCTGTTGACACCACAGAGCTCATTCATCCCAGGGGTAAAGCAGTCCAGTTCCAGGCTGGCCTCTGTGCCCATTATATATTAATTAGTGTTTTACATTCAGGATGTATTTGCTGAGTTTAGGTAGTGCCGAAATATTGCGAGCAGTCACATGACCTGACCTCCTGATATGGTGAAAAAAAAAACCCATAAAAAACCCAATAAACCATGTTTTCTCTGCTTGTGATTTATTCCAAGAGCAGCACTCGGCAGACATCAAGAAACTCATTTTATTTCACAGAAATGAACCTGTCTTCTCTACCATAGAAAAGTTCTTTCCTTCTGTGTTTATTTTCAGATGTTTCTAATAACACTTTTTGGTTGAAAAATAGCAAACTGTCAAAAATGAAAATATTTGCAGTAAAGAGACAGTTTTCGTGACTTTTTTTACATGAAGCAGAAACATTATTCCTTTTAAGATTGCCAAAATTTCCATTTTCTCACTTTGAAACAAAACCTTTCATATTTCCCCTTTAAAATCACTTGTCTGTTACAAACTGAAGTAGTTTTTTAGAAAATGCCCAAATCAAAGTATGATATTTCAAAATTATTTAAATTATATTTTCCAGAGCTCGGTTTTGTGAACATTTTCATAATTTTGGCTTCTTATTCTGTCTACAGATGAGACGGGAGAAGGTAAAAAAAAGGTTTGCAAGACAAGGAAACCTTCTTCTCCCTATGTCACTGAAATGCTCTACTTTCTATAATATCAAGTGACTGATTAATCCTTCACACACAGGACAGGAACAGCCTCCTTGGGCTCTCAGGCTTGGAAAATCAAACCCAATCTTTTTGGAGATGTGCAGCTGTAATTGCAGAGAGCTGGACTGCTGCTGCCATCCTCTCCCATCTGGAGACACTGTCAGGGAGCAGCTCTGGCTCTGGTTGTGTCCTTTCGGTAAATTCTGTCCCATTAAGCTTAAAAAGCACCATCACACCAAATCTTGGCTCTTCCCTGGGTGGCTCAAGGCTGCTGGAAGTCAGGTCCAAGGAAAGGAGATGCTCTGGGTCCAGGACTCTGGGAATGAGGATGTCAAGGCTCTCCTGACCACCAGGACCCAACCCCAGCAGCCTGTGGCCGCTTTTTCTTTCCCAGCCAAGACCTTCTTTCATTAGCCCTTGCTCTCAGGGTAGTTCTTGAAGCTTCCTCCTCAGTGCTGGGTGTTAACCCTCTCTGCGGGGGGGAGCTGCCTTTGCAGCAAGAACAGCAAACACATGGATTTGATAAAGTGTGGGGAGAACCCTGTAATTCATCCTTGTCATTTCCCTAAACTGGACACGGGGCTGATCTCTGTGATCTCTGATCTCTGCCTGCTCAAGCCTTCCAAATGAACCAGCCATTTATTCCCCTAGTTGCACAGAAAGCAATTTCGGGAGCCTGCAGCCTGCTGAAATGCTCCAGACAGGGAATGTGTTAGTCACACCTAGGGCTTGGTTAATTTACAATTTGGGATCCTGAGAAGGATGGGCTTTGAGCAGACCTGTTCCCTCCCAGAGCAGCTCCCTCACAGGAGTGTCCTCAAGGAATGTTTTGAGTGCTTTCAACACCAACAGTCCATGTTCCCCTCTGACTCATCTCAGCCACTCCATTGGCACTGAAAGAATTGTTCTTGGTTTACACCCAGGGAGGTAAAATCAGGCTCCTCCAACATCCCACCTCACCCTGAAGAAGGCACTGCAAACCTCCCAAGGACAGCTTCCCTCTGAGCAGGGCTCCAGCCGGAACAAGCCTCCCCTCTCCTTGCTCCTGCTCAGCAAATCCAGGACAGGAAACACCCAATATCCCCCCACCAGTAAAAAGGAGACCTCCCAATTCCCTCTCTAGCCATGATATTACAATGAAAAACATTGTGCAATTATCTGCACACAAACCTCTTCTACTCCAGCAGCACTGACTGTCCTTTCCATCCATGGCATGGGTGGGGCAGGGATGAACCCTCTGCCTCTGGAACACACATTTCCCTCTGAGCTCATGGATGGGACTCACACAGCACAGCCAGGATTTGGACTCGGGTTCTGCCACCCAGATCGAGCAAACCCTGCTGGCTTCACCTCTGCTGGGAAGCATCAGATTTTCTGCAGGCTCTCATTCCTCTTCCAACTTGCTCCAAACCAAGGAAAAAAACAAACCTTTCAAGAGATTTCCAAAAGCCCTTTCCCTGCTCCCACCTCCAGCCTCACCAGAGAAAGAAGCACTGCCATGCAGGAGCCACAGCCTCACACTCTGAGACTGTTAATGAACACGTTTTCTGCAGATAATTATAGGGAATGGCATATCAAAAGCACTTAAAACATCTCATTCTTTTAATTCATTAATTACATTGCAATTACACAATTCTCAGGCACTTGCTGGCACTTTGGAAATCAGCCATTCTTGGGAGATAAAGCTGGGTTAGGAAGTGTTGGAAGAGAAGAGGAGAAATATGGGGGAAGGGGTGACTAGATGAGTCAGGGACTCTGGCAAGGCCAAAGGAGTCTGCACAGCAGGTAACTGGAAAGCAGTCCAGCTAAAACCCCATCCCATGGTTCCAGGGATATCTGGTAGCCTTGCACACACTTCTACAGCTGCCAGCACCGTTTTTGCACACATGCTCCTGCAGACATCTGCTGAGGGTGGATTCATCTCCTGTTGTCACACCAAAGTCCCAGCTCTGCACACCGGAGGAGCCTGTTCTGATGCTACTCAGTAACGGGGTTGTCTTGGAGGGGGCTCAATGGATTGGATACCCTGGCACTGAACGTGAGCCTGGAGGGGTTATTGCAAAAACTCTGTGTAGATTCTGCAGAAGCTTCTGGAGATTCCTCCCTGGTTAAAGTTCCCTGCCCCTCTGTCTTGGTTTGAAACACAGGTGTCCACCAAGGAAGCAGGGAACCTCCCTTGGGATGGAAAATGTGACCCCCTTCCCTTCCAAATAATTATAACTTTGAAATGACAGGGCTGTCAGGCAAAGATATGGGATGAGGAATAACAGTTCAGCACCACTCTTGGGAGCAAAGGCTCACCCAAGGTAAGGAAGAAGCAGTAAAGGGCTGGGCTCCCTGGGAACAGCGAATTCTCCCCACAGCAGCAGCAACTCGACCTTTCCCCTCCATCCCAAGAGAAAGAGAGCGTGAGGAGTCGAGCCCAGTCCCTCACCCCCCAGCCAAAATCTCACCGTATCTCTGTTTTTCCCAAGAGAAAACCTCCTAGGAAAAGAGAGTGCAGAGAGTGCACCTTCCCCCTCCTCCTTCTCCTCCTCTTCCCAGCCACATCCTTTGTCCTTTAAGTACCTGTCGTTCCTATCTCTTACACAACAAATGGGAGAAAATTCCCTCAGAGAAAGAAAAGGAAAAAAAAAAATCCTGACCTCCAGCATCCCCCTACTCGCAGGATGTAATACAGAAAAAGGATATTCCAGAACAAGCCTGGACTGACCCAGCTGAATGACCACTTTATGGAGGCCATTATTCAGAATAGTCATGATCAGTTCCTCCCAAAACTTGGAATGGGCAAGCGAAATATAATAGAAATATATATAATATATTATATTATATATGTTTATATATATTGTTTATATCTATTATTTAATATATGATCTATAGGGTTTTTATATTATAAATATTATAATAAATATATAAATATATAAAATATGTAATATATTAATATATATTGTATATTATAATGTATAATATATAAAACATATATTATTTTTATATAATATACATAATTTTAAAATATTATATATATATAAAATATAATTTTAGGCAACAACTCTGACTCACAGTGGATTCGAAGGCCTAAGTAAATATTTATAAGCTAAAGAGGGTGTTCAAGGCCAGGCTGGATGGAGCTGTGAGCAATCTGGTCTAGTGGAAATTGTCCCTGCCCATGGCAGAGTTTGGAATAAGATGAGTTTTAAGATTCCTTCCAGCCTAAACCATCCTGTGATCCCCTAGCTCCTCAGAGGTGGCCCTGAGGAGTTCACCTCAGCTGCAGAGCAGCTTCACCACAGATGCATTCCAAATTCTGCATGGATGTGTTTCACTGTGTAATTGCAGCTGGAAGCCTCCAGATTTGTCCCAGCTCTGGGTCAGGACAAAGCCCTGCTCCAAAGCCCAGGATTTTCATTAATGCTCTGCAGCAAGGGCTTGGTGTGGCAGCCCGGAGAGCAGCCCTGCCTCCCAGCCCAGACACAGCCTGGCACAACTCAGCAGTGACCCTGACTCCCATCCCAGATGGAATTCAGGCCAAAACACCCCCCTTAACATGACAAGCAAGACCCACACACAGTCTAAATGAGCAGAATTAGCAGGAGGGGCTTTTGCATGCATGGCTTGATCCCAGAGGGGTTTGGTCAGCCTTGTTAGTTCTTAGAGAAAAGGTAAAAAATGCTCTTTTTGCTGCAGGTATTCCAGCAGGGAGCTGGGATGGGAATGCTCTGTACTGTGGCAGTGCCTGGGCAGTGCTGCAGGCACTGGGGTCACTGGTGGCCAGGCCCTGAAAATACTAAGAATTTGAATTCCCCATAATTCCCATTTGTTTCATGTGATTTTCAGAGAAAGGGAAAATACATGGTGGAGTTGGGAGATTATTTGGCAAGTGCTGATCATTTCTCTCTCTCTCTCTCTCTCACTCCTGCTCTCCTGGGATGTTTGGCCTCCGTCTGAATTGGCTAATTTTGTATTCACCAACCACTCTGCTGGCTGTAGGGAAAAGAAGAGAAAAAAAGAAAATATTTTTTTAAAAAACAGAAAATAAAACCCTGATAGCAAAACCTGAATGCAGCAAGTAGAGGAAGGGGGAGAAAAAGCTCTGCTTCTATATCATCTTCAAGGAAAAAAAAAAAAGGAAAAAAAGAAAAAAAAAAAAAACACAGGAGAGAAAAAAGGGCTCTGGGATTTACCAGCAATGAGGACTTGGATCTACTGGAATTCAAAGCTGATATTTTTCCCCTGAACATCTCAATCTCACTGTGCCTGGGTGGGACAAAGCAAGGTGCAGCTATAGGTGTGATGTGTGACACACGTTTAGACATATTGGCCTCCACATTTGAAGCCAGATGTGAATAACCCTAGGGATAAAAATACATATGCGTCCATTCCTCAGGGTTTGCAGCATTACTCCTGCTAATTGCTATTTTGGTCTCATTAGCAAAAGAAACATTCACTAAGCATATTCACACTGCAAATGGGATTCATAACAATTTGCTTGAGTCTGAAACCACTTGTACCTCCTCCTGGAGCAGAGCCAACGCCTATATTTAAACCCAGAGGCTGAGGGGAGCTGACATTGAGGCTGCTGTGTTTATTTTTAGGCAGCTCTGTGTGTGCCAGCACAGCCAGGGAGCTCACAGGGCTGGTGGGAGGCTCAGAGCCACCCTCTCCTGTGGATTTGGGACACCTGTGCCTGGACCCATTGGAGGGGC
>VZSR01000692.1:4182565-4199884 GCA_013398615.1 Brachypodius melanocephalos
ATTAATTTAATTTTTCTTTTTTCCAAAGCCATGCCTGGGCATCAGGAGGGGGAGCCTGCAGGACACCAGGGCAGGCATGAAACCAAAGTGCTGCAATTGCCTCCTCAGCCACTTCACTGGGAACACAGAAAGCTCTGAGGCTTCTCCGCTGCTGTTGCACTCTGATCACTCTTACACAGGGATGTTTTTCCCTCCAGCTGTTCTGGGGGTGGGAGATCTCCAGTGGTGAACTCAGATAGAGGCATCACAACGAGAAAGCTCCTGGAGGATGTGGTGAGGAGGAGAAGTGGCATCAATGTGATAAAGTGTGCCTGAAGCCAGAGGTGACCTGGGGTGACATCCCAGAATTGTGACTTGTGACATCCCTAATGCAGCATTGCTGCAACTGAGTGAGGGAGGGCATAAACCCAGATGGATTTGATCATATCAAACTGTTGGGTTTATTTAATACACTGCTTTTTTCCCTAAGATAAGGGTGACACACAGAAACCGGCCTCAGCAGAAGGAGCACGGATTCTGAAATAATTGGGGTGTTGAAAACACAACGCTGCTGGAAGGGTCCCTGCTGTGGCCTGAGCTTGGGAGCTGCCATCTGAAGGACTTTGAAAGACAAGAAGGGCTTTCAGCTAAAGAGACTGGCCCTGTTTTTCAGAGTGTTTTGTTCACTTAATGTTTTTAATTATTTCTTTTCCTCGGGCAAGCAAAAAGCCTTAGGATCAACAAGTCTCTGTTCTCAGCAGTGCTCAGGCAAGCTCTGGGAGAGCTTCCATTTGTCTCCTTTTTGTTGTTGTTGTTTTGTTTGTTTGTTTGTTGTTGTCATTCCTGGAGCCTCTGAACAGATGTATCTCTATCAAATTTGGTTAGGTTTTTCAGTCAAAAAACAAAAAAAAAAAGTTCCTTTTTTTGTTGTTGTTGTCTTTCCTGTGGAAAGTACTGAAGATTATTTTTCAATGTTGTTGAAATATTTCAAAAGAAAAAGAGTAAAAGGAGGTGGGAAGGCGAAAAGTACAGTATTTCCTTGACATGTCAGTTATTTAAAATCTAAACTGAAATCTGTCCTAAGCAGAGCCTGGAGACTACTAAATCTATTACCTCTGTATAGCTAATCTATATGTAGTTGCCTCAATCAACTCTGCCCTGTAGGCAGGATAGAACCAATTTTATAAAGAAAGAGGTAGTAACGCTCAAAACACTGAAATTTTAAAGAGATTTCCATGAAAAATTCAAATTTGGGTGAATAAATCCACTCACATGAAAGACATGAGGTTTTTGCCTCCTCTTTTTCTATGGCTCTGCTGTTGCTGGAATGGATTTAATTCTGGCTCTCCTCAGCTGAGATCTGGGGGCTGCTCCCCAAGGTGGGACCCACAACAGCATGTCTGCCAGCAGTGGAGTTAATTCAGCAGCAAGGAGGGACTTTGTGAAAATCCTGGGTGGATAATCCTGGGTGGAAAATCCTGGCTGGAAAATCCTGGGTGGGCAATCCTGGGTGGGCAATCCTGGGTGGGCAGCTGGTGCCTCAACAGAGCCCTTGACAGAGGATACAGCTGGTGGTGCGAGAAAGGATCTCTGTCCTGGGATCATCTGCTGAGTGGGATAAAAATACTCCTGGATGCAAGGAGAGAGACTGTAAAGGAAGGCTGAGCTTGGAGAGTAATAACAGTGGTTGGGATTTAGGGAGAGAATGTCATAGCACCTTCCTGTCCCTAAAGGGGCTCCAGGGGAGCTGGAGAGGGCCTTTGGACAAGGGCCTAGACTGACAGAACACAGGAAATGGCTTCACACTGACAGAGAGTAGGTTTAATTTGGAAATTAGGAAGAAATTCTTCTCTGAGAGTGATGAGGCCCCAGCACAGGGTGCCCAGAGAATCTGTGGCTGCCCCTGGATCCCTGGCAGTGCCCAAGGCCAGACTGGACAGGGCTTGGAGCATCCTGGGACAGTGGAAGGTGTCCCTGCCCCTGGCAGGAGGTGGAACAAAAGGAGTTTTAAGATCCTTTCCAGCAAAAAACACTCTGATTCTCCCCAGTTGTGAGGCATTTAGTGAGGCCTCATTCATGCAGTAATAAACTGGAGAATAACTGTGGAAGAAATTCAGAATCAACCTGAACAACACAACCCTTCTGTGTCATTTCTACCAAAAAGCCATTTGGATCTCAGAAAGTTCAGAGAAAGTCACTCTTCAGTGTGTCACACTCGGGTCAGAGGAGGCTCAGGCTGCAGAGCACGGAAAGGTTCTTCCCCCAGAGGGTGCTGGCACTGGCCAGGCTCCCCAGGGAATGGGCACGGCCCCGAGGCTGCCAGAGCTCCAGGAGCCTTTGGACAGCGCTGCCAGGGATGCCCAGGGTGGGATTGGTGGGGGGTCTGAGCAGGGACAGGGGCTGGGCTCTGGTCCTTTTGGGTCCCTTCCCATTCAGGATAGTCTATGATTCTGTGATTCACTCTGTCCTGGACGTGCATTTAAGGCTCTCAAAGATCCCAGGCTCACGGAGTGGGAACTGAGTTTCCCCATAAAGAACTATGAAAGGAGAAATAAAGCTTTCAACCACAGCCAGCCCTGGGGTGAGGAATAAATTCCAGTCCCACAGACACAGCCTGGCACAGGAATGATCATTATCATTGCAGATACACAGACATGTCATCCCTTTAAACCTTTTTTTTTTACATGCAACCAGCCTGTGGAAATCAACTGCACTCACTAAAGGAAGGCAACACTTCCAAAGGGGGTAATTCAACACTTCTGGAGTTATAATTGTTTCCAAATGCAACATCTTTTTCCTGTAACACAAATAAACACTTGCTGGTAATGGTGTGCTTTGTTAATTACAATGATTCTTAAAATCTTCCCTAAATATGCATTATATTACAGCAACAATATTATAAATGAGCATCAAGTGACATTCATATCACCTATTAATAGCTGGAGGGTTTGGACAGGTGGGATTATGGGATTTATGCAAATGAGGAATGTCTTCTATTATAATTTCAGTGGATTCTCTCTGTAAACTTCTGCTGTGCTGAATTAATGTCTACTGTGCATTTCCTTTTTTTTATTTAAAAAAGAAAAGGAAGCCACTTACATATATTAGAGGGGGATAATGAATTATTATTCAAAATGTAGGTTTGTTGCACTCATTTGCATATAATGCTTAATTTTTACAGAATAGTTCATTCTAATGCATGCAAAAATGATCAAAAAAACTCTCAAAATATGCTAATGTAAATTCTATTGCAACTCCATTGCAGCCTTTATTTCTGAGACTTTATTATAAAACATTAAAAAAGGAGAAAGCTCAACATTAGAATAACCTTTTTAAAATGTGGCAATTGTTCTGATTTAAGTGGTGGGTGAAACTCCCCACACATCTCCAATCATTGAAAAGCCTTGGACAAAAATACCTTTGCTTGTGTGGGATAAGAAATCCCGATGAAATCGAGAAAAAGTCATCCAGGGTTCTAATTGGTCTTTTACTTTTCAGTGGTTGGTGTGTGGAGAGCAGCTGAGGAACAGCTGAGCTGGGTTCTCCCCGAGATGTGGGTGGGAGCTGAAAAAGCCCTGGATCCAACTCACCTGAGGGATCCAACTCTGTTAGGATCAGACTTTTGGAAGGAATTTCACCACATACCTTGAGACAGACAATTAGGACACACTCATTAACTAAAGATACAGTTGGATGCTCTAACCCCACCAGCAGAAAATACCTAGTGGTTCCTGCTTCTCACCCCTGAACATCTGGGAAGAGCTGGTGGCTGCAAGGTCCTGCATCAGCACCATGAAGGGAAAATGGGATTAAACCAGTGGTGGGACACTGGTCCCATTAAATCCCACTAAATCAATTACGAGTGCTGGGACAGCCCTTACCTGCACTGCTGAGGGCTGGACCAGGTGGTGAGCACCTGGCACAGGTCTCTGTGGGCTCCCCAGGTCCCCCTGTGACTGTCACAGGCGAGAGCAGAGCTCAGGTTTACCACTGTGCATCACTCACAGTCCAGCCTTCCTGCTCATTCTTCTTAATAAACCCTTCCATCAATTATAATGGCTGTAATTCAGTGCCCCATCCTGGATTTACACACTCACACCTGCACACCTTCATCTGAGCAAAGCTGACACGACCCCTGCCATTCCATCCCCAAACGTCCTCTCCATCTCCTTTTTCACGGGGTTCACTGACAGGCCTGTGCTGTGGGAGCCTATCTTCAGACATCTGCTGCTTGAAAACCTCTCTTCCCTGCCTATAATTAAAGACATTATTTTACAGCATTCACATTTTTACAAGCTGGCATCATTTCTGTACATAAAAGCTGGGCTGCTTCCATCTCTCCCTTATTGCATTCCGCTTGTTTAAGTTCAGTGGTTCTTATTCTGGGAATAATACCGGCAGCTATTCTGCAGCCACAATTATTAAGCCAGGGCCTATAAAAGGAGATGAGTTTTGGATTGCACCTATAAATGATGAAATGTGGCTTTCTAATGCTTTTCAGTGACTCCAAGCCCCCGTGTTAGAGCAACTCCACAGAAAACAACCTGCACCCGTGCCCTGGGTCAGTGGTGAAGGTCAGCAAAGCTTTTCTTTTTTTGGGACATGCTTGGAACGGGGAAATGGGAGACAATAGCCTCCACTTGAAAACATTCCTGCCTGTTCCAGGCATTAGAGGAGGCCTGGAGAACAATACACAGGAAATTAGGCATGCTGAGGAGGTCTAGGCAGCCTCATGTTAGACTTGTAAACAAGCATGTGGGAGAAGGAATACAGACTGCCACGCATGGCAATGTCTGAGAGTGATCTCAAATGTTAAACAAACAAGGAATTATAATGGCATTTGTTTGAGTTCACAGTATGGATTCTATTCGTGTCGCAGCTGCCATGAACTTATATCTTCATTTATTTGGAAAGGGTATGTGCCTAAAGCATGCTAAGCATACCTGAGAGTGACAAAACATGGAGGAAAGATGTGAAAAGGGTTGTGGGGTTTCTAACTGATAAAAATGGAATGTTTCTGGTACTTAGTTGAGCAGGATAATTGTGTGTAGATTTTTCTTTTCTGGAGCTGAATATGAAAGAGATTCATGCTGAAAGACATTAAAGAAAAAATTTAAAAAAAAAAAGAAAAGAAAATAATAGAACTGGAAGTGAATGTATTTCCAACTTTCTTCCTAAGTGAGGCTTTCTCCTCCAGATGGCTGAGCCCAGATCTCCCAAATGGGCACTGTGAGAGCCCCCACCTTGGAGCTTCCCAGGGAAGAGAAACCCCGGGAGGGGGCAGAGCTTGCTTGGTGAAGGATCCTCCACCCTGGCATTGTTCCCTTCATTAATCATTGATTAATCAGCAGTCGCCAATGCAGTTCTCCCCAGCTGGGACAGAGTGGGATGGGGGAATTCCTGCCCCATTCTTTGCTTTGGGAGTACTCAGAGCAGATAATCCTGTTTGCTTTAACCTTGCTGGAAGCCCTCTGAAGCTGCCTTGATTTTCCTCCATGCTAACAGCTCCTGGCCTGCTCTTCCAGCCCTGTCATTACATCCCTGAACTCTCAGTCCAGGGGCAAACACTCATGGAAACAGGGGAAGAATTGGGGGTGCCTTGCTGACAGGTGCGGGGGGGATGACTCCCAGCCTTGCCATGGCAGGCAGCACCAGTGTTAAAGTGATTAATTTCTCTTCTCCATTACTCTAAATTAGCTAAACAAATCCCTTGCTGTAGCTGTCATACTGATGTTCAGCATGCAAATTGTTCCTAATGAGACAGCTCCCAGCTGGGGGCAGGATCCTGTATCCACTGGGATCCTTCCTCCATCAGTTTGGAGGCACCTTGTGGACAGAGGGACATGGGAGACACTGGGCAGGAGGCAAATCCCCTTCCCCTGCTCCAAAAACCTCCACCTGCAGAAGAAAGAAAATGCCTCATGGCCAAGGAGATGTTGGGAGCTTTATGGGGGGAATGATTGGTTTTATGGAGGGTTGTTTTTCCCCCATGGGAATGACTCGGCTGGGCTTTGCTGGTGAACCCTAAGTTTCATTTCATTCACCTCCCTGAGTGCAAAATCCTAGCAACAAAATCCACCCAACCTTCTTCAGGAGACTCAGCGAAAAGAGGTTTTCAAGAATTAAAATGAATGTATTTCTGTGTTTTCTGTAGAAAACAGTGGTTTCTATATTAATTGTTACATTGTTCAAACTGAAAGCTTTTCATCTCCAAAGTGAAAACACCTCAGTGTTCACTTTCTTTTATAAGAACAAAATGTCATTACTTTCCACTAGAAAACAAAGAAATAAACTCTTTGCACCAACTGGATCCATTCCTCCACTAACACTTCAAAGGAGTCGCTTCACCTGCCCATCCCTGAGCATCCTCCTGGCAGGATCACAGCAGCTTTCCTGCCTCCCTTGCTTTTTTCTCCCCTCTGTGGACACACTTTTAAAAAAATAAACTCATTCATGTAAATCAGGATCAGCTCATGACAAGCTTCCTAACTGGCCTGAAGGGTATGAAGCACAAGGTTTTCATCTGTACCTATAATTAATGGTTAAAAATTTAAATATCCTTTTGTTTCAGGTGCCTTAATAAAGAAAACAGTCTCATACTTTGTATAAAGCCCAATCTCTAATGTTTAATCTTTATAGTAAGAGGGGGAGGAAAAACGAAATAGAAATTTTTTTTCCCCACATAACTTGAACGTTGCCCTCTCCAGTGCAACACTCAGATGTGTTGTGCTGACAACTGAGGCAGCCCAGATCATGCTTCCTTCCCGGCGCATTTGTGATGCTGGTTGAAACTCCTGTAATGTCTCTTTGGACTGGTAAAACACAGATTTGAGCTTGTTTAGCCCTGGGGCACTGGAGCTGGGCTCTGGTAAGAGCAATTCCTGATTCCTCAGTTCCACAGGCAGCCTGGTCTGCAAGGAGAGGCTGGGAGGCTCCGTGATGAGGAGTCAACACACGAACCCAGCAGCCCTGGGGGAGCTGATGGTTCAGAGGAAACGCTCTGGGGGCTTTGTCCAGCATATGCCCTTTAGTGATTCATACCAGACCCTCAGAGTTCTCTGCTCCTTCAGAATCTGTTTAAGCCCACAAGAGCCTTGTAAAGAACTTCCATTTCCCGGTGCTACCTGTGAGATTTTTTGTTGTTTTGAACTTGCCAGTGTGGTTCTAAATATAGGAAAGAATGGAAGGCAATAAGGCTTGTTTTGGTTATTTCAAACATGCAGGTACTGGGTTTTTCTGGCAATCCTTCCCAAATGCTTTCTAAAAAGGTTGGATATTAATTTCTCTCTCTCTCTTTTTATTAAGAAAGAAGTTATAACCAGCATTATTTATTAACTGATGTACCTGTTCCCCTGTGATTCTGTTGCCGTGAGTGCTGGTGTCATATTTATTAATCAATCTGTCAGAAATGGTTATGTCAGCACAGACAATGCAGCTTCCCCTGGATGAGATCCATCTCCTAAAGTTTTGAACTTCACTGTTCAAAGTTTAGAAGAAATAACCAACCTTCTGGAGCAAGTGTCACAACAATTCACTGTTCCTTTGTTAGAGGAACTCACAGAAATATCTCACTGACTTCTGTGGATGTCAGTGGACACAAATATAAATTTGCTAGAAACTTTTGCTGTAACTCCAGGTATTCTTTTGCACCCAGAGTACCCAAACAGCCTTGCCTGAAGAACAGTTCAGAAGAAAATTTGTGTTTTATTAACTCTTTTCTCCAGCAAGAAATTTCCATTAAAAAAGCATTGTGGTAAAACCTTGGGGAATGTATGTGTACATTGCCCACACATAAGTGCACACATGGGTGCAGAAGTGTCTCTTCTGAGCACCTGGAGGCCTTTCAACAAGATAGCAAGAACAGCCAAATGTGGACAAAACAAAGAGAGTCCATTGGGATCAGCCTGAGATCTGTTCCTGAGCCAGGATCAGCCACAGCAGCTGAGGGAAGAATCCAAAGAGAAATTCATGTCTTTGTGAAGCTGTGATTAAATATTCAGCATTGTCCAATGGGAAACCCAAAACAAAGCAGCAAAATTTCATTTCTTTTCAGATTCTGTTCAAATACAGGAATATTTGGTGGCAAGGCAGAAGTCCTTGTGAAATCTTTGGAAATGGAACATCTTCTGATATGAGATGAAAGAAGGAGGAATTATAAAATAACGGCTCCTCATTGGACAGTGGCAGAGCAGCTTCTGCAGGATCTCAGAAATGCTGCAGAGGCTTCTTATATTCCATCCATTACAGATGAGAGGTCACATTTCCCATGGGGAAGGCCGTGTTTATCCAGGAAATGTGACTCTAGAAGACAACAGATGGCACTTGTGGGGCTCCAGTGCCAAGGTGGCAGCGCCAGTGCCATGGCATGTGCCAGCTGGTGGCCAGGCATTAGAGGCAGATGTAACCAATTAGCAGAGATTCCCACTCCTCAGCTGCTGGCTGGGGCTGCCATGCATGAGATCAATGCATGACAACAAGGAGAACTTGTCCAAAGTCCTTCACAGGTCACTGGCACCACTCTGACACAGGGAAGCACAAGCTGCTGGAAGAGGCCAGTGCAGCTGGACCAGAGCTGCTTTTCACTCAAAACAGACATTTTTAATTCCAGTCTTTTCATCTAAATGTGCCATTTAACTAAAGGGCTTTGTGCAAGGTGAAATTTCTGGTCAGAAGCAGATTCTGACTGTCAGAAATTATTAAAGTGGAGAGGTAGGAGACGTCATTTCAAAGTCGTAATTCAAACCTGGACTTCTGTTTAGGGGTTCATCCCAATCAACATCCTATTAGAGGCTATTTCTATAAACTTCCTGCACATTTTTATAGACTTTTCACCAGAAAGAAATTGTTTTACAGTGGCAACACAGCATGAATGTTTACAGCAGGACTGGGAGCCTGTATGGGCTCTGCTGGGGCAGGACTTTGTCTCAGGGTATTTATCAGATTGTGGACCAGGAGGATCCAGAGAGGGCAATTACCCAGGGAAAGAGAGGATTTCTAACACTGCCCATCAATGAGCTAAGAGATCCTCAGGAAGGATTAGCAAAAACGAGGGATTATCCATGAAAGCAACTGAGCTTGTTGAAAGTCTGTTTTTTCAGGGTGCAGAACAGCTCCCTCACTCATTTAGGAGGAAAGCTCTGCCCTCTTTGGGATGTACTGCCCATGAACTGAGGAGCTTTTGTTCTGTCAGCACTCAGACACCACCTGGCACAATGGGGTTTCTGCTGTGTTCGAGAGGGGGTAGAGTAATTTAAATTTATTTCCCGTTATATCCTGTTTCAGGAGTTCTTTTAAACAGAAAAATCAATTAAATTCGATGTAAGTGAAAGAGATCTACATCTGACCTCTCTCTCCTGCCATGTAGAACTGGTTAATCCATTGGAGTCAAAGGGAATAACCTTGTGAAGTAAATGGGCTCAGAATATGACCTGACATGAGTGTGCTGGGGGTTGGGATTGTTCTGGAATGACATCAGTGTTCTGAAGAAAGCAGTGCCAATTAAGAGCTCTGATTCAATTTACATGCCCGTGGTGTTACCTTTGACATCTGCTTTTAACAGCACCCTTAAAATGACTGTTTTCCCTTGTGAGAGACAATTTCCAAGCATATTTATTTAGATATGATGAACTTGAATATCACGAGGAGATGGAGCTGTTGCACACTGTAGTAAAAGCTTTCCAGACATCAAGTTTAATTTTTTTTCTCCATGTCCCTTCCTCCCAGCAAATCACAGCAAATGCAATTCCTTGTACGACCATTGCGATGGAATTTTAAGTCACAAGCCATTTGATGTGATAACAGTGTGACTTCACTGAAAAATGGGAGAGATGAGAATTCCCCAGCAACTTGTCTGAACTTAGGCCAGAGCACTCAGCCATCAGTGACACAATATTCCACAATATTCCAACTAAATAATTTCAGCAGGAATTCTGCATCCATCTCTGGGATTCCCAGCACAAGAAAGATGTGGAGCAAGTCCAGAGGAGACACCAGGATGAGCAGAGTGATGGAGCAGCTCTGCTGTGAGGTAAGGCTGGCAGAGCTGGGAGTATTCAGGCTCCGGGGTGACTTCACTGTGGCCTTCTAGTAACTGAGGGAGCCTAAAGAAAGGTGGAGAGAGGAGGTTTACAAGGACCTAGAGTGACCGAACAAAGAGGAATGGCTTCAAACTGACAAAGAGTAGGTTTAGATTGGAGATTGGGAAGAAATTCTTCCCTGTTGAGGGTGGAGAGGCCCTGGCACAGGGTGCTCAGAGAAGCTGTGGCTGCCTCTGGATCTCTGGAAGTGTCCAAGGCCAGGTTGGATGGGGCTTGGAGCAGCCTTGGGCAGTGGGAGGTGTTCCTGCCCTTGGCAGGGGGTAGAAGTGGATGATCTTTAAGGTCCCTTCCAACCCAACCTCTTCTATGATTCAATGAATGGAGCCAGTTTAGATACCTACACAGTTTTTAATAATTTTGTTCTTGGATGGCAAACATTCCACTGGGGATACAAAATTCAGCTTTAGGGCAGACCTGCAGACACCGAGCCTGCTGCAGAAGGAGCTACACAAGTGCTTTATATTGTTTACATAGCAAATATATTTATATTTCCTACCCTTTCTCTGTGTGCTTACAGGGGCCCCCTGCTTCACTAAAAGAGGGGAAATTGCAAATACATGGAAATCAAGGAAGTAGAGTGTGAAAGGGAGCTGGAGAAGCAGCACAGAAGGACAAGGAAAACCAAAGACTGTGGATTCACTCCCAGCTGATGCTGAAGTGTTTTCACCTCCAACCCTTTCCTGTGCCAAGGACTCACTGGGTAGTCAGAGCTGCCATGGGTGAATTGCCACAGATAATTGGGGAAGGGAAATTGGGAAGGCAGCACATCACAACCACATCTTTACTCTGATGGGAAAAGCTTATGTGCTGGTTGGGAAGAGCGTGGGGAAAAGAAGACGTCCCAGGTGACGCGCAAAGCTGTGAGTCTCCCTCTCACCATCCCATTTCCAGGCCCCTCAGGAGAGTCATTACCTCCAATTTAGTTTCCTGCATGTCAGCAGAAAGGCTGCAATCATCTGCCGGACAGAGGCAGGGTAGGGCAGGCAGTGCTGGGACCTGTCAGGGAGTCACTTTATCTGTGGCACACTCTGTTAGAGGCTGACAGCAGTTTGCCATTGCCATTGCAGGGCCAATTATGCCTCAATTCCAGGGACATGCCCCAGTCGGCCTCTCCCTTTCCTCACCCACCTGCCCTTCCCATAGGGATCATTAAAATGATTTTGCATGCACAAACACACACACACTGATGCCATGATAATTTTTTGCCTTTTCTTTTATATACCTCTTATGTCTTCTCAGTACCTTTAACATGCATATCTAAGTCTAATAATTCCTTAAGTCTAATAGTTTAACACAGTCCTGGTGTTCTGTTAGGCCAGAAAACCAAACATCCTAAAGGCCCCACAACTAGGAGCTGAAAAGCCTTACATTATCCTGAAAAACCAAAGCCCTCTATAAAATACATCCTATAAACTAAGATTAAACTCATCTAAGAAAAAATACTTTGAAATAGAGACACATCATGCTATTCATTCAAGCCTCTCACTGGGGCATCTTTGTTAAATATGCTAATTTGAAAGATCTACATAATTGTATACACAATTTACCGTGTGTGCATTTCAGCATACTCCACCTTGGCTAATTGTCACACCATAAAGATCCTTATTAAATACTGAGATGAAAAAACCCTTTATCCCTTAATAGTGTCTGGCTCTTAAAATTAAGACCAAGGAAAAGTCATCAACACACAGACACACAGAGACAGACACACAGAGACAGACACACACACACAGACAGACACACACACACAAAGAGACAGACAGACAGACACACGTGCAGCTGCTCAGCTCAGTGCATTAAGCCAGTCCGAGCTGTGGCCTCCTCAAGCCTGTCACCACAGGCAGTGCTGGAATGAAGCAGGGGAAGATGGAAATTTTTTTCTCTGTTTTAGAAAACATGAGATGTTAAAGGCTTGTGTTTCCCCTTGGGTTTAATTACACTGAATGCATTTAAACTCCTCTAATAAGTAGTAAATCTCTGAAAATCTGCAGAACAGAAGAGGGCTTATCACCTTCACACAAGGTAGGTGGAGTGCAGCTCTTCATCCCAGAGGGATTTCTCCAGCATTTACAGAGGCGGTTTCTACCAACCACTGTGTCTTGGTCTTCTTGTCTTCTCTATTCCACAGAAGGATTTTGGAAGAGGTTTGAATTTCCTTTGGCTCCGTGCATCCATGGGTCAGACTTCTCCCAGTCCTGAGGAATTCAGACAGCCAGGGCTCTTCTGGTCTCGGCCAAACCACAATCCTTTCCTTTGGGCAGCAGTGTCTGAGGTCTGAGAGACCCACACTTTACATCTGTCTGTCTGTTGGAGGAATGAGCTGTGCTTCCCTGCTCGGCGCTGCTTTTCCACCTCCAGTCTGTGTCCATTGTGTCCCGAGAACACCGAGCTGCTGTCGCCCTGCGAGGAGATGAGATTGTTATTCAGAGCAATCCTTTTCTATTTGTAAATTCCTCGGCCTCTGAGAATATTAACCAGGCTATCCTCTCCTTTCTATCCTGCTCCGTCTCACCTTTCCCACCATACCCTCTTTCTCTCTGGTTTTCTCCGTGGTTTTTTTTTTTTTTTGTTTTTTGTTTTTTGTGTTGTTTTTTTTTTTCTTTTTTTTTTTTGCTTGCCACTTTCTTTTGCAGAACAACTTAAATGTCATCTTTCTGCAATTACCCACAGAAGAGAGAACTGAAAAGGAACATTCCCACAGGGGTCCCTGTCTTAAATGAGGCTTTTGTTGTTATAAATTGTTACTCAAAGCAGTACAAGCCTTTGGAATCACTCACATGATCCTGGTAAATGGGGCTTTGAATTCAGAGAGCTTCTTTGGAGTCTGCCAGCTTTTCTGGAGGTATAAAATCCGAAAGCATAATTCCCAGCAGCAGCAGCCCCTTTCACTTAATGCTGTCATCTCGCCAGGCACAGGTGACTTTGAGGTGTGCCCACCACACCCTCCTTGACCCTGCACACCCTCTGGTCACTGATGCGTCCCTTGCCTCTGCCCCAAGTGATCAGATCAGGGAGAAAACAGAATAGCGGGGCTTGGGAATTGTCCTGCCTGCCTCTGAATCCCAACCACCCCACTTTACAATAGGTGTTCTCCATCCCAAATGGAGCAGAATTGCTGAGGGATTAAAGCAAAGCACTTGGCTTGAGGAAGGTCCGGGTGCCCCCTAGCAGCTCTGCTGATATTTTAGAATCTGCACCACCATGTCTCAGTTTGCCCATCAGAAGTGCAAGGCACTGGACTCTATTCCCAATGGAAGAGCGCAAATACCAGGAGCATTAACATGAAATTATTTAAATCCCTCTCTGGAGGGCCGGGACAAACCCAAGAGTTGGCAAAACTCCCTAGTGAGCTTCAGCCCTTGCTTAAGGGTGAGCTGAGACCCTTGCAACACCAGGACAGAAAGTGTCATGGGAGGGCTGAGTTTTACAGTTGAATGGCTGGGAAAACTCCTTTATTACAGTAATATCCCCCCCTTCTTGCCAGATTTAGGGGGGGAAGCCAAACGCTGAGCTCTGACAGGGTATGGAGAGAAATCTCAGCTGCTGCAGAAAACTGAGCTGTCTCACTCCTGTGTGAGCCCCCCCCAGACACTGCTCAGGAGTTCTGGATGCTCAGTGCACAAAGCCAAGACCCACAGACCATGGAAACCCCCAGCAAGGACCCCAGAGTCCCCTGGGAACGGGGGTGGCACTCTCTGCCTGCTGCTAGGTCACATACTCTGCTCCTGCTCCCAAGGAAGGAACAGATGGGGCATGGGTGCAAAGCTCTGATAGAGCCAGAGCTGCAAGGCCAAGTGGAGCTGCCAACCTGAATTAAACTGTATAATCAGGGTGTCAGTCACTGCTGCACAGCTCGGGGAGGTGAGGAGGCAGGGAGGCAGTCTGGCTCTGCCATGCCACATGTACAGGCACACACTCATTTGTCCTTCCTCTCTTTGTGCCTCTCCCCTCCCCAGGAAGGAAGACACAAAACCTACTGCATCTTCCCAAACAGATCACAAAATCGGTGTCCTTTGAGAAGGGGCTAAAAAAAGATATTAAACTTTAAATACCATTTCTTTCCGTGCTGCTAAGCAGCTTATTTATCACAGCATGAGCCTACCTTAAGAGCAGTGACGACAGAAAGCTCTGCTGGTAATTACTGCAGGGAGCCAGCAGGCATGAGTGAGTCACCACAACTCCGGGGAGCAGGAGACAAGGTGAGGGGACACAGTCAGGCAGGAAACAAGGGTCAGCCAAGCTTTGTGCCTTGGAACCCCCTTGGGAAGAGCTGCTGGGACATCTCATTTGTCCCTTGCCAGGAGCCAGACCACTGGAGCTGGAGCTTTCTCAAAGATGCATCCTTAGGTACACGTCAACTCCTTGGGAATGTGGGCCTGACTCGCCAGAGGAAAGTGAGACCTCCTTGGGAGAATGGTCCTCAGCTGCCTTGGTGTGTGCTGCCATGCCAGCAGTGACCTTCAGGAGTGGTGCTGAGCACTGCCAGCCTTGGTTTGCTGACCTTCCCTGCCAGCAGATTCCATCCACAGGGTTTGTGCTCCCAGCCCTGGGCCTTGGGGCGTGGAGCCACTTCAGTGGAGTGAGGGACATCAGAGTGAGTCTGAGGTGACAGAATGGGTCTGCTGGAAAGGGAAGGCAGCTCTGCATCTAGAAACCTTCACAGCTCCTGCCCAGGCATTGGAGTATGTCCCCTCCTGTGCAGTGCTGCAGCTGACACTAGGGTCAGCACATGCCTTTTCTATAATATATATATGTATATATGTGTATATATATATATGTATATATGTATAGGTATAGGTATAGGTATATAAAATTACACATATATAAAAATTATATATATATATAATTATATATATATATATCCTATATATCTCTTATGTATATTCCTTGCAAGAAGAATGGTTGCCCTGGGAAGAAGGGAGACCTCCTCCCCGGTATATCCCAGGAGATGGCAGTGCCATCCTTCCACCACTGTCCCCCTTGGGAATTGATAGTAGATGTCACCCCCCTGTTCTCCTCTAATTGGATGCTGCTCCCAAAGCAACTTCACAGGTGTTTTCAGGAGGATTTTACAGCTGCAAAAAAAAAAAAAACCAAACTCAAAAGCAAAGCAAGAGCACAATTAAAACATTAGCAGAGCTTGGTGAAGGATGCTGCACAGATAGGCACAATGCTGAAATTTCCTGGGCCAAACTTGTGATATAAATAGCCAAGATGTTGCAGAGGGAAGAGCTACACCACGGAGAACTGAGTTGCCCACATTCACCTCCTACATCAGTGGCTGAGGTGGGAGCAGGTCATGGATTTCCTGCATCCTGTCCACCAGGTTTCCTGGATCTGGGCCCAGCCTGTTCCACAAGATGATAATTAAATGGGACACAAGCCTTGAGCAGTGTCTGATTTAGCTTCACACCTGATGGGCTTAGTCACAGCACACACTCATCTCCATAAGAACGGTGCCTGTTACCTGTGCTCTGACACATCCAATGTGGACTTAAAATATCCCTGGGATTCTGACTGAGCTCCTCTGGGATTTCTCCAGAACTGTCTCTCCTGTCAAGTGCTCCTATATTATTATGTTCTCTGATGGCTGAAAACTCTGTGGTCCCTCCTTGCCAGGGAGCTCTGGGCTCCTGCTGTCACCGCTGGTGCAGCTCCATGTCATCCCTTCCTGCAAGCCTTGACACTGTTTTCTGCTGTGGCTGCTTCCAGGACCAGGTCTGGAGGCTGTAAAGACACACAGGCAGCCCTTGGCAGCCAGTCCAGCAGGAGCAGGTGGAAGTGTAAAGTGCAAGGAAAGAGCTACAAATGGCCCAACAGGAACAACCTGACACATTCTAGGCTTGCACATCCTGAGCTCTTTCAAGCTGTTAGGCAGCAGTGCCTTCTCCAAAGGGCTATTTTAGGTGACACCTCGTGGTGTTTGGCCCTCTCCAGGCACTGGCCTTCCCCTGTCTGTGGAGATCACAGCTCACACAGCATTGGCCTCATCGCTGCTCATCATCAGCATCCTCAGGTGGCTCTGTCTTATCTCCTCTCCCTCCTGTGAGGAGATAAGAGAGAGCATCACACAGAGCCTCTCCTGAGCAGCAGGGAGACCCTGGACACCATCTGTGTACTTCCCTTCCCAGGAACCATCCAAAGAGGTTTTGTAGAGCATAGAAAGGTCTGAGGTTTTGTAGAATGTAGAAAGGTCTGAAGTTTTTCCCTATCCTTTTGCAGAGCTGTGACCTTCAGGAAGTTCAGGGAGGAGCAGAGCCATGTGGCTGCTCAGCTGGACTTGTTAATGGCAGCCCTGCTTCCAGCAGAGAGGCTTGAGGGGAAGATGGCCTTGGCTCCAGAAGGAGAATGGCTCTTTCCAGGGATGCTTATCAAGATGGTGACTCTGTGCCATGACTTCAACCTGAGGTCCTGGCTGGTAATGTCCAGCAGCCCCAGAAGGCAGAACTTGGGTCTGGGAGCACCAGTAATGAGGTCCAGCTGGCTCCTCGGCCAGCAGCTAGGACAGAAACATGGCCAAGGGACAGAAACATGGCCAAGCAATGGTCAGGTCTGGATGAGTGAGGAGGACAGGAGGTGGAGAGCACAGCACCCACCACCCTCACACTGTCTGTCCCTGTAGTGAAATGTTTCTGTGCCATGGGCATACAGGAATCTGCACCCAGCAGGCCTGGAGGGTAAACACAATTTCCCCCTCAGCCCTTATAGCTGGAGATTTGGCTCTGGTGATGATCTCTGTGATCACAGCTTGGTCCTTTCCCAGCTCAGCCTCTACAGAAGCCACCGAGTCCCTATCACGGGGGCCACCCCTCTAATTTCTCCTGCATTTCAGATCCTGTCTGAGCATCTCACATTGTCCCTTCTCCACTCCTGGGTGTGATGAGGCAGAATGAGAAAGCGAGAGATTTCTGCCGTCGCGGTGCGCTTTCCAACTGCCGGCCTGGCCAGCCCCGGCACACCGGCAACATGATGGGTAAGGCTTAATCCTCGGGAGGATCTCACCTATCCCTGTGGATTCTTGGCTCCCTTTGGCAACACGGCGTGGCGATGGTGAAGAGAAAGGAGGACTCTCAGAGGGGACAACTGAGAAGATTTATGAGAAATCCACACAGAAAGCCCCAAACGATTGGAAAGTCAATCTCCTAGAGCAAGGGACACTCGGTTACAGTATCTTATATTCGGGGGAGGAGAAGAGAGGTAGGCTCAGGAGAGGGCCAATCAGGTAAGACAGGGGTGGCTCTCA
>VZSR01000692.1:4199984-4225011 GCA_013398615.1 Brachypodius melanocephalos
CTGGAACTTTCCAGAGGTAGGGAGAGGCCCCAGAATGATAGGCAGGCCCTAGGGGCAGGGCTCAAAGGGATTGACAAGGGAGTCTGAGGGGAAAGCAACTTTGATTGATGGGGAAAACCAACTTAAGGGCGGGAAAATACAGAGGGGAGAGTGGAGTGGACCATAAGAAAACTGGAGTACGTGGAACTTGTAAGAATACAGAGAACTGAATTACAAAAACATAATACAAAGCTGAAAAGCACCACCATATTCTGTGCATCACAGATCCTCTGCTGAGCAACACATGGAGGTGGCAGGGACAGCTGTGGGGCAGAGGAACCTCTCCTTGTCAGAGTGAAAGGGCTCCTGCAGAGGCTGCACGGGCAGGAGTGGACGGGGATTGTCCCTTGATATCCCCGGGACCCTGCAGAGGGCTGATGCTGCATTTTTCCCTGGCGGCCACCGGAGGGCAGCCCGAGGGAGAAAGCCACCCCCAACTTCCCCCAAAAATGGGGATGGAGGGACCAGGAGCGGGGACGGGTGTCTGCAGTGGAGCAGAGGGGAGCAGGCAGTAGAGAAGCTGCTTTAGCTGCTGGAGATGCGCAGGCTGAAATAGTTCAGTGGTCTGTTAGGGAAAGAAATTTTATGTCTGTGCGATGAGGAAAGCAATTAGAGACATAATTTAATCAGGGTGTTTTAGTGGGAGCATTAAAAGACCTGGAAGTGGCATCGATAAGGAGCCACCAGAGCTGCTCAGTGCTGGTGGCCAAAGGGACAAAGCCCTGGAGCTCTCCCGGGGTGGTTCAATCCCCAGCCAGGGCAGGGTCAAAGCAGTGACAGGGCAAACGAGTTCTCAACATTCCCATCTTCTGAACTTCTTCCCAGAGTGTGCTGTGGCAGGAATCTGGACATTATAGCCATGGGTTTTGAGCAAGGCATCACACAATGCCCAGTCCGTCATTGCAATGCATTTTCCTGTGCTGTTTCATTGCAGCAAAGGCCCCTGGTGAACTGAATTTTCCCTGCTTTGATTCTTTCTGCCATTTATTTCCCTTGTTCTGCCCCAAAACCCCAGTGGCATAGGTGTAAACTTTTTTCCTCTCCATGCATCAAAAGCTGCATTTCAGAGGTGGGTGACAGATCATGTGCTTAAGGAGCCAGAAGCAGGGGTGCTGCAGGAAAGGGAAATAAATATGGCATGAACAAGGGAGGGAGGGAGGGAGGAAGGAAAGGACAGGAAGGAAGGAAAGGAAGGAAAGGAAGGAAGGAAAGGAAGGGAAGGAAGGAAGGAAAGGAAGGGAAGGAAGGAAGGAAGGAAGGAAGGAAGGGACTTTTTATTTGGAAATTCTTTTCCCTTGGATGGACAAAGTCCCAGCTTAACTTCAAGAAGGTGAACTCACTTTAACAGAAAAATATAAGGGTATCTGGGAAAGAAGTCTAAAAGGAAAATAGATGCTGAGGCCAAAGATTTAAATGCTTGGGCTGGGGTCACACCACCAGGAAATGTGAGGAAAGACCTAGATTGAGTTCTGTCACCAATACTTCTGACATGGCCAGGAGTATGTTGCCATCACTAAAACATTGTATCTCTGAAATGGGCCTCATCTCACTTCTTCAAGGAGACTGTAGAAAATTAATACTTTGCAAGCCATGATGTGCTCACGTGCCACAACAATATGAACTACGTAAATACTGAAAATAGATCCATTCCTGTCAGCAGATATCCAGACATTCCAAAATCATTCTCATCAGCTCCATTTCCAAAGATAGATGGATCCAGACTAACCTCATTTCTCTGAGGATCTTTTTTTTTTTTTTAAGAAAGGAAGGCACACTAATGTATTTAACCAATCTTGATTTCAGCAGAATATTTCGACAGAGCCATATGAGTTTCATTAGTTTTGCTGAGAATTAACATAAGACTTGTAAACTATTCACTACTGGGGGTTAAAGGAGAGATAATAACAGATAAAATTGAGAGAGGTGTTTTTTTCTTGTGAAGTTAATAAAGATGTCTTCATGAATGACCTTGGGTTGCAATTTTTCAGCAATGATGAAGCATTTGTGTGCTGGGAGATGAGATTTCACAGACAGGCACTACAGAGAGGAAGATTTGGATGATCTCAAGGGCTGGAGCGAGGGGCTGGAGTGTGAGGCTGTAATTCCCACTGTTACACATGTTGGGGCTGGGAGCACATCCTCTGCAAATGTCACCAGAAGGGAAACACTGGGGTGTACAAGCTGATCAAAGCAGGACTGTGAATCACCAAGAAGCTGTGTCCATGGAAATGTCAAGTGATATCCCAGGATGTACCAGGCAGAGAATTCCCCCAAGAGATGCTAATGCCATTATGCAAAGGCCCAATGTCCTTTTATCAGGAATGCAGCGTGACAGCTTTGGTCACCTGAGGTCAGACAAGATAAATGCAAGGTGGGTGGGGGCAAGGCAACTAAAGAGCCACTAAACAGTGAATAAAAAAGAGTAGTTCCAGCATGAACCCAGTGGCAGGTGCAGACCTGGAAAATCAGCATACTGGAGGAAGGTGCCTGATGATCAGACTGTTCAAAGCAGAAAAAAATCCTTCAGCAGCTTCTGGCTGATAGAGAGTGTGGCTAAGGCTGAGAAAAGGTGTCTTTTCCAGTCTGTTCTGTAAGAAAATCGAGATCCCTCATTCAGCTCCATGATTTCCTGCTGAGGGAAGAAGGAAACAGGGCTGGTGTCTGCTCCAGTGCCAGCCCTCGGCAGCCCAAGGAACAGAAGCTACCCTTTATGTTTCAACAAGTTGGTCTAGACTGGTCTTCTCTGTCATCTGTGTCCCCAGATAAACAGCCTTTCTATAAATCCTTCCATAACTGTGCGTTCTGCATTGCATCAAAGTCTCCTTTAGTGTAATGCCTAAAAGAGACTTTCACATCAGAAAAATATGGGCCGTTCTCTTGCCATTCCGTGCTGCATGGATAGTCTGCTCAATCTCACTAATACCCAATAAGTAAAGGATGTTTTTGACAAGTCCTGACTAGTCTGGGATACATAGAAAAGTAATAAAACATATTTCAAAAGGAGATCTGTGATATTTTCAGATCACAGCAAATCTCAGCATAAGCCATGTGCAGTACCAAGCATCTCTTTCCTCTGTGCCATCCAAAGGCAGGGGAGCTGCATCCCCTCCCCAGAACCCCCAGACACGCCAGACACCCCAGGGCTGTGCTGGGACCAGTCTCCCTCTGTCCAGGGCTTTGGGAGGAATAGTCCCAAGGGCTGTGGCGTTGCAGAGGGTGTCTTGGCTAGATAAGACATCAGCAAAGGAGCATTTTAACAGCCAGAGAAAGAGCTCAGAGCTCTTGGAGGAAGGTCCATAACGAGGCACCAAACAGCTCCCAAGCCAAAGCAGCTACTGGAATCAGGATGGATTATTTTTCTGGTTTTGGGAGAAGATGACTCAGGCAGAAGGTGAGCTCTGGTCCAAGCTCCCTGGGTTCTGGTGCAATTCCAGCAGGATTTCCTCATTCCCCAGGTGGAAGCAGAAGAGTTTCGGGGGCAGAACAGGTGCAGGTGGCTCTTTCACTGCTGATTCAGCATCCCCAGCCTGCCAAGAACTCAGGATTTCATTTACATCCCAAGGCAATTGGAGCAATTGTTTGACAAGTTTCATCCCTGGCAGATACCCAGCACTGACTTGGTTACTCACAGATTATGTTCACAGTGAAATGATTTAGGGATTGAGGGATTATCCAACATGGGCCCACAGCCAAACACCTCCACAAGTACCAAACACCTAATGATTACTGACAGCTGGAATCATTCTCTGGGAGCTGAGATTCTTTTTTTTTTTTCTTTCTCCCATGGGATAAAACAAAACTGTTCTGCTCAAACCCTGATGTCTACAAATCATTAATAAAGTCAATTGGTTGATTTACATCTGGTATTACAGAGGTCAGAACAATAAAACATGGCTTGATTTTGCAGCTAACACACATTCTCTGCTATCCTTTATCCAGGTTGTCAAGAGCCAGTGCGTGAGGAGAAGAGAGGTGGGGAACTTCAAGGAGCTACATGAACACCAAGAATTATTGGTGTCAGGGGAATACTGCAGGAGAAACCAAGTGGTGCATTTCTAACAGCTTGGAGGGGTTTTATTCTATGGCTGGTTTTGTTTGAAAGGATTATGACCAAAAGAACAGGGCTCTGGGTTGTGTAGGAACAGACCAGAGTGTTATCCCTATTGGGGAGCAGGTTTTTAGTTTGTTTTTTGAATCTGGGTCTGTCAATTGATGTTTCCTCATGGAAACCCCCTGTCCTGTTGAGGAGATCTGGTATAAAGTATCTTTAGTTTGCAGGAGTGCAGCAACTGAAGAATTTCTTAGTGGAAAACATTCAGCAGCAATATTTGTAATGCTACCAGGGCTTTGGGTTCTGACCTGCTGCTCATTTCTGCACTCTGCTCCTCCCAAATACCCTATTAGGAGATAATTTCTTCCAAGGACATGAAAATACTGGAAACAGAGCAGTGAGCAGATGCCCACACCAAAGGCCAAACTTCCCCTGCTCAGAAAACAGAATGAATTATTTATTTTTATTTTATTTGTGCATCTGGTCCAATTTATTTTTGGGCTAGGAAAACTCTGACCTTAAATAGATGTACTTGAGCCAGAAGATACCAGGGACAGGCTCTGAAAACTAACTAAGGTCCAGATCCTCCAAACTGCTCTGCAAGCAAGAGCAGACAACCTCAAGAAGTCTCTTTGTTGGGATTGTCAGTGGTCAGTGCTGAATGTTGAGCTGTTTCCTCACTGTAGAAAAATCCTAGTTAATAAATTATTTTATTAGTGATACTAATTATATTTTAAAATATATATATATTGGGGTTTCTATACCAAAAACCTGTGGTATAGAAAAGCAAAAACTACTCAAAACTACTAAAGCAAAAACTACTCAAAAACTAAGCACACACACATATGAAAAAATCGTGCTGTAAAAAACTCCATCTTTCAAGTCTCCTTCTGATCAAACCCCTTGTTAAAGGCTAGACAGAAGGTCACAGCCATTTTCTTAAATTCTGGGGGCATCAAATTTTCCCGTCCATCCCTCAGCCTTTCAGGCCACTTCCCTTAATGATGATATTGATTTTGCTTTTAGTTTCATCTGGTTTTAATCTATCCCAGTGATAGACTCCCACTGGTCCCCACAGGAGATTATTCTATACTTCAGCAGAACCTCACTGATGGAAATCTTCTCCCTGACATCCAACTTCAGTTTTCTTTTTTGTTTCATTTAAACGTTTTATGCTTTGATTGGACGAAGTCCTTAAAGCCAAGAGTTCGGGGTTAGAAAGGGAGGCAGGGAAGGAAAGGGGAGGCCAGGCCACATAAATTGCCAACCTGCTAAAAAGATGTGCAAAAGTTTCCTCCTGAGGCCTGACTTTGTGTTGCAGCCACAGGTTTTATAGAAAGTGTATTTGCTCAGAATCCATTGTAAGGAAAAGAAAGGAAAAGAATCATTATTTAGAGGAACCTGAGGCAAATGGGAGATGTGCAAAATGCTTTCTGCATCATTAAAAAACCAAAACTGTCAGTAAGACACAAGCTTTGGGTGAATTTTATGCATGTATTTTGTAAATAATTTTAAAATCATGTGGGATTTGCTATGAATATTTACATGGATGTTTTTGCTATTGCACCCTCCCATCTTCCTGACCTGTAAATGCCAGACCTACTCAGAGAAGACCACGAAGGTCACTGTGCTGTCTCTAGAAGCTATTAATAAAAGTGCCAGGGAAGAGCACATGAATTATTGCTGTTCTTCCCAGACCATCCTAAGCAGCTCTTCTTTCTCCTTTCGTGCATGAATTTCCCAAATTGGGAGTCCTTGGAATTCTCTTTCCTCCCTCTAAACCAGGCTGGGTTAGGGCCAGTGGCAGAGACACCAAAAATCAGGAGATGAACAGAAATCTTCTATATTGTCCATTTTATTGCCAAGGTTGTGTCCAAAGGACCATCATCTGAGCTGGTTTGTGATCCTGGACATCCATGAACTTCCAAAAGAACTCAGATGTCAAGATCTCCATGCAGGAATCCACTGAACTCCATAAGCTACTGAAAAAAAATCTGTGTAGAAAAGTGCTCGGGAGAATCCAACAGGATATGGAAAGAGCAAGGGAGAAAAACCCAGATGAAGCTGGGCAGGAGAAAGGAGACAAAAAGCCTTGAAGCTGAACTTGAAATCCTCCCAGGCCAGAGAAGGCCATCAGGATGATTGCTGCAAAACACAAACAGCAGGAGCTCAGCCGGTGATTCTCGCAGCAGAACTCCTGATTTTAATTCCAAAGTACAGCCTTTGGTGAAGTTGGTGAGCTCCACAAAAGAGGCTGACTCACTGCACCTCTTAGGAACCTGCTCTGATGACTAATTGCACTTATTGTTAAAAACGAGCCTCTAATTTGTGGCATTAACACTGACAACCTCAAGTTCCAGCCACTTCATCTTGGTCTTTTATCTGCTGTAGGGAACAGGGGGGGAAAAAAGAGAAGAAAAGAGATGCTAAGTCTTTGTACAAAATGTTTTTCATGTAAACTACAGACTAAGGGGAAAAAAGAATCCACGAACCTGGGAGGAAAATGCAAATTTGTGACAGGTGACCAGAGCAGGAATGTTGAAAGAAGAGGGGAGAGATTCAGATTAGCACCATTTGGATTTCATGAACTTTTTGATGGGGGATGGGAAGTCAAAATCAATCTTTCCCTCAGGTTCCCCAGGGAACAGGGAAGAGGTGGCAGGAGCAGAGCAGGGGTGGAGATGCTGAAATAAGAGAAAGGGATTGAGATGCAGGGAAAGGAAAGTGGGGATTTGAGAGAGCAGCAGCAAACCCGAGGGGAGACGGCCCAGAAAAAGGAGTTGGTACAAAACTGGATGGATTAAGAGCTTTGGGCCGAAGAAGTAAATCAAACATGGTAATTAATCAAAATGTATGGGCTGGGGAGTGAGTTGCACGCATGGGCAAGGAGCCAGAAAAGAGTGAGTTACATCATGTAGCATCTTCTGTCTGGTGTTCTGTGCTTGTAGCTGACAGGCCTAAATCCTGAGAGCTCAGCTTGAAAGCAGCAAATTTCAGTGCTTTTTGCATAACTGCAACAGAGAAATTTGACTCAGACAAACACACTTTTTACAAAAATTAGCAAATAAGCCTAAATTTAAAAAGTAAAACTTAACCAAGACACTGTAAAGCAAGATTTTTTTCCCCATTTCTAAGCAGATTATTACTCAACTGCATAAAAATACTTCTACTGTTGAAAGACAAATTGCTCACATGTTCTGATTTCTGTGTGCTGAATTCTGAAGTCACAAAGAGGGTGTTAACAACAGAGATTGTGTTCAGCGTGTTGTGTGAGTTAAATTCACACAATTCAACAGCCTTGATTCCCTTCACAAGAATTTCTGTAGCCAGTTCTGACCATGTTCCTTCTAAAAAATCCTTTAAGAGGCCCCAGCCTGTAATTTTTGTGCCCTGTGGCATCAACAGCCAGCAAGATCTGAACTCCTCTGGTGGAAGCTGAAGTTCACACCCTGGGTCGCTGGAAGGTAATTTCCTTTATCTGTGCAATAAACTCTCTGCCTTGACCTAAGGCCCCCAACATTACAAGTGGTTAAAAGCACCCATAAAAATAAAATGTTGGTGCAAAACATCCGAATTTGAGTAGCTTTTCTAGAATTTTATTAATTTATAGAAGTTGAAGGTTATGCCATACGTCGCTAGAAAGTAATTTTCTCTGAATGTGCAATAAGGGCTTCGATTTGATTTATGACCTAAATATTGCAAGATATTAATACATCTCCACACCAGATGGTAATGTACATGTGAGGAAATGTACCTTTCCTGCCCAAAAAAATTGCAGATTTTTTCTTTCATTTACTAGGATAAGCTCAATCAATGGCATTCATTAATTTTTGAAAACTGAATGTCCCCATCTCTTGGAGAGCTGTGTTATTCCTCTATGAAATACATTCCAAATGTTCCCAAAAACTGCTTCAGACACCGTGTATGTGGCAACCTCATGGATATCCACTAGAGTTGGCCAGACCTGATGAATCTCCTAGGAACAAACAATATTTTGGACCCTTGGGATCCAATTTAGATGCTGTTGGAGATTGCAGCTGCAACCAAATAAAGGTGAATGCTGTATTCAGGATCCAGTTACAGACACCAACAAACACCTCAAGCAGGTTACAGGTTGCAACTGCACGACAAAAATTCAGGAGAAGGCTCTACAGGTATTTTAAAATTTACCACTGTGTTTTTGTGGCATTCAAAATTGTCCTAACCCTTGTTTTCCAGGGGCAGGAGGGAGTTCACTATTTCCTGCTGTTTGCTCATGACTGCATTAAGTGCAGTGATTTCCTGGGGAGTTGTTAATATCTTATTTATACACTGGGTAAACAATGTGTGCTTTTTTTCTACCTCCAGAATGAAAGCTATGCTCCAGAAATTCTCACATTCCTCGGCTATCAATGCATAAAATCCATCTCCATGCCAGCTCCTTTCAGAACTACAAGTACAGACCAAATAATTAGGGTTTGTTTCAGATAAGAATTTCCATACCTTAAGAAACTCCAGCCTTTCAAGGATTAATTTTAAATCAGATGTTACTCTGCCAGTCACCTGACCCAAGGAGGAGCATGGTGTGTGATGGGAATTGAAGTCTAGCTGAGGAATGCAAACCCCAGAGCAGACCAGGGATGCAAAGATCAATGAAACATTTCCAGGTCCTCACACAAAATACATTTTAATGAGTTGTGTCCATAAAGAAAATGGCAATTTTGATTTCACAGGGGGCAGATTTCATTTTAAATTCAGCTTTTGGCATCACCTCACCCTGGCCATGACTTCTGAGCACGGATGAACAACGTGGCATGGGGCAATGCTCACTGGACATTGTTTAGATACAGATTTTGCTTCATGGTTTAGTTGTGCCCTGGGCTGGAAAGGCTTTGGGAGCAGAGGGGCTGCAGGGTGGCTTCTGGGAGAAGCTCCCAGAAGCTTGACTCATGTCCAGTGGAGCCAATGCCAGTAGTGCCAGTATAAATCCACTGCTGGCCAAGGCTGAGCTCTGGGATAAAAGGTTTAAAAAGGGGGAAAAGTTGTTCCAGGGCAGCAATTGCTAAAGAGAAGGGTGAGAATACGTGGGAGCAACAACTCTGCAGACCCCAGGTTCACAGAGGACTGTCCTGTGAGAGGGATCCCACACTGAGCAGGAAAGAGTGAGCCCTGAGGAGGAATGAACAATGGAGACAATGGGTGAGGAACTGAGGCATTCCCCATTCCTGTCCCCCTGTGCCACAGACAGAAAGAAGGAAAGAGAATCTGAGTGAAGTTAAGCCTGGAAAGAAGGGAGAAGTGGAGGGTGAAGATGTTTAATATTTAGTTTTTATTTATCATTATCCTAGTCTGATTTGACTGGTAATAAATTAAACTAATTTCCCCGAGTCAAGTCTGGTTTCCCTGTGACAGCAATTGCTGGGTGATCACTCCCCATCCCTTATCCAAACCACAAGCCTTGCTTCATATTTTCTCTCTTTGTGCAGCTGAGGAGGGGAGCGATGGAGCAGCTTTGGTGGGTGCCCAGCATCCAGCCAGGATCCACCCCAGCCAGGAGCCATACTCACACTCCCCTGGCAGCCTTTCCAGCTGCTCTCAGTGGGTCTGATTCTTGCCTGCTCTCTGCTTGTTGCTTTCTCCCTGAAGGGCCTCCAGGCTCTGGGAGCTCAGGAAATGCTGTACACAGAGGGAGTTTACAGCCAGAGCCTGGACCAAAGGCCTTAAATGCCCTGTGATTTCCTGCAGGGAAGCCAATGGACATGAGATCAGTGGGGATCCCTCCAAATGACAGAGGAGCTGAGTTATTATCTCCCCTCCCCTTTGCTGCCAGCCCAGACCTGTTATTTCAGGGCAGTGCAGTCAGGGAGGAAGCAGAGCCTGGCTCCCCATCTTGGCTCCATCTCACATGCAAGACACCAGGTGGCTGGAGTGACAGAGCTATCACACTGCAAGGTTTGCTGTCTGGAATGAGAAAGAGCACACTGAGAAAGCCTCTCCCTCTCAAAGGTCCAGCTCAGAGCAGGCAGGGGTCTGGGGAGATGGGTTTTCATACAGGGGGCAGCCAAATTCCCTCCTAGTGTGGACAGAGGACAGAGCACCAGGCAGGGCTGGGGACAACAGGACAGGGTGATGCAGAGCTCAGCAGCAGTGAATGAACATCACTGCATCACTGCATCACTGAACATCACTGGGAACCACAGGACAGGGTGATGCAGAGCTCAGCAGCAGTGAATGAACATCACTGCATCACTGAACATCACTGGGAACCACAGCACAGGGTGATGCAGAGCTCAGCAGCAGTGAATATCACTGGGAACCACAGGACAGGGTAATGCAGCCACTGCAGAGCTCAGCAGCAGTGAATATCACTGGGAGCCACAGGAGAAGGTGATACAGAGTTCAGCAGCAGTGCACAGCATCAGCAGCACTGAGTAACTGGTGGCTGGTTTGTCCTGAGCACGTGTTTTCAGAATGAACTCGGTCCTGTTCGTTGTTTCTTCCCTGCCTCAGCCCAGACAGGGCTGCTCTTCTGGTGAAGAGACAGATGCTCATTCCGGTCACACAACTAAGCAAAAATGAACATGGGATGAAGGGGTCTAGAATCCTAGGGTAATATCTCCCTATTTATACTCTCTTTCCCCTGTCACATCCTCTGTTATCCATATTGAGTTTTCCTCTCGGGAAGCAGATTCAAATAATTCCGGTAGTCCTTCTTACAAGCCATAAACCATATTTCTACAAAAATACACACAAATAGAAATCACAGAAATTATAAAATCACTTAGGTTGGGAAAGATCTTCAAGATCATCAAGTCCAAGAGCAAGTGATGACAAAAAGTGACAAGTTTGGACTGGGCCACATGTCTGCTGGGTATTGCACACACAGAACGCAAACATAGTGTCAAAGTGCTTCCCATCCAGGTATAAAGCCAGAAATGGGTAAGAGAGACAGGAATGTAGGAAAATATTAAAATTGTTTGTGTCAGAAACGTGATTGCCATGAGTTTTGCAGACAACACAATGGTGAGTTTGACTTAGGCAGCATTTTGAATGAGTAGGATGAGATAGGCTTGTAGGTGTGACAAGAGAGCACAAGGAGCGGAATGGGGTAAACACAACAAAAACTCGAGGATGGAAGAAGTGGGCGAGGGAAGACTGCCACCAGGGGCCAACTGGAGGTGAGAACCAACTTCCCAGCCTGTGTGGCAGATGAGGGCGAGGGTGGGTGAGGATGGACTGTGAAAGCAAGTATGTGCAGCATATGTTCAAAGTGATAGAGACAGGGTGCCGTGCGATGGGGGGATCTGCAGGGCTGACACACTGACAGCTCTGGGCTGGGAAAGGGATCTCTGCACCCTGGAAAGATGTGTGAGTGCAGCCAGGCTGCCTTTATTCACACCAGAGGGAAGCACTCTCCCTGCAGTTGTTATCAGATACGAAGTGAGAGGCTGGACAAAAATTCTGGCTGCAAGGCAGGGGCAGAGAGGACACATCTCCTCAAGAATGTTGTGATGGAAAAGGCTTCTCGAGGCACAGCCTGGCTGTGAGGCTTTGGACTGTCACTTGGGCTGATGCCCATGGTTATGGGGCCAGTGGGGATACACACACTGCAGGAAAGCAGTGTGGCAAGAATTAAGATCCTCACCCCAGCCTTTCTGACCCTGAAGTGATGGTTAGGCAGCCCCAAGGAGATGCCAGAGATGGAGAATAGGATAGAAATGGAGCCATTATTGTCATGCTGGAGAAACAATGTAGGTGGTGTTTATCCAGTGTAGGAATGGCAGCCTGATGCCTTCCTGGAGATTGCACGACAATGATTTGTCTTTGGATAATTGTTCATCTTGTGAGCGGTGAGTTACTGGTTGGCGAACACCCAGGATTTCTCAGGCTCCCTTTGGCCTCCCCCATCCAAGCTGTGATCATTTTCATATTTCACACGTCTGGCCTTTCTGTCAGGAACGTGGCACAGGCCACACTTCCTCTGTGAGTGGTGGGTGCCTCCAACACAGGGGAGCCACAACAGCTCTGCACAGAGATGCAATTCTGCCCTGGCTCCCTGGCTGTGGGGCTGGGTTTCACTGTGCAGGTGCTGAGTGAGAAGTTCCTGTCATTGCACTGCTCGATGAACTGTGCTTTTTATTTCTCTGCTTTACATTATTCAGTATTTGCTTATAATAGGAATGGATTTTTATTATTTCCACATTATTTCCAGACCTTTTCACACTGTGGAGTAGAACATGTCTGCAAACACTGGAGCAGTGCATCTTGTTTGATTCCCCTTTTAGCCCTGGGTATGAACCCTGTGACAAAACCTTTTCCAAGAGACCAGTGCTTGCCTTCATTTTTATGCAGTGAGGGCCACACAGCCTGGATTCTCAGCGCTTGGATCTCTCAGGGTGTCCCAGTCAGATCCTTCCCATGTTTCTAAAAACCACCAGCAGTGCAGAGTTTGTACCTCCCAGCCCACCTTCAACGAGCTGTAACTTAGAAGCAGCTCCTCTTGACAATGAAAGTCACACTTTGCTTTGAAACACCCCGCGCTTGGAGAAAAAGCTGCAACAAAAACTCCGTGCCCATGATGTCTCTTCTTTGCATCTGCTGTGCCTTGGTGTCACCTCCTCTCCTGGGGAGCCTCCCCACAGGCTGCTGCAGCCCCTGGCTCTGTGCTCCTGACAGCTTTGTCTTCTTTTTCCAGGGGCCAGCCCTCTCACAGATCAGTGTCTTTTGATCTCAGCCTTGTCAAAACAGCCTTGTCAAAACAACCCTGTCACTGGGACTGGGAGTGAGGAGTCCTTCACAGCCACAAAGCTCCTCTCATGCTGGAGAGCTCACATTCTATCCAGGCCACTCTTTTATACCTCCTGTCTTTCCTCTCCTCTGTTTTTGCCAGAGTGATGAATGGTGACTTCATAGGGTGACTTTCCACAGGTGCACCAAGGGCTCTCTGGTATTAATGAATCATAGCACAAATATTTCCTTATTTTCCCTAAATTTTATCACTACAGTACCTAAACCACCTCATGAGACCAAGGCATGACAGGGAGGTGTGAGACTAAAGGCAGAGGGAAACTATGAAGTTTTTTGTTAAAAGTCAAGAAGGTTGTCTGTGAAACTAGAATGACAGGTTTTATTGGTCCTGGACCCAGAAATATTAAAAGAACTTAACTAAAGTTTCTACTACAAATATCTTATTTTGATGTAGCCAAAGTAATCAGGATGAGCTGAGGGTGTAAACCTTCTTACACAGGGGACATGTAGAGAAAATGTAAAAGGAGGGAGATGAGTAAAGAACTTTTAAGCTCGGTGGTCAGGCTTCGGGAAGGAAAGATTTTAGGATTTAACCTCTTATCTGCAGTTTTCCTCTTCCAGTGAGACTCAAGAGAGATAGGAGAACTAATTTCTTCTCTGTTTCCATTATAAGGAGAACATTTTCCCAATGTAACTCCTGGAAAAGGTATCATCAATCACTGCTCCTTTAATCTGGGAGTTGTGACTTCCAAGAGTTTGATGAATAAGTCCAGAAGTTACTGTAGTTTGTGACCTTCCTTTCTGGACAGATGGAAGGAGAAATTCTGAATTTATTTTTTATTCCTCTTTGACTTTGATTAGGAGTCACAACATAGAAAAAATTTGGAAATGCAACTTGGCTGGATATTGGCATGGAGGCAGGGAGGAGGAGGGTGTTTGGATGAAAACTGTAGTATTTACCACCAAAATATTTTAAAAAAAGAACTCCACAGGAGAATAAACTTTGGGTTTCTGTGTGTCCTGTCTGTCCTACAAAAAGAAATCTCTAGGATCTATTTGTGGCTTAGAAGTACTTGATAGAAGAGTGTTAAAGCATTGTTTTGAACCACTATATATGGAACTTTATACAAAATTCAGGTTGTCATCTGCAATAATAAATATATGTTAATATAATAATGATTGTCATGATAACTATAATAAAATTTATATTATTTTAATATGATAATATATTTTATTAACTGATAATAAAAATCAGTGAGTGAGGTAGGGAGACTCCCTGGGTGCACAAATCCCGGAGAGCAAACCCAGTGAGGTGCTTTGGCACATCAGGACCAACTGCAGCTGGAGTGTCTGGATGTGGCAGTCAGTGCTCTGGTCTGGTTAATGAGGACAAAGGTTGGATCCCGGAGGTCTTTTCCCACCCAGATAATTCTGTGACTCTTTCTGTAGCACTGCCAACACCTGAGACACAGAAGGGACAAGCAGGAGCACCAGCCTGGATGCTGCTGTTTGAACATCCATGGGTTTGAGAGCTATGGCTGAACAGCTGCTTGATTTTATGGGTAATAGGAGGAATTAGGAAGGGTAAAAAATTTCCAGCATCCCAGGCTTCAGATTTGGTTTCTTTGATGGCAGAAGATGCCTCTGCCTGTGATGGCTGTGGAGTGTAGGTGGGATCCTCCTGTAATTCTTCAGGCTGGAATCAATCATCCTGGCTAAATCGGCTCCTCTTTGATCAGAATAGCTCCAGTCCCGCTTGGCTGGAGGTATAAAATCACCAGCCCTCCTGCTTCAACAACTGCAGGCATCCATAAATCAGCCTGGCAGACCATAAATTCGTTTACCCAACAGAGACACGGTCAAAAGCAGCTCAGTGGGGTTTTAAAGGCCTTTGTGCAGTGCTGGAGATAAACAACGGATGGAGGAGGGGGAGAGAGGAACAATGTGGCATCTTTATCCCCTGCTGATGGAGGTGGTGCTGCTCTGGGGCAGGATGGCCTCTCTTGGCTCCAGGATGCTTTGAGAGCCTGGGGGAGGATCTCCCAAAACTCTTCACAAAGCCTCTTACTCCCTGCTAAGGCAGAGATAGGGGCAGAGCAGAGACTTTTGGGTCTCTTGGCAAAAAACTTAAAATATCTGGAAGATTTCTGCTTGGCATGGCTGATACCAACTGTCCTGCCTGTGCCTGCTGATGCCCAGCAAGGGCAAAATAGGGACTAAACTCACACTGAGCCCTGGTCAGTCAGTTGGGGTGTCCTCAGTGAGGGAAGTCTCAGGCTGAGCAGCAGGGACTCTCCCTGGCCATATTTCTAGGCAATGCCACATCTTTCCATCCGGATTTAGGCCATCAGACATCCTGACTCAAGTCTGAGCCCAATCTATAAAAAGCCATGTAAAGAACCTGTAGTCCTGCAAATCACAGCAAATGAAACCTTTCAGGTGCATCAGGATAAACCTGAGACACTGAGTTTCCATGGCTGTTTCCCCCTCCCTGCTCTCTGATTTCACTTGGTTTCTGAAAGATAGATAGATAGATAGATAGATAGATAGATAGATAGATATATTTAAACAATATTACAGCAGCTGTGCCAGTTGCTTCTAATAAAACATCTCTGCTGAAATAATGCAGTGTCTGAGAGATTTGGTGTAATATAGTTAAATGCTTTTACAATCCCCCATTAAAGTAAGTGGATGGAAATTCATAAAATATTGATGGTGTTTGAAAAGAGTTCATTCATGGAGCCATCCAGAACTCAGAGTAGGCAGTGCTGAGGCAGATGTTGATACCAGGAAGTTTCTCTTGCTTTGGAAGAGAGGACAGACTTAGGTTAAATCACACTGCTGAAAAGCAGAGTGTTTGAGATCAAACCTCGTGCTGCAGTTTGTTTTAATCCAGTTACTAAACCAAGCAGAGCTCTGCTTTCCTGCTGAGTATGACAGAAATAACAATCCCAAGCTGGCAAAGATACTCCACTTCTGCTGCTCCACGAGCCCAGGGGCACTCATGAGACCTTGGAGTGGGGAGCAGAGCTCTGATTTAAATCTGAGTGATGAGAGAGGGGCTGGCTGCCTTTGAGGCAGCTGAGATGACCTGATCCTCTCTCCAAAGGCTTCTTGGCTGTGGGGAAGGACAGAGCAAAGCTGGCTGGCATACCGCAGCCCCCTGGGTGCTGAAATCGGCTGGCACTCCTCCAAAAACTGGGAGATTAAAAGAAAAAAAGGAGGTAAAAAAGTGTCTCTCTGGAGCTGTTTTCCACCTGAGCAAATGTCTGGCTTCTCATGTTACAGGTTGTGCCTGCAGCCAGAGGCCGCTCCAGGCAGTGCCTGGGGAGAGGACAAGGGGCTTGGAAGACTGAAAATCTCTGCAGGATTACAGGAGGTGGCTGTGAGAGGGACTAGGAGGGACTGCCTGAGCAGAATTAAGTCAGGATCTGGTGTTAATCCAGCATCTTCAGGCTGAGAGCAGCCTTGAGCTCTTTGACTAAGGTGTGCATGAGGCTTTGGCAGAAGTAATCCACAGCTGCAGAGGAATAATCACCTCGGGAAGTGATGGGAGGGAGGAAATCTGTGGGTGAGGAGATTGAGGAAGAGCTGGAAATGGCCAGTGCAGCTGGCTGTGTCTGAGGTGTCACACCAGAAGGGACTTCTGTATATCATACAGAGAACAGTCCCAGACTCATCCCTGCCACTGGCCCTTAGAGCAATTCCTGTGGAGAGAAGCATGTAGGAGAAATTGGTGCCTGGGGATCCCAGGACCATTATCTTGGGGTTGAATTCCTGCAGTAAATATCCCAGCTGTTTCCATAGCCAGTTTGGGAAACATCCCAAGACAAAATGTTCTCTTGTCCTTCTGTGCCAATCTGCTTTCAGCAGTCATCACTCTGACACCTCCTGCAAGTGTTGGAAAGCTCCTGGCAGTTCCTGTTCATTAGAGATCCCAATTCCTGCTCACACCAGTTTTACCTCCGTGTCACTCAATTGACTGGAGAGCACAGCAGATGAGGACCTGGGTTCCTATTTCTCATTTTGCAAGAGCAGCCAAATTAACCCTGGGGTCAAAGCCAAATGCCAGCCTCTCTGAACTCCTCCAGGATTCAGTGGCTGTGCAGCAGCACTGCTGCAAAAGGACTCAAGCTTGCTTTAAACTAGCAGCACCTTGCTCAGAGTGGGCAAATTTATTCCACTTTTTCCTTTTTTCAGTTCTCATCGACCTCTAAACTGCTGTTATCTAACTCTATAAAGCTTGTTTCTCCCATATACAGACCTGCACTACAGACGTGCTCCCAGCTCAATACTGTGCTTGAGACTTTACTGGCTGTAAACTGGGAATAATTTCACCCTGGATGAGTTTGCCCGTGCTGCATCGGAAAAGTAGTCTTTCACTTCCCAGCCTGCACTCAGCCATGGTGAAGCTATTCTGGCTACACAGTTACTGTATCTCGTCCCACAAACTGCTGCACATCAGAATCGGATCTCTTACTGGTGGGTAAATTAGAGGAAAACAGAGCTTTGAGATCCATTAGGAGGAAAGTGTCAATCTAAGGTTATTTTTTGCTTGGGTTTGCTTTTAGTTTTCTCCACCTTGCTTTATCCTCCAGAATGGCAGCAGGTTGTGTATGTTTATTAAATGCACTAAATATTTCCTTATAAATATGTATTCATTTAGTTTGCTTTAATAAATATATACTTGCAAAGACATATTTATACATACATTTATAAATATTAGTATAAATACATATCTATTTATACAGTAGTGTACAAACTAAACACAGCTATTAAAGGAATTAAATGTAATTCGAAGCTTGCCATTTTCCAGCATATTGGCAGCTGATCTGTCTCTCTTCTCCTGGTTCTGAAATGTTATATCCAGACTTGCCTGTGTGTTGACCCTCACATGCTGCACTTGGGGGAGTTTCTCTCATGCTGTACAGCAGTGTTTCTGTCTGAGAAGCAGCAGGGAAGTTTGGCTTCTGATTTATTGCTGATGAGGAGCAATAAATTGCCTTCAAGGGAAGCACAAGGATGTAGATCATAGATGTGGGAACTCTGGATCAATTTTTTTTTTCTTTTCCCCTTACATAGGGTGTGAGTAGCTGCTGAGCCACCCTCACCAGAGCAAGCAGAATGAATCATCTCTCAGTGTTGTCTTCTTCATGTCTGTGCTACTACAGATGGACAAGCCCAAGAAACCCGAAGATTTTTTTTCTAACCTTTACAGTGACTTTTTTTCTGTAGGCCCAGTAAATTCTTAGCAGATCTGACCTGTTCTCTGTAAGGAAACCACCCCTGTGGCTTTGTGTAGCTGCTTCTTCCACTTCCAACGTGAAGAATGGCATCACAATCCCTTTGTCATCTCCTCTTCAAAGATGAAGATGAAGCAGCCTGCTCCCAACAGCTGAAAGAGCTGCTGTAGTGAAAACCTCAGCCTGTGAACTTGGGAGGGATGGGAATTCCCTGCAGGCTTCCCCAAAATGACACACTCCCCAGACGTCCTTGCTGTGCAAGAGCCAGTCCTCAGTGCCCCAGGCTGAGCAAAGCACTCTGCAATGATACATTAAATTCAGAGAATTCAAACTACTTAATTCAAGACTATTTTCCACTGCCTTTGTCTTTGGGATTACTAGACCACTAAGGGATTAGATGAGTGATAACAGAGTTAGCAGAGAAAACATACCAGAAACCTTTCATTTAGAACAGCTGTGATCATGCTTTTTAGATCCTGAACATGTCCTGTCCAAGGATTTATGAGCTCTTACCATTGCTCATTACCTGGTAAAGAAGATGTGCTGTATCATAATCATCACAATCCTCTTGCTTGGCTAAAACCACCCATTAAAACCACTCCTGAGCCTGGAATTAGAACCTGCAGCACAGACTCCTCTTGCTCCCTGTCACCTGTATCTCCTGATCCACAGCCCATCTCCTCTGCCGGCCTGCAATAAATCAGGCACACCCAGGGAAATTTGCCCTGGCACTGGGGTAAATCTGCACAGGGACACATGGTGACCTGGCACATGTCACCAGGGCAGGTTTACCTGACCAAGATGGGTCCTTCTGCTCTCCAAGGTTAATGAATGCTGCCTTTGAGGGCCAATACACACCCAGAAAATGCAGAATAACCTCTCTTTTTTTCCACCTTCCCTTCCTTTTCTCCCTTGCAGATGCTGGCTGCACAGCTGGTAAAATAGATAGGTCTTTCCAACCCTTTCATGCCTGTTCGGTGAGTCCAGGTTGGTTCATAAATATGGTAATTGTTCCCAGAGCATGTCTGGACTGGAAATAAGAGATAACTGCAGAAACAGCTCCACTGCAGGAGGGCTTAAATCCACACCCCAGGTCAAATTAACAATCTCCCACTCCCCCCATTAGCATGAGGAAAGCTCTTCTGCTCACCTGTTTGCTGATTGCAGCCATGAAGCTGTAAGGAAGCAGCTCTTGTTTAGCTTATTATCAGAAAGCCCAAGCTCGAGAGAGAAGGCATTGATTTATACAATGGGGGTTCCTGCCTGGTGCTTCAATGCAGTTGTCCTGCTGAGAAAATTACAGATAAACTCTTCATTTATTGTCCCTTTAAGGGAGAGCGGAAGAAAGGGAGAAAAAAGGGAGAAAAATAAGCCCCAAATTCAACAACTTCCAATTTTTCATGAAACGATTCCTTTTCACCAGTCTGTTTCCAAAGGCTGATTCCCTGGACACAGAATACTGGGGTCACTCCATCAAGGGCTGGATATGAGGAGCACTTGGTGTGGTCTCTGGCATGACCTGGTGTCCTGTCAGGTCAGTGGGCACCATCCCGTGGGTTTCTGGTGGCAAAGATCCGCCCAAAACCACATCCAGGGATTTCCAGGACTCTCTGGAAAAATCACCACCTTTCCTCCTTCAGAGGATAACCAATAGTGTGTGATGGTTTAGCCAAAGGGGAGTAAAGAGGGTCACTGGGTATTCTGGAACAGGTTACAACAGTTTAGATGAGGGAGGAATAAAAACAAAAAACAGTGAGGGAGAGGAAAAAGAAAGGAGATGGATCTCAGCTTCAGCAGCCATGCCCTCAACAAATCCAACCTTGCCTTAAAAAATTAATATTGCCCAGAGCCCAGAAGTAAAAATAAAGCACTATATCCAAGGAATCTTCTCTGGGCATGCTCTGCTCCTGGGCTGTGCTGGGATTTGAGCAAGACTGACAACAAAAAACTGGGGGAGTCACTGATTCCCTTGTAGCTGCTGGAAGACTGAATGCTGAGAGTGGGGGATTCCACACTGTGAGGGAAGAGGTGTTCAAACACTGCAGTGGGACAATAATCCAGTTTCCATGAGCTGTATTCAGCATCATGACGGGACCCCCACATTTAAAATTAATGGTTGCCATGGATTAACCAGTAGGTTTGAGATGAAGTCACCTCTCTCTCACATGGCACTCAAAGGTATTTTCAGTCTGCCTCTTTCTCTCTAATCTGGCCAGGTCCCTTCCTTTCTCAAACACACTTGTTTCTCTCCCATTTTAAGAGAAGCTGAGCTCTTCAAGTGTCATGCTGAAGGCACTTTGCTGTGTTTCAATATTCTTTATATGATAAGGTGACCAAAATATGTATGTAGACCCGGTTCTGACAACAAAACAAAAGTTTCTGCATCTGTGCACCTGCCCAAAAACCCAGAGCTGCTCTCCTGGCTGGTCCAAGGACCTGGGGATTCCAGCTATTTAGAAGACTCTTTATCTTTCAAAATTTGCATATCCTGGCATGATACTTTCCAGGAATTTTAATTCTGTCGCTGCAGCAAAAGTACACAAGCAATGTTCTTAGATCCTCCCTACACATGTATTTATCAAGGGGTGAAAAAAAATGGAAGAAATACAGCAGAAATTGAAAGAACTCATCATTTCCTGAGATTTTCCTTGATAATACAGATGTACAGTACAGACCTTCTGAAGCTTTTAGATTTATTTCCTAAGGTTGCAAAAAGTAGCTGGAAGCCCTACTCCATTCAATATTGTTCTAACCTCCCCTTTGGTTTTGACAGTGATGGATTTTACCCTCTGCACTTAAAAAATCTTACCCCGGACACGTTCCCCCTGAACAGCCAAGAGAAAAATCGTCCTTTCTGTCCCAACTTCTTGCTTTGGGGGTCTCCAGCCCAGCCCCAGCCACTGCTCCCCACCCTCACACAGCTCTGGCCTAAGAAGGAGCAGGAAAGAATCAAGGAGAGACAATGAAGAAAATATTTAGGGATAGGCGGTCCATGAGAAAGCTTGTGCCAGGTGTATGAATGAAAACCATGGCCCCAGGGCTCAGGGAGCATTTGGAGAATGATCTCAGGCACAGGGTGGGATGCTTGAGGCTGGGAAGGGCCAGGTGCTGGGCTTTGATGAGCCTTAGGGGTCATTCCCAGCTCAGGATATTCCACGAAAATTGGAAAAGCCATCATGCTACTGTGTGTCCCTGAGAGTGACCTGTGCCTTCGGGGCTGGTGCACTCTGCTGATAAAGAGCTGAGGATAAAGATGAGGAGATGAGGTCCTGTTTGGGAATCTGAAATGTTTGTTGTCTGCATCGTGGGTACAGCCTCCAATGTGTTCCAGGGACCAGAGCTAAAAATGAGCCAAGGATCCAGGGTTATACAGCAGATAAAAGAGATGTTTCTGAAGGTCAGGGTCCAACAGAGATAGGGAAACATGGTGCAGAGGGGTTGCCAGGAACCAGGGGGAATAATGGGAGTCCAAGGGTGTGGTACTGAGGCTAAAATAACCCAGTAGGGTTCAAGGAAAAGAAGAACATTCTGGCAGGTGTGCACATATGGTGACAGGGTGACATAAACTTAACAAACCAATAGAACAATGAAACCTAGGAAACATTAACTTGTGTCTGCAGAGCCCTGTGGGATGAAAGTTTTTCTCACCATGATCTAAAATGGGATCTTTCCCCACTTGCCTCTGTCCCTCCAGGACTGAGGCACAGCTACGCTGGGGATAAACCCCTGGACCTCCTCAATGGCCACTGCACTGCTTGGTCCAAGCTGCTCTCACAGGAACAAAGAGGGAATTGCAACAAAGGCTGGGCAGAGCAGCCCTGCCTGGCACACCTGCCCTGCCTCTTCGGGTGAGCTGGGCACCCCCAGTTCTGGCTGAACTCAGCCTTTCCTCTGCATGTCCCTCTCTGAGGGGGATTTTTTTTCTGATTCAGCTTCTTTCCACCTCACTCCCAGCTGCAACTGTTTGCTTAATGCTTCATCTGAAGGGAAAGCATCAATTACTGACTCACTCACTCACCTCACCTCCTGCAGTTCCTCTGGCTCTGTACCTGCCCCGGCCCTCCAGCTGTGCCAGATGTTAATCAGGTGATAGCAGGGCCGTGCCGCGGGGCAGTAGGAAGAACATTATCACTGTGTTTTAACTCCATCCATATTCCTTTTCATACATCTGTTTCCCTCGCTCACTTTTTCCTTGTGCTCCTTCCTTTGACACCATAATTCTAGGGCTCCACTGCATCAGTTTTTAGAAGGTTTTTCTTCTCCTCTGCAGATACTTATTGCTTTGTCACAGCCTGTTTTACTTTAGAAATGTTTCTCCCACTTCTATCACTTTTTTTTTTCTTTCAAAAGATATAACTGCCAAAATGAAATCAAATTTAATGCAATTTCTATATAAAAGACTTTGATTACAGGGGAAGAAGGAGGTTAAATGTCAATGAATGCATTGCTCTAGCTTTTATGAAAAGAATTTCAACTAATTGTTTCACATTATGCATAATTTTTCTATATAAAAATTATTAGCCCCCAGAATGCTCACAAATTTCTTTGACATACATGACTACGAGTAAGAAACAACAAAAAGAAAATACTTTTAGTTTAGAAATGGGATGTGAGGACACCATGAGTGGTCCCATGATTGTTCCCTGTTTCTGAGGCTGGACAGGATCAAGAAAAGCACAAAATTCCCCCCCAGAATTGGGGCAGAACCTCTTGGATGTGGCAGAGGAGGCAGTCCTGCCTGTGTCCCCTCAGAGCAGCAGAGGAGCCACAGGCTCAGTTTGGATGGTGTGCTCCAAACTCATGGGAAGGCTAGAAATTTGCATAATTTGGTGTCTGTGTTTGCAGCCCTTCTCTCACAGCCACCTCTGCTGCTGCCTGGGGACCTCCCCAACATCTCTGCTGCCCTCTTGGCCCCCTGTGCGTTTGAAACACTTCTCCTCATTTGCCTTCCCCTCCACTGTCACCATCTCTTGCTTTTGCTTCTCTCCCCTTGTTCTGTTTCATGCTGTGCATTGCACAAGGCTCCTTATCTGCTCTGTTGGTGATATCAGTTCATGCTTCCCTGTTCTGCTCATCCATAGGGAAAAAAAGTGGTGGAAATCATTAGCTGAGGAAATCACCAAGTTTGGCCTGTCAAGGGTGTGCCAGGCAGGAAATAGCAATTTTCCTCTGCCCAGTGAAGAGCCACCTTGATAAAAAGGTGAACCGACCATCAGCTGGCTCTGAGCTCCAGATTCTCTAATTCAAAATGTCCTTGATGTTACAGTAACAAGAATTAAGCCTATCTAGGATGCTGCCAGGCCTTTCTTCGTCTCCATTTTAATCAGGGAGCAGGGAGGAGCAAAAAAACTATTCCAGCTTCTCAAAAGCAACAACCAAAGCCTGAACCTAAAAATGCACAAAGCTTTGGCATTTAAATATCACAGCTGTAGCCTTCTTAGAAATACCAGAGATACATAATGAATTATAGATTGGGCTGAGCTGCAAAATTCCACCCCCCTGCTTGTCCTTTAGTGAAGTTCTGCTCTGACCCAGGGGTTTGGTTCAGGTCCATCTCTAATTCTGAGTTCACTCCCTCTGTGCTCCCTGACTTTTGCTGCCCTCCCCCAGGTTTAACTCTGAATATTAATTGTCAGGCAAAGGGAGGTGATGATGCCAGGGCTCCAACATTTAGCACCAGAGCTCAGGGTGGGATTGCAGATCCTGAAGTTTGGGATGGCAGGTTTTGCTCTTTTTAAATTTTTATTTATTTATTTATTTTTGTTTAATGTCTCTCTCCTGGTCCTGTAAAAGCCTTGTCAACACTCCCTAACAACTGAATTTAAAATTTTACAGTGTTCCTGGTCAGCGTTCATCAGTGTTGAAATTAAAGATGCCAAGAGAAACAGGGAAGATTTCCATGTCCAGTAGCCTCAATACCAAACCCCCATATTTTACTCCATTACTATGGACCATTTACTTTATTTTTCATTCCTTTTCCAGACACCTCATGATATTTCCCACACCTCAGTCTCTTGTCTATGTTTTTTTCCTCAGAAGTATCCCAGTGGCCACAGGATGGAATAGCTGGAATGAGAAGGGACATCTTGTCCAACCCCCTCCTTGTCTGGAATTCAGCCTTTCAGCCCTGGGAAACCTCATAAAGCCTTGCTGAGGCTGGGCTGAGGAAGGAAAGGTGGGCAGCAGCTGCTGGCGTTTTGGATTTATGGCAGGGAAAGGATGTTCAACAGAAAGAGAAGGTTTTTAGTCCCAGGAAGCACACTGCGTGAGTGAAAACTGAAACTGCCACAATCTCTGCTCTGGTTCTGCCCTGAGACTTTCAATTATTATTTCTCATTGGATTTTTTTTAATCCCTCCTCTCTTAGTTCCATTTGAAAAAAAAGTCTCCTGCAGATATAAAAGAAGGATAAATCACTTGTGACCTCCCAACATGTCACTTGGTGTTTTCCTTCCACTGCTGCTCTTGGGCCAGCCCTGAGCAGAGCCATACACTCATTTCCCATCAGGATCCCACGTTTTACTGACTTTGGGACCTCATTTTCCTCTGGGCAGGGGTTTGCACACCCTTTTACCAGCACTGGTGATGTCTGCACAGCCAGGGCAGGACTGGGGACAGCAAAGTTTTCATCCCAGGTTTCCCTGTTGGTGTTTCCTCTGCTTCCTCCGTGGGGCAGGGGGAGCTCAGGACATCCCTGAGCCTCTCTCTGTGCCCTCCAGCCCAGACAGGGAATTTTCTGGGTATTACCGTGCAGGGGAGAAGCTGCAGAGCCAGGCAGCAGCAAGAGCATTTGCATCTTCTCCTTTGAGCTCTTTCCAGCCTCAAACCACTGAGTTTTCCCATGTCTTCCTGCCCTTTTTGCTGCCAGAGCTTTGTCTCCTGCTGTTGGGCATTGCTGGTGATTTGATACAATAAGACACTTGCCCAGTGTTGTGAGCCCCCTGTAAATGTATCAATCTCCGAGGCTG